>CM060923.1:566303706-566718706 GCA_030737875.1 Allium sativum | reverse complement strand
AAATCCAACGGTTAGATTTTCCGATATGTGTAAAACAAATTAGGAGAAAAATAGCGCCAGTGCCACGGCACGACCTGAAACGTCGTTTAATTAAATATGGCCATTTTTAAATAAATAAAAATGGCGAAAAATCGTTATAAAATATTATAAGCAACATAGGTTGCAAAGAAACCAATTGGGCTTGAATTGTTTGATATTTGATGGTTGTACGTGTATGACACGAAAATAACACCAAATAACCGAAAGATGGATGTCGAATAATATAACCATAAAATGAATCAATTTAAATTCTAATGACGTGAATTATTTGAAAAGGCCGAGCTAACACTCATTTCAAATAATTTATCAAGCGATTCGAATTGGAAAATGCAAAGACGATTCAAGACCGACGATCTTCATATCGGTTGGATGGGCGCTACTGAGGTTCCTAACCGGAGTAGCTACCGGAAGGGGACGGAAGTAGTAGCCGTCTGAACGTATGTGTTGATTGGACGGATGTACGAGGAATTTGACGCCTCCGGTTTTGTTCAGACCCAGGACGGACTTGTAAATGGACTGTGTGTCTGACATTGGAATTTGTTCTATACTGACTGATCTCTATTAAATATATATCTGTTTGGCGGCGGAGAATTTATTCTTTTGCTTAACGCCCTTCTCTGAGACGTACGAGCTCAGAGGTTATATATCGATGGAAATCAATCGTATGGAGTGGACTGCCTATGTGGCATGCCAAGATGCTGTGATCAAGGCTTCTATTGCAAAGCAAAGTCTTGTGGATGATGATCAAAGCAAGGTCTACGTAGGCTAGCTTTGTGTATTTCGTAGATTCGCGAACCTCACACCCCGGTATGAGTTAAAACGGGATACGGGCCGCTCGGAGAGCACGACGTTTCTTTCTAGCTATGGTGGTGTCAGTGACTTACCAGCCCTGACATATATATCTACTTTTCACCTTTGTGGTTGTTGGAATGCGAGGCGCCTCGATTACAGATCTGTAAGGACCGGGAAACGTGTGTTCAGGAATTGCCAATCCTCTAACGTAAGTGAGGACCGGCCCAGCCGATCCAGGGGTTACCCAGAGTGTGTAGTCCCGAGGCATTTGCTAGAGTGTCTCGAAGCGGAGAGGAGCTTGCCCCTTGCCTCGACTCATGACGGAAATCCAATTTCCAATACGAAATAACGGACTTGATTGTAGAACTAGTATGGCGACATAGTGGTATGGGGCACTTATGCCGTCTATGATTGATATTTATGATGCTATTCGTTTTGAAACATATATGCACTAGTAATAATATCAAATGATTTTGCTTTATACGTATCAAGCATATTTGGCTATTATAAGGTAAAACTCAACCCTCCGGCTTGCGTTGCATTGTGTGATGGGACCTGAGTCTTATAATGGCTTCATTCTTTCTAAAAGCATTGCGTTGTTTTAAAAGAATTTACTTTGTTTTAAATGCACTAGCAATCACTGGAGTAAACCCGTTCTGCGAAAGTGGCGTGGTCCTATGATTTGCTATTACTGTTGTTTAACTGTTAAATAGATTCCTCATACCAGTCCCCAGGACTGACTCGTTGTTTGTTTCACTTTGCAAACGCGGGTGCCCTTATTTTCACACGGGCAGCCTAGTACACAGGTGATAGGTGGTTTTTGGTTCTGCACTGCTGCATAGAGTGCACTTTTGGCTCATGGCGAGGCTGACTTCATAGAGATGACTTTGATATTTTTCGCCATTACTGTACTTACATATGATTCCGCCACTGGCGATGCAGACTGATTTACTTTCCGTATTTCTCACTATATGTATATGTATTCCGCCTTCGGCGATGTAGACTGATACTCTTATTATGTCTCACTGCATGTATGTATTCCGCCTCTGGCGATGATGACTGATCACTTTCCTTTTATTTACTAAGTATATCCCACGTTATGCTATTCTGATATTCCTACATGTTGTGATTCCGCTGTCATATCCATGTAAAATTGCTTTATTTATTGTTTCTGCTATTATCTGTACTCTGCTATGATGATTAATGTGTTATTTCCTAATGATTATCCTTAATACCGCCCATCGGATTTTGGGATCGTCACAGTTGGTATCAGAGCTTTGGTTAACCTTAGTTCCGGGATCTAACACATTAAACACTTCGTCAGAATAGAATCAGTAGGGTTCTAATGCGAGTAGCTCATTAGAGATAGGATTAGCAATGTCCTAGAATGAGCTAAGCAGATTAGGAAAACAATTTGATCAGTACATCATCATTATCTTTCCTTGTATTCCCTTGCTTTATCATTTATGAAAATATCAAATCTGTGAGCTTGACTTTTTTCTTGCTTATACAGTACTCTTAGATGGCTACACGTGGAGCAGCAGCTAGAGGAGGCCGTGGAGGCCGAGGAGATGCAACAGGAGGACGGGGGAATATCCCCGTAGTAGTGGAAGGTCCTATTATTCCGCCACCGGCACCAGAAGACTTTGAGCTCGACAAAGTAGCAAAGAGGTACATAAATCTTGGGGGAAAACCTTTTACTGGCACTGGCACAGTGACCGAAGTTATAGCTTGGCTAAAAACCTGTGAGAAAATCTTCGAAGGTATGGGTATGGGAACTAACAACAAAGCCCGACTTGGCATTTGGCTCCTTCAGGAAGAAGCAGAGCTGTGGTGGGATGCCATTACCTCTGGGGATGCAGCTGGTACTATCCGGACATGGGAGCAGTTCAAGACTTTGTTCAATGAGAAGTTTGTACCGGAACAAGCCCTAGAGAGGATGAGAGAGCAGTTTGCTAATCTCCAGCAGGGAGACCTCTCTATTCAGGATTATCTAAATAAGTTCACCCAGCTATCGCGCTATGCTCCAGAACTGATCTTAACCAACAAAGCCAAGAACAAGAGGTTCATATTTGGGCTGAAGCGCAAATATCACGATAGAGCTATGAGCAACATCAAACTCTCCTTTACAGAACTTGTAGAGATGGCTTGCAACTACGAAGACATGGATGAGAGACATGCTAGCCAAGACCGCGCTAAAAGCCAAGTAGGGAATAAGCGCAAGGCTTCAACAGACCAACCCGAATCTAGCATTATCGCGGCCGCTACTCAAAAACCCGCAAAGATCCCGAAAGGAAACTGCTACAATTACGGGAAGCCCGGTCATTTCTCTAATGTATGCAAGGCCCCAAAGAAGCCAAATGCCAATGACTCAGCCGAATGCTACAACTGCCACAAGAAGGGGCACTACAGCAGGAACTGCCCTCTGAAGAAGAGCGCACAAGTGGCCCATGTCTATGATGGGAAGACCCCGCCAGCTACCACCGATGGATCAGGTAAACCCGATGTCTTGGGAGGTACCCTTACCATTAAAAATATTCCTGTTTCTGTACTTTTTGATACTGGTGCATCACGTAGCTTCATATCTGGTATCCTTGTTCACAAACTAAAATTGAAACGAATAAAACTTAGAGAACCAATTAAAGTTCAAAACCCGATAGGGGGTTCTGTTAGCCTCGGTATATATTGTAAAGTACCCATTTCCTTTTCTCGATACCGATTTCCTTTTGATTCGATCGTCATGGACCTTTCCGAATTTGATATTATTCTGGGACTCGATTGGTTGACAAACTTTAAGGCCGAAGTTAGATGTGCCGAAAGGATCATGAAAGTAGAAACAAAATCGAGGTGTATCACTATACCATGTCATGGCTCAGAAATTAATAGAACGGAATTTTGGTCTTCTTTAGAAGTTATTCCCCCTTCGATGGAAAAGATACCGGTCGTGAAAAACTATGCGGATGTGTTTGAAGAAGTAGAAAACTTACCGCCGCAACGAGAAATTGAATTTAGGATAGATCTAATTCCTAACGCCCGACCAGTAGTACATCCAATAAGAAGAATGGCCCCGAAAGAAAAAGAAGAGTTAAGTAGTCAAACCCGAGAATTGTTTTGGAAAGGTCTAATCAGACCGAGCTTTCCAGCTTGGGGAGCCGCAGTGGTATTTGTCCTGAAATCAAACGGTACTCTAAGACTTTACGTCGATTACAGGGATCTCAATAAACAGACACTGAAGAACAAATATCCTTTTCCCCGAATAGATGATCTGCTAGATCAATTAAATGGAGCAACAGTATTTTCCAGGATGGACCTAGCTACAGGTTTCCACCAATTGCGTATAGCTGAAGACTGTGTTCCTTTGACAGCCTTCAGGGGTCCCGATTTATTCTACGAATGGTTAGTAATGTCGTTCGGCTTGTGTAACGCTCCGGCATACTTCGTCGATCTTATGAACAGAGTGTTCCGTGGTGTATTGAATAAATTTGTTCTAGTCTTCATCGATGACATTCTAATCTACTCTGAGTCGGAAGAAGAGCATGCCAAACATTTAGAACAAGTGTTGAAAATTCTCAGGAGAAATGTCTTAAAAGCTAAATTTTCTAAGTGTGTCTTCTGGCAGAATGAAGTTAAATTCCTTGGCCATGTCGTGTCAAAAGAAGGAATTGCTGTAGAACCAAGCAAAATTACAGCGATTCAAAACTGGAAACAACCTACTACGCCCACAGAAGTTCGAAGTTTCCTTGGATTGGCTAGTTACTATCGGAAATTCGTTCAGGATTTTTCAAAGATATCAGGAGTATTGACAAAGCTTACAAAGAAGCATGAGAAATTCAAATGGACTCCCGAATGTGAAGAAGCTTTCCAGGAGCTGAAACTGAAATTGACAACCGCTCCAGTATTGACCATAATAGAAGGTAACCAGGACTTGACTGTAAGGACAGATGCTTCTATTAGAGGGCTAGGCGCAGTGTTGATGCAAAAAGGCCAAGTGATCGCTTATGCCAGCCGTCAACTAAAGCCGCACGAAAGAAACTATACTACTCATGATCTTGAGTTATTAACTATCGTGTTTGCTTTAAGAATCTGGAGGCATTATTTACTGGGCGAGAAATTCGAACTATTCACCGATCATCAATCCTTGAAATACCTGTTCACCTAGAAAGATTTAAACCTGAGGCAACAGCGTTGGTTAGAATTCCTTGCGGCGTACGATTTTGAAATTATATACACTCCAGGGAAAGCCAATGTTGTAGCAGATGCGCTCAGCAGAAAGAATGAAATCATCGCCAGTTTTGTCATCACGTCTTCATTAATAGACAGAATCTCGACCCTTCAAAAGGAGGATAATTTTGTAAAAGTAATGATCAAAAGGATCAATGAAGGCATAGACTCCAGCTTCCAAGTGGATAGTGAGGGGGTTTTGAGATTAAAAGGAAGAATTTGTGTTCCCGACATCTCTAAGCTAAAAAGAGAAGTGCTTGATGAATGCCACAAGTCCAAATTAAGTATCCATCCGGGTGTGAGAAAAATGTATAACGATATCAAGCGCACATTCTGGTGGAAGGCGATGAAAAGAGATATCTCATTATATGTTAGCCGATGCCCCACTTGTCAGCTAGTTAAGAGTGATCAGCAGAAATTGTCTGGATTATTACAACCATTAGAAATTCCAGGATGGAAGTGGGAACAAATTTCGATGGATTTCATTGATGGCCTACCTCGAACGAGAAGAGGAAACGACAGTATATGGGTAATCATAGATCGCTTCACGAAGACTGCCCATTTCATCCCTGTCCGATCCAACAGAACAACTCAAAGCCTAGCACAGATTTACTTCAGAGAAATAGTTAAACTACATGGAGTGCCGCTCAATATAGTCAGCGATAGAGATCCCCTGTTTACTAGCAAATTCTGGGAAGCATTCCAGGAAGAATTGGGAACCAAATTGAATCTAAGCACCGCTTATCACCCTCAGACAGACGGCCAAACTGAGCGGGTGAATAGAATTTTGGAAGATCTACTACGGGCTTGCGTTATCGATTTTGGAGGCTCATGGGAAGATCATTTACATTTAGCCGAATTCTCTTACAACAATAGCTATCAAGCAAGTTTGGGAATGTCTCCATTTGAAGCATTATACAGTAGACCGTGCAGATCTCCCGCATGTTGGGTAGAATCTGGCAACATACTTGTGTTAGGGCCCGATATGATTCAAGAAGCATCGGATAAAGTCGATTTCATTAAGAAGCGATTCACAGAGCCGACAGAAAAGTTATGCTGATGCGAGAAGAAGGGATATATCGTTTGTCGTTGGCGATTATGTTTATTTAAGAGTTTCTCCAATGCTAGGGGTAATCAGATTTGGCAAGACTGGGAAGTTGGCACCGAGATTTATTGGTCCCTTTCCTATACTTGAACAGATTGGAACTCTTGCATATAGGGTTTCATTACCTGATTGGTTGCCCGGTATACATGATGTGTTCCATGTGTCTCAACTCAGAAAACATGTTCATGATCCCGACCTTATTGTGGAAGAAGCAGCGCAACAGGATATTGACATAACTCCAGAATTAGCACTCAAGAGAGAGCCATTAAAGATAGTTGGCAAAGAAACTAGAGAGCTAAGGAGGAAAAAGATTCATTTAGTCAAAGTGCAGTGGAGTAGTGATCCTAGAGACTGTACTTGGGAGACTGAGGAAAGCATTAAACAAGCCTATCCCAAATGTAGAGTGGACATCTCTGACTAACTCCGGTGCAAAGTACCTTTATAATACTTTGCATTTACATTTTATTTCCTGCTTAGCTATTATTTCCTTTTCGAGGACGAAAAGTTTTAAGTGGGGGAGATTGTAATAACCCGGAAAATGTGAACCAGTTTAAAATTTTTAAATTAGGTTATTACCAAGAAATTTGAATGATTGAAATAGTATATTTCCAAAAAATATAGAATTTGGTATAATATTGCAGTTTGAAATTTTGTTTACAAACTTTGTCTGACTGTACCGAGTGGAAAATATAACAGATTTTAACGAAACTGAAAATATTTAAATCTGTTTATCAATACCTTTCTAACGAATCTGAAAAATCGAAATTTCATAACGGAAATCAAAAGTTATGGCCAAATGAATTTTCAGAAAGGTCGCTATATAGTATATATGGCCCTTGAAAATTGAGATTTTGCATACGACCTCGGAATTCGACGAAACCACTTTTGTTGGGTCCGGGATGTCAAATTATTGCTAGGTTTCAAATTTCATAATTTTTGAAGCTAGTATGTGAGCGGGGCAAAAGATAACGTGTTTGGTCAAATTCTGTTAAAATGGGTCGACCTAAAAATGGCCGTTTTGCAAACGAGCTCAGAATTCGACGAAACTGGTTTTGTTAGGACCGTATCGTCAAAACAAAGCTAGATTTATTTTCTGGAATTTTTCGATTCAGTTTGTGGCCCTGGCAAATTGAAATGTACGTTTAAATTAAATATCGAATGTTTTATATTTTAATTTGAAAAATAACTGACTGTAACAGTCGAAATGGCCAACGAAACATATCCCATTATGTCCGGAATGGGGGTATTTAGCTAGGGGCGACAGTCGTTGGGTTTGATTTCGAGGTCGTTTGAAGAAGGGGTATTTTTGGAATTAAATAAATTAAAAATTAAAATAAAAAGGGCATGGGCCAATCAGAATTCATCTTCTCCATCGAAGCCTCTGTCGCGACGCGGAAACCCATCCGAATCTTCTCTCTTCAATTTCTCCGCATCCACTCAACGAAATCAAGCAAACCCAGTTCCAATTTGAAGAGCGTTCAGAGATCTTCAAATCCATAGTAATTTCACGAATTATCATTGAGTATTTGGAGAGATATCGAGTCGGGAAGCTCCGACCTTTGCGCCGCTGCCGTGCCCTCTAGGAGGCGCCGAGTTGAACATCTCAGGTAGCTTTGGAAAGCTCTCTCCTTCCTCTTTGACGTGGCGCTGGTCGTTCGTCCTAAAGCTTCGTGATTTTGCCGAAAAATTCAACCCTAGCTTTCGAATCAAAAAGGGGTATACGGCTGAAACTGATTTTTGCACTTTAAAGCGTTGCAAACTTGAAAAAATCATATCTTTTTGCTATGTTAACGAAATTCGATGAAACAGGAGACACCGTGACCGCAAGGAGGCTCTCTACATTCTAGAAGAAGCCGCGGATTTTTCTGACCTTCCTACGATTTTTAGCACCGCAATAACCAATGTGAGGAATCAAAATTATCTGTGTGAATGAAATCGCGTTGCATAAATTATATAAGCGAAGTGTAAATTATATACGCATTGTATACCTCATGTACATGTGTTGTATAAGTTATATTAGCGATGTATAAATTATACAAGCGTTGTTTGAAACATATATGCTTTGAATTGTGATGAAATGCAAGTGAATTATTATATTATATTATATATATATATATATATATATATATATATATATATATATATACTCCCCTCGTCCACAGACCATGGACGATATTTATTGCTTGTGATTGACGTGATATTATATGGTTTGACGAATGGTTGGAAATAATTGTTTGTGGTTGATATTATGGTTGAAAAATACCTTTGTGGTTGAAAAATACCCTCTTGTGGTTGAAACAAAATAGAATAGGATTGTGGAATTGAAAATAAAACATGCCGCCTGCGTGCGAACTAGATGCATGATCCCCATTATCAAAAACCGCGAGGTTTTAAGGTAGAGCGAGGAGCCGTACTAGGGACGGTCCCGGTTTTAACTACCCTGCCGTTATGCTGCCGAAATTTTCTGAAATAATTATGTGTTAGAATAATTTTCATTCATTGAAATTATTTACATATGCTATATCGAATATTCATGTGTTGAGTTGCAACTCATTCGTTGAGTTGAAATTCATGTGTTGAATACTACTTGAATTTAAACAAATGGCTTTAGCAATAAAAATCACATTTTTATATATATACAAACTATATCGAATATTCATGTGTTGAGTTGCAATTCATTCGTTGAGTTGAAATTCATGTGTTGAATATTACTTGAATTTAAACAAATGGCTTTAGCAATAAAAATCACATTTTTATATATATACAAACTATATCGAATATTCATGTGTTGAGTTGCAATTCATTCGTTGAGTTGAAATTCATGTGTTGAATATTATTTGAATTTAAACAAATGGCTTTAGCAATAAAAATCACATTTTTATATATATACAAACTATATCGAATATTCATGTGTTGAGTTGCAATTCATTCGTTGAGTTGAAATTCATGTGTTGAATATTACTTGAATTTAAACAAATGGCTTTAGCAATAAAAATCACATTTTTATATATATACAAACTATATCGAATATTCATGTGTTGAGTTGCAATTCATTCGTTGAGTTGAAATTCATGTGTTGAATATTACTTGAATTTAAACAAATGGCTTTAGCAATAAAAATCACGTTTTTATATATATACAAACTATATCGAATATTCATGTGTTCAGTTGCAATTCATTCGTTGAGTTGAAATTCATGTGTTGAATATTATTTGAATTTAAACAAATGGCTTTAGCAATAAAAATCACATTTTTGTATATATACAAACTATATCGAATATTCATGTGTTGAGTTGCAATTCATTCGTTGAGTTGAAATTCATGTGTTGAATATTATTTGAATTTAAACAAATGGCTTTAGCAATAAAAATCACATTTTTGTATATATACAAACTATATCGAATATTCATGTGTTGAGTTGCAATTCATTCGTTGAGTTGAAATTCATGTGTTGAATATTATTTGAATTTAAACAAATGGCTTTAGCAATAAAAATCACATTTTTATATATACAAACGATATAGAATATTCATGTGTTGAATTGCAATTTGTTCGTAGAGTTAAAAATACACATGTGTCGAATAAATATTTTTATGATAAAAATATTCCTTTTATCATGTATACGCTTAGTTAAAAATACACATGTGTCGAATAAATATTTTTGATCATAAAAATATTCCTTTTATCATGTATACGCTTAGTTAAAAATACACATGTGTCGAATAAATATTTTTGATCATAAAAATATTCCTTTTATCATGTATACGCTTAGTTAAAAATACACATGTGTCGAATAAATATTTTTGATGATAAAAATATTCCTTTTATCATGTATACGCTTAGTTAAAAATACACATGTGTCGAATAAATATTTTTGATGATAAAAATATTCCTTTTATCATGTATACGCTTAGTTAAAAATACACATGTGTCGAATAAATATTTTTGATGATAAAAATATTCCTTTTATCATCTATACGCTTAGTTAAAAATACTCATTTGTCGAATAAATATTTTTGATGATAAAAATATTCCTTTTATCATGTATACGGTTAGTTAAAAATACACATGTGTCGAATAAATATTTTTGATGATAAAAATATTCCTTTTATCATGTATACGCTTAGTTAAAAATACACATGTGTCGAATAAATATTTTTGATGATAAAAATATTCCTTTTATCATGTATACGCTTAGTTAAAAATACACATGTGTCGAATAAATATTTTTGATGATAAAAATATTCCTTTTATCATGTATACGCTTAGTTAAAAATACACATGTGTCGAATAAATATTTTTGATGATAAAAATATTCCTTTTATCATGTATACGCTTAGTTAAAAATACACATGTGTCGAATAAATATTTTTGATGATAAAAATATTCCTTTTATCATGTATACACTTAGTTAAAAATACACACGTGTTGAAATAAATAATAGTTTGCTAGAAATATTATTATTAGCTTTGTTCTGCATATATATACATGTGTTGAACAGGAAAAAATGGATTAGCTGTAGAGTAAAGAAATTATTTGCGTGCCTGACAAATAGGTAAACCTTGATGAGTTGGCTGCGCAATTTTATTTATATATCAACTCCTGTGAATGCCATTGGATGCGGAGTGCTGGTTTTTCTGTGTGAAATAATAAACAACGCCATAGGATAGTAACAATTAATTTTGAACTACACTACATGGCATACTTCTTGACGATAGGTATACTTCATCATATTCCACATAAGCAATTGGAGCTTGTGTGACGAGGTGGAAGATATACCATACGAGCAAGAGGCTTGTATGGCGATGACTATATACTACAGGTTGAACTGATGACTGATGTGGACTATATAAATTATAACGATAAATTGCCAGATTAATAAAAACCTCACACGGGTCTGGAGTTGACAATAACCACGTCGCTCTAGTTATTAGATACGGCACATGGACTATTTATTTCCACACAGAAACGGGGTGACGGGAATTTATTCTCTGGAGTGATTATCAGTACATGCTCCCCCGTAAACACCAAAATATATCACTAAAAATATGTGAATGCTTTTTAGGATTTATTGGGTACCTAATACGGCTCAATAAATTTCCAAACCCCTCCCCGTACAAAGGAGGTTATGGCGAAAATTTTCGAAATATTAAGGCGTTAGTGAAATATTTGAAGTGAAAACGAAGTTGAAAATATAAAATGAACTATAGTTGAAACTATGGAATGAACTATATTTATATATATAAATATAAATATAATTAAAAGGAATAGAGGCCGTGCAGTTCGCGTTTCGGAATCGAAATTTGAAACGATTAGTACGAGAAATCCGACCATCGGATTTTCCCGAAACCGCAACCGCTGGGTTCGCCTTGGAAATACCTTTCCAACGGCACCAACCTTGTAAAAATCCAACGGTTGGATTGTCCGGAATGTTTAATTCAAATATGAAGAAAAACAACGCCAGAATCGATTATATTTATATATAAATATAAATATAATTAAATTTAATCGATTAACGACGCTGCAGTTCAAATTTTGAAACCGTAACTTCAAACGACTAGTGTGGAAGATCCGACCGTCGGATTCTCACGAAACTGGAACCGTTGGGTTCGCTTTGGGAATACCTTCCCACTGATATAGACTTTGTAGAAATCCAACGGTTAGATTTTCCGATATGTGTAAAACAAATTAGGAGAAAAACAACGCCAGTGCCACGGCACGACCTGAAACGTCGTTTAATTAAATATGGCCATTTTTAAATAAATAAAAATGGCGAAAAATCGTTATAAAATATTATAAGCAACATAGGTTGCAAAGAAACCAATTGGGCTTGAATTGTTTGATATTTGATGGTTGTACGTGTATGACACAAAAATAACACCAAATAACCGAAAGATGGATGTCGAATAATATAACCATAAAATGAATCAATTTAAATTCTAATGACGTGAATTATTTGAAAAGGCCGAGCTAACACTCATTTCAAATAATTTATCGAGCGATTCAAATTGTAAAATGCAAAGATGATTCAAGACAGACGATCTTCATATCGGTTGGATGGGCGCTACTGAGGTTCCTAACCGGAGTAGCTACCGGAAGGGGACGGAAGTAGTAGCCGTCTGAACGTATGTGTTGATTGGACGGATGTACGAGGAATTTGACGCCTCCGGTTTCGTTCAGACCCAGGACGGACTTGTAAATGGACTGTGTGTCTGACATTGGAATTTGTTCTATACTGACTGATCTCTATTAAATATATATCTGTTTGGCGGCGGAGAATTTATTCTTTTGCTTAACGCCCTTCTCTGAGACGTACGAGCTCAGAGGTTATATATCGATGGAAATCAATCGTATGGAGTGCACTGCCTATGTGGCATGCCAAGATGCTGTGATCAAGGCTTCTGTTGCAAAGCAAAGTCTTGTGGATGATGATCAAAGCAAGGTCTACGTAGCCTAGCTTTGTGTATTTCGTAGATTCGCGAACCTCACACCCCGGTATGAGTTAAAACGGGATACGGGCCGCTGGGAGAGCACGACGTTTCTTTCTAGCTATGGTGGTGTCAGTGACTTACCAGCCCTGACATATATATCTACTTTTCACCTTTGTGGTTGTTGGAATGCGAGGCGCCTCGATTATAGGTCTGTAAGGACCGGGAAACGTGTGTTCAGGAATTGCCAATCCTCTAACGTAAGTGAGGACCGGCCCAGCCGATCCAGGGGTTACCCAGAGTGTGTAGTCCCGAGGCATTTGCTAGAGTGTCTCGAAGCAGAGAGGAGCCTGCCCCTTGCCTCGACTCATGACGGAAATCCAATTTCCAATACGAAATAACGGACTTGATTGTAGAACTAGTATGGCGACATAGTGGTATGGGGCACTTATGCCGTCTATGATTGATATTTATGATGCTATTCGTTTTGAAACATATATGCACTAGTAATAATATCAAATGATTTTGCTTTATACGTATCAAGCATATTTGGCTATTATAAGGTAAAACTCAACCCTCCGGCTTGCGTTGCATTGTGTGATGGGACCTGAGTCTTATAATGGCTTCATTCTTTCTAAAAGCATTGCATTGTTTTAAAAGAATTTACTTTGTTTTAAATGCACTAGCAATCACTGGAGTAAACACGTTCCGCGAAAGTGGCGTGGTCCTATGATTTGCTATTACTGTTGTTTAACTGTTAAATAGATTCCTCATACCAGTCCCCAGGACTGACTCGTTGTTTGTTTCACTTTGCAAATGCGGGTGCCCTTATTTTCACACGGGCAGCCTAGTACACAGGTGACAGGTGGTTTTTGGTTCTGCACTGCTGCATAGAGTGCACTTTTGGCTCATGGCGAGGCTGACTTCATAGAGATGACTTTGATATTTTCCGCCATTACTGTACTTACATATGATTCCGCCACTGGCGATGCAGACTGATTTACTTTCCGTATTTCTCACTATATGTATATGTATTCCGCCTTCGGCAATGTAGAATGATACTCTTATTATGTCTCACTGCATGTATGTATTCCGCCTCTGGCGATGATGACTGATCACTTTCCTTTTATTTACTAAGTATATCCCACGTTATGCTATTCTGATATTCCTACATGTTGTGATTCCGCTGTCATATCCATGTAAAATTGCTTTATTTATTGTTTCTGCTATTATCTGTACTCTGCTATGATGATTATGTGTGTTATTTCCTAATGATTATCCTTAATACCGCCCATCGGATTTTGGGATCGTCACAGAAACCTTACATACATAACACTTACGTTAAGAAACACATAGAAGCCTAGCTCTATATATACACGTAATGCACGCACAGTCCACTTTGATATTTGGTACCTTTACAACAAAAAGGCGGATGTTTAAATAAGTTTCAGTCTGCATTGTCACTTTTGCCATTAGATAATAATGGCAGGTAACCTTTGTAGTTCCGTCGGACATATATACTCAGCAGATAGCCAAATCAACCCGATTATGAAGCAACATTTTCTTTTAATCATCACATATGCTTTATAACTCAAGTTCATTAGCAATACTTTGCTAACAAGTTGTACTAAGTATATAACAAAGCAAATAGTCCACCTATACATGTATCTACAAATATAACATGCGTTGTTCATTACTGAACAATATTGCATATTTTCAACACCTATTGGATTATTTTTCAAAGGCTACCCATATCATTTAGTTTTAGGCCACTGTGTACACCTTCATGCTTAAGCTAACGTCCTATTTATATTCAATCAGCTACCCTACAATACAATTCCAAACAAACCAATGAAATGAAAACTCATGCGAATAGCCTGTAGCCTACACTATAACATCATGGAGGACCTTGCTCCTATCTTATTTCGGGTATATAAATAAAACTGCAAGCCTATATACTATCTACAACCCTATTACTTAACAAGAAAGGAATAGCGCATGTAATCATACCATATCCACGAGATGGGAAAGTGACAACTGAAGGAAGGCTAAAACGTAGAGATGGAGGATATTGAGTCGATACCATATCTTAATGCTTAAGTTTGTATGTGTTTTCACATCATCGCGTAGAGCCTATTTGAAAGAATGGTACAAGCTACTCCTTAACAATTAAGTTATCTTCCACATTATAAATACCCAGTCGCTTCTTCTTCGAGTTTTGGGAATAAAATGACAATAAATAAAAATCGAAACAAGTTCCTTCATCCTCCACAAAACTAGCGTCTTATTCAATCCACTTTTCGATCTGTCCGTGCTTTATTCGAAGCAGCATGAGGGGGAGTTTGTTTGGAAGTGAGACTAAGGGAAAGTGGTGTGCGACTATTTTGGATCCGGCATGCTGTAAATATTATATGGAGTAAGGATATTTGAAATAGTGGATGGGAAGGTGTATGTCTTGTGTGGCTTGCTGGGTAGGGAAGCCGGTTCTGTAGGTACTGCCATACATGTGCGGTGATGAGCTGATGCGTGTGTTATGGAGGAAAGAAAGATGCAGGAGTTGGAGCGTGATTACTAATATGGTGCTGAAGTTTTCGGCATAGGAAGGGGACGTAAAAAGTAGAAAATAAACAAGGAAACGGGTTACTGAAAGAAGCCATTGTGAACACGGAAAGTGTAAGGGTGCGGAAGTCTGAAGGTGCATGTGGTATTGGTATAAAAGATGGTGAAAACAATTGGAGAAAAGAACGTGAAAGGGAGACTTCAAATGGAAGGACAAAGAGAGACGTGTTGATGTCTTTGTCGCATGTCGATGCGTTTGAGATCAATCCCAAGAGAAGGTGGTATGATGACGGTTCACTTGTGCAATGACTTCAAGAACGATCTTGTCGATACTGTCGAACGCCGGGTTTAATGAACCAACACAAATCGTTATTTAACGGTTAACGCGCAAAGGTGAGTAAATTCACTGACTCTGATCTATTTTAAAATATTTTAATGTTGTTTGAATGCTGTGTGATGGTCAACTAGGTAGATTACAATTAAATTGGTTGAATATTATATATCGTTGCATATGTGCACATCACCGATTGGATACTGATTCCGTCTATTAGAAATATCCCCTAGTATGGAATCAGTGATAATTGTTTGACTAACATCTATGGATGCGGAAACCGGTTGGAGGAATCCGACCGGATTCCTCGATATTTATATGGACTGTTTGTTTTGTATGCACTGTTCGAACCCGAATTACAATTAAAACCCCGTGTGAATAATTGACGTTGAATGAAAATTCAGCATTTGCTTTGATAAATAAATAAACGATATCAATTGAAAAGGTGATAACAGTCAATCGTAAACCCATCGGTTTGTTAAGAAGTTGATTGGCCGTCAGGAAAACCAACGAAGTTAATTTTAAAAATCATATTTTTATAATTAAAGAAAAGATTTTAATTTATAATAGAAGTTCTATTATAAATCAGTATTTTAGATTTTGTTTTTATAAAGTAAATAAAAACGATTTTTGACATTTAAATAAGTATAAAGTAGAAATTATCCTACGATTAAATATTTGGATAATTATTTATAAATATTATTAGATTAAATATATTAATCTAATGGTAAGAAGTAAATAAAATCAGTTAACGAATTTACTGATGGAATGAAGTTGATTTAAATTAACTGTTTAATTGAAAAATGATTATTAGATTAACTGGGTCTTTGTAAAGAAGTATGAATAGAACTGCGAAAATAAAGTTAAAACGAAGAGTTAATGTTTAAAACAAATAATCATAAACAACGAAGATTTCAAAGTATGAATATGGTGTTATAAAACCATATGCCAAAATAAACCAAGGAAATACGATTTGATGTATATTATAAGTAATAATGGATTAGAGTATAGACTTATATCTGTTCTAAGGTAAGAACGTTGTCGATCAAGGTCTGAGAGGTAAATAGAATACCCCAACTTGAACGGCTTCACTATTATCGAGGAACGATATCAGTTTGTAACGGAAAGAGATGTCAAGTTTTTTTTGTAATAGAAAGAGTTGTCAAGATTTTTGTAACAGAAAGAGATGTCAAGATTTTTGTAACAGAAAGAGATGTCAAGATTTTTGTAATGGAAAAAGACATCGAGATTAGTTATAAAGTGGCATATAGCAGCGAATTGCAAGTTTTGAACTATAGCAATAAAATAAATGCTATTGATTAGGCTTAAGCGTGACTGTTATGTCGCGATTAGTTATAAAGGAAAATATTACAGCGTATGACAAGTTTTGAACTGTAGCGATGAATTAACGCTGTTAACCAAATTTAAGCATGATTTTTATATATGGCAGCACTTCCTAGGAGATGAAACGGTTTAGTTGAAATCCACTTATTCGAAAGTAATAAATAACGATGTTGTAAGAAAATATAAGAATCAGATTTAGAAAGAGAAATTGGAGAATCGTGTTAGAAAACAATGACAGCATTTCAATGTTCGAAATTTGATTAGAATTAAACCGTTAGGATTTGTAACTAGAATTCGACGATGTCGAATGTATTTAAAGTAAATCATTTTTAGGAATTATAATCCGATAGGATAATTAACATTTAGTTTTAAACAAATAAATGTTAATAGGATAGGAATCAGTATTTTGTTATAACTGGATATTGTTTTGATAAGAAGTTGACTTAGAAATAGAGTTTATAAAGTGGAATAGGAATATAAAAGTAGGAAAGAGATTTCGGTAAACAAGATAAGAGAAATTATTACGTGAATAAAGAGTTATATGATAAAGATGTTTAGATTTCTATAATAAGGGATGATATTCACATTTCAAAGTAAATAAGTGTTTAAAAGTGACCGTTGGGCCGATTAAAAGGTTAAAATGAAATTGGAAATATTTTCCAATGTAAATAGAGTAGATTATCCAAGTATAGAAATAAAGAATGTGAAAATAATGGATCGAACGTTGATAACGTATATTTTCCGGGACATGGGATAATAAGAGTTTAAAATAACTGGGAATGTTTTCCAAGAATGTGAAAAGGGTAAAACGGGATTAGAGAAATATACGGTAAGATATGGGAATTCGAATAATAAAAATGAATGTTAAATAAAAGGTGCCCGTCGTTGTGTGTGTTTAGCTGTTCATTTGAACGAATGTTTGTTTTACTTCGATAGTTAAATAACCGACTATCAAAGTGTTTTGACCATCGTTGTCAATACGGAGAGACCGGTTGGATCTATTATCCGAAAACCACTCCGTATAGGCATAAGCGCTGCAAATTAGATATGCTGAAGGTGATTGAAGATGGAGTTAAATGCAAGGATCGTCCAGTTCTAGAATGGTGTTTTTGTTTGTCCAGTCCCAGGACAACTTGTATGGACGAATGTCTAACAGAGTATTTCTAACGGTCACGTTGTTGATTTTTACGAATATACCAAGTTGGTGGGGAGAAGGTAACTTCTCTTTATTCTACACCCCGTGTGCATTTGTGTAATCAATGTGTGATTACGGATTTGACGATGTGGCATTCAAAGTGAATGGTGATTAGATGTTCTGAAGATAGACGTAGCCTCTCGCCTCACAATCAGGAAGTGACAAAAGTTGGGCTAGGCAGCATGGCTAGTTGGGTCATCCCCAAGCAGGGTGTATTGTCACCGATCTAGAGAAAATTCATATTTATACTTCTTTTCGATTCTGTATCTTCGGATGACGGTTGGATGGCCTACAACCGTGGTGATAATATATTCGCGACACTCAAGCTAAATGAGTGAGCGGTCATGTGTGGCTGGGTTGCAAGATGTTCTTGTTGAACACTGAGTGTATCCCCTCTAGAGTACAGTGATCAGAAGGTGCTCCCATTCCTTGTCTGTTGGAATCCATTCTCCAATAAGCACCCTGCGGTTTTTGATTTTTATACTATATATATATATAGAACATGAGATGCAAGAGTTCTGCTACTTGATTATTTAATTGAGTAGACATTATTATAATATCACTGGGGTTTGATATCAAAGTATTTTGGATTATAGTAAGGTAAAAACCGTCCATGTTTATGTGTGGGTTGGTCTTACTATTATCTTCTTGTTTTGAAAAGAATTTTCAAAGTTAAACAGTATGGTTGGAATTTACTCACACCAGTCCCATGACTGACCCAGAGTTTATTTTGTTTGTTTTCCCTAAACTCTTGGGTGCCCACATTTGTACGGGCAGTCAAGTGTTTCAGGCTTTTACAGATTCACTTGGAGGAGCTGGAAACAGAAGGCTTCACCATTAATTAGTTAGAGAATATTTTCGCTGTGATATGAGATATATGGTATGAATATACAATAAAGTTTTGTACCTTAGAGTTATGTTATATAATACATTTTATTTATTCCACTGTGAGTTTCGTGTTTACTCTGATTATGTTCAGTGTTCTTCTTATTATTCTATTCTATTAGTTCTATTTTTTCTATCTCATCCTCTAATTTCTTTCTATTAATGTTCCGGTATTTTCGATGCCCGAGTAATTGACAGTGTATTTATGTTGATTTGCTCGGTCGAAAATTCCTGCCATTACATCAGTCATGGGACTGGTGTGAGTAAACTCCAACCATTTGTTTAACTTTCAAAATCCTTTCGAAAGAAAGGATAATAGTAAGACCAGCCCACACATAAACATGGACGATTTTTACCGTACTATAACAAAAAACACTTTGATACGAAAATCCAGTGATATTATAATAGTGTCTAAATCAAATAAATAAAAATGTAGCGGAACACTTGCATCTCACGCTCCATATACATAGTATAAAATCAAAAACCGCAGGGCACTTATTGGAGATTGGATTTCCAACTATGACAAGGTATGGAACCACCTTCCGATAGAGTATCTCTAGAGAGCAATACACTGGGTTCAACAAGAACATCTTGCAACCCGGCCTATATATGACCGACCACTCATTTCGCTTGAGTGTATCGAATGTATATCACCAACGGTTGGGATCAGCAACCGTCCGAAAAGGGACATCATCGAATAAAATAAGAAATTAAATTAATCTCTAGATAGGTGATAATACACCCTAATGGGAGTGACCCACATAGCCATGCTGCCTGCCCGATTTTTGTCATTTCCCGGTTGTTGAGGCCTGAGGCTATGGTTACTTTTCTCATTGATAACACAATTACTTTGAATGCCACATTATAAGATCTGTTAATCATTAATTGGATTTGCACAAATATTCTGGATATTATGCTAAGGGTACAGACCAACATATATGATCATTGGAAATACTCTGTCAGACATTCGTCCAAATACGTTCATTCTTGGATTGAACGAAACCGAAGGCACAATTTCTATTAATAGAAAAAGTCCTTGTACTTCACTCCATCTTCGATTATCTAGATATAATCTGATTCGCAACGCTACTGCCAATACGAAGTGGTTCACGGATAATAATCCAACCGGTCTCTCCATATTGACAACTATATTGGCAAACACTTCGATAGTCGGTTATTTAACTATCGAAGAAAGACAAACAAACATTCATCCATAATATCAAACATTCACTGGGCCCCTTTATTAATATTTCATTAATTAATTCACTTCTTCATTTATCTATCAATATTTATTAACCAAATATTTTCAGTGATCTTATTTGACTCTTACGCTATTTGAAAAAACATTTCCCTATATCACCTTCTTTTATTTTCTATACTTAGAAAATATATTCTATTTGCAATTTGAAAATAATTTCAATCACTTATCACTTTCCCGGCTACTTTAATTATACTCAGGAAATAATTACTTTTATATTTCCAAAATTCCATCACGTGGGTTAAAACGAATGCTGTGTAAAACATCATTACAACAACCCATAATATTTTATTCAACTAACTATTATTCAGACACTTCTCTTCGAGATTGGATCTTACTATTTATCAATTAAAAATGAAATCGATCAAGTTGGGGTATGACTACCTCTCAGACCTTGACTGAAAACATCATTAACTTCAAAACGGACAAAACCACTTATCTCGAATAATCAACATTGTAAAAACCAATTTTTCATTTTATACCCATAACGTTTCTTTCTTCTAATTCTACCAGGTTTAATTATATATTTCCCTTTTTGTTTATAATATTCTATATTTAAGTTTGTTTCCTTATCGAATTCTATATATATCGATGCATTGATTTTCAGTTATCAAAATTTCTTAAAAATATTCTAACTCCTTAAATTTCCGAAATTTTTTCCATAACCTCCTCTATACCGGGAGCATCGGGAAAATCCCCAAACCGCCACACAGGCCTCTCCAATCAAAAAGGAAAAGAAAAAGCCAAGCGGCTTGCCGATACAGCACATAAAACCTCATATGGAATATAAACATGTACCTTTTTGTCGGGCATTTCAATATATATCTCTTCATATACTTCATATACTTCATTCCATACCTGTCTAACACATATCTATCCATCCCAATTTATTTGAACTCAATCCAGTCATTTTAACTCGATTTGCTAATTAATTATCAAGTTAGTTATTCTGCCTATTTCACTTTTTATATTTGAACATAACCTGTTCAAAAATATTTCAATTCTCTTATAAGCTAATTGAAATCCCATTTTCAATTTACGTTTCATATTCGATTGTGAATAAAATTCCATAAATTCCATTTTTCTATCTAAGGTTAAACTTATTCAAAAATTCAATTAACTAATCCTTTGTTAATTTAGTTAATTCTATTCAAAAATTAAAAATTTTGATTTTTGTTTCGAAAATCATTTCATATACTTCACTTGAGTTCAAATATTATTTAACTCAAATCTGGATTTTTCTTAAATGAAATTCGGATTTTATTTGCTTAAAACCATTTTATTTATTTAAATAAATCGTTATGGTTTTATAATGGTTTTGGTGCTATTTTTTTGAAAAGTTGATTTTGGCATAACTCAAAAATGAAATCCAGATTTTCCTCCTCCATTAGAAAACTATTATCAAATTGGTCCTGACGTTTCTTGTTTCAAAGAATTTCGACTTCAATTGAGTTCTGTATACTCAGTCGAAGTTCGAAACGTCAATTTACGAATTGCAGTGTTGCGGCAAGTTCGTTTTAATTATATTTGTATATATAAACGTTTTAAACTTCATTTATATATAAATTCCTACTCCATTCTAATATATTTTAATATGCATATTAAATCAGTTTCCCAATCCAACATAATATTTTCGATTATCTATAATTGTTGATTTTTCCTTACTCGGTAATATATTTATTTATACTTCGATCTTCTATATTCAAATTCCATTTCAATTCAAATTTCCTATATTCAATTTCCATTTCGACTTTATTTGAATTCTATATTCAAATTCCCCTTTCAA
Organism: Allium sativum; assembly: GCA_030737875.1. Taxonomy (NCBI): domain Eukaryota; kingdom Viridiplantae; phylum Streptophyta; class Magnoliopsida; order Asparagales; family Amaryllidaceae; genus Allium; species Allium sativum. The sequence continues at coordinate 566,696,763 of CM060923.1, read as the reverse complement.
CTCTATTTGAATTTTCTATATTCCATTTCCCATTTCAACTCTATTTGAATTCTATATTGAAATTTTATTTCAATTCTATTACAAATTCTCTATATTCAAACTACATTTGAATTTCTATATTCAAATTCTATATTTAAAATTTCTTTATTCAAATTCCATTTCACTTCATTTATTCAAATTCTATATTTGAATTTCCTTTATATTTTCTATATTCAAATTCTATATTTGAATTCCATTTGAATTTTCTTTATTCATTCTTAAAAAAGTCTCGATTTCAATTTCTTTCGAAATCAATATTTTTACTTTTTAAAAATAGGTTTCTTTTTTTAATTTCACACTTGTATTTTTATTTTCGAATTATCCCATGATATTTCTTTTCACTTCATTTATAAGCTTCATTTATAAAAGAACTATTTGTTTTTATTCTTTTAAAACAAGTTAATATTTTTATTCTATTCAAATTTCAAATTTTATTTTAGAAAAATAGAATTTCCCCTTTTAACTCTGGAAATTTCCTTTTTCGATATTTTTAGAATATCAACATTTAAGCCCAGTGATATTTAAACATCACATAGCCAATTATTTATTTCAGGTTTTCTAACACATCATATATGACAGTATATATGCAAACAAATAAAAAAACAAATAATATATTTTTGAGGAATCCTATTGGATCCCTCCAACCTGTTTTTCCTACATCCACGGACGTTAGTCAACAAAAACAATACCCATCCTACTTCGAGGCAGGATATCGCGGTATAGAAGGTCATCCACTATGATAGCATGGGGCGTATAGGGTAATCATCCGCTAATGGTACTGCGGGCATCCGTTAATGATACTGCGGGAAATCCAACCACCAATATACATATATATATATATATGTGTGTGTGTGTGTGTGTGTGTGTATAATAGCAACCACCAAGCCTAAATAACTAATATATTTAAGATGCATAAAAATATTAAATGCAACCAAACAAGCGACAAACAATTATTTTTAACTGATAAAAATAATTCTAAATAAAAGGTGAGTGAGATTTACTCACCATGATTTTAATTGTCGAATATCCAGTTAAAATTCCAATCATCTAGGTTACGAATCGTCTCCACTGAATTGATACCTATGATTATTAGATTTTTTTTTTTTATTGATTAAGCTATATTATTTTAAATTAACTATTAACCGAATAAATGAATTATTCTACACATTTTAAATTTTGTAAATAATATACCTTACTGCCAGCAGTGGAAAATACTATACTCGAACTCCTCCTCGCTACCACGATCACCAACATCCATCTAAAATGCCACAAAATCTACAACAAAGCTGCAACTCGAACCATAACTGTAGAGACCGGCTTCTTGTTTCACATGCCAGATAAAGTCCAGAACAGTGATACAACGACAGTTTCATTTACATAATTGCATCTAAATCTACATACCAGTGCTAAAGCAAATCAACACCTCATTCTCTTATCATTTCCACCACAAAAACTGAAAAAAAACCTCCACCATTAAGTTTTTTGTGAAAAACTGCACCTCAAACACTACCACAACAAGTTCGCAACCCCCCCTTAATACCCTTCGGCCTTTCCAACATTACAGTACAGTAACCCCCAAATCGATGAACTCAAACTTGATCCCATCGCACACTCCTAGGATTCGAACTTCATAGGAAAGTCATGACTTCCATTCTCAAAACTCGTGGCATCTCCGTTACTTGCACTCGCAAGAACCGCGAATCGCGAATCCCCTGTCACTGCTCACCATCGCGTTCAACCCTTTTCAGGCATCGCACTACCCCATTTTGCTACTCGATAATCGGTCCTCTTTCCAAATCACGAACTACGATTTCCAGTAGATGCGTTGTTAGCCTGGCCACTTCCTGAGTTTTCTTGACTTCCGTTCCCCTCCAAATGGCGAATACGTTCATTCATGGGTTTGAGTTCTAGGAGAACTCGCGTTCCTCAATCGAGATTCAAAATTTGTGAACATCGGATCGGAGCTTTGCCGCTGATACGAACTTGAATTTGTTTTCCAACTTCGATTTCTCTCTTCTTCTTCTTTATTTTATTAATTTGATTTGACAAAGTTAGATTTTTATTTAGATTGATTTGATTTTGTTTTGACCGCGATTTGATCTCGTATTTAATACGATTCGATATAAAGGGATTTTTATTCTTTTTAGATGGATATCGATTTGATTTCGAACCTATCCATAATCAAATATTTTGGGGTCCATTAATTTAAACCACGAACCACTGTTTTAACGTAACCAATGTTGTTTTCAACAGTGTAACACTATTCCGAACTAACTGAATATATTTTGAGAATTTAATTTGAACGTAAGTATGAATAACCAAAATAAATTAATACAATATAATTTAAATTCAAAAACAAATAAATTCTCCCATAATAAATTATTATTTATTATCATATATATTCCAAAAAGAATTTACATTACTCATTCGAATCATCTTGACTCTGTTTAAATCTCGAACTGAATTAATTTTCGTATTACAATAATTTAATATATTCGATATCAAATCGAAATTTATTTTTAAATCGATAACTAAACATAAAAAATCATTTATATTATCAAATAAATATTTAAATAAATATTAAATATTCAAAATTAATCGACAAAAAATCCGGGTCGTTACATTCTTCCCCCCTTAAAAGAATTTCGTCCCCGGGATTGCTAAGGTAAGAAAAATGCTTCAAACCCATTATTTTTCAAAACTCACTTATGTTGAAACTCAACTTTTCACCTTTCAACAAATATAATTCCACCAAATGTTTTGCTTTTCCTTCATTTAATTCGAATGATTTATAATCAAAACATTTATATCCAATATATATATTCCATTAAACCTATTAAAATTGATTCTTGTCAATTTATTTACTTCAATCCATTTAACTTTCTTAAGTTAAATTTATATTCTAGAATTCAAATCCCCGGTTTTTCATTTCAAATTCTTTGAAGTAACATAAATATATACCTATATTTATAACCATTTCAACTTCAAAACATTTGAATTTTCCAAATCAACTTGTTTTCTTTCCAACAAATTTCCATCAAAAACTTTTCTGATTTAGCAATTCATCAATTAGAAACTCGAAAATGAACACTGATGATGCTGCAGTCATCATCAGAATTATTTCCCAGCCACTGAAGTGAGTTTAGTGCTTTATCACTTTAAAATTCATGTCAAGATGATTTTTATTTAGAATCCTTCAAACAAAAAGCTATATTGTTCTAATATACTTCAGAAAATATTTTCAAACTTCCCAGGATTTAAATATCAAATTCTGGTTTGAATTCAATTTAAATTCATCCCATTTTGTATATTTGATTCTTATAACACTTCTACTTTGGTTATATATACCATTCCAATTTTTATAATCTAATTTGATTATAATGATATCAATCAACACATCCATATAATATAATAATTTAAGAAAAATATTCTTCCTATATCAAAATAGAATTTTTGTGTAAATTTATTTCATTTACCCACTTGAAACAGTATTGTGTCAAATTTCTCTGTTCCAGTGTTTAGATATTCCTATCGACTTCGTGGCGTCCTACGATTCGATCATAATTCATAAATCCCTCAACATACTAGCCAACACAATATGAAACAATTTTTATATCAATTTACAAATACGCTCTCTCATATATATACACTCAACTCATTCTAGGGTTGTAACGACCCGGAAAATCCGAACCAATTTAAAATTTTTATTTTAAATTATGTGGTGGAAAAATGTGGCAGAAATTAAAAATTCCATTTTTAAATAATATTAAATCCAGTGAAAATAGTCAATTTTCAAACGATCTCTGTTTTCGACGAAACCATTTTCATTGGAACCGGAATGTCATATTATTGCTAGGTTTAAATTTTTAGAATTTTTCGATTTAATATGTTAGCGTGGCGAAGGAAAATGTGTTTGGTCGATTAAAGTCAAATTTAATCGACTGAAAAATAGCCATTTTTCAAACAGTGTCAGAATTCGACGAAATTAATTTTGTTAGGACCGTATCGTCATAACATAGACAAATATATTTTTTCTGGATTTTTCTGCGTCCGTTTGTGGCCTTGGTGAATTTATTTATGCAGACGAATTAAATTAATAAAGGAATTAAATATTAAATTAAATAATACAGGCCACAGACAGCCGTTTGGGCTGACGGGACCTGTCCCATTGGGTCTGGAATATGGGTTATTGGCTAGGGTCACTTTCTGCTGGACTGAATTTGAAACGGTTTGGTAGATATGGGTTTTTTTGTAAAACATACATTTTAATATTATAAATAATAAGAGGAAAAAACCCTAATCACTATTCCTCCTTCGTTGCCGCCGCCCCCCTAAATTCAATGGCCGATGTCGTTCGTTCCTTCTCCTCCTAATTTCTCCTCCATCACTAACTTTCAGACCTCAACCCATATACCATCTCAAAGCCCCTTCCTTCCTCTTTAATTCCATACGGGTGGATCATCTTCTCATCGCCCGAAGCCCGAGCAGCAGACCCCCAAAACCGCCGCGTCTCGTCCGCCGTGAGCCCCCCTAGCCATGACCGAGCTCGACCAAACCACCCCCCCTGCGTGCGCCGTCCGACCTACTCCGACGTCCCCCCTTCCGATCGACGAACCCTGCAACTAATTTGAAGAAAAATCCAACCCTAAGTTCGAACCCAATAGTAGAAAGCTTCGGTAGTGCTACAGTGAAGAGGAAGAAGGGTATTTACTTAATTAATTTATTATTTAATTAATTTAAATTGTTTTAAAAACTTCGATTAACCATATCTAACTCATTTCAATTCGAAATTCGACGATTTCAGCGACGTTGTAATCGTGTGACTGAGATCTACGCATCTAGACTGACTGGAGTTGATTCTGAACAGTTTGAATTTTGGCCAAAAATCTTCAACGACTGTGAGATTTCTGAATTTGGATAATTAAATAATTTATTTTAATTCTATTCGATCAGTTGAATCATTGTATATTATTCTGATCTGTTATGTGATGATTGTTGTATTGTTGAATTTTGTTCGTTGTGATGTCATGTTATAGTTTGACAGGTTGGATCTGTAATATTCTGACGTAATCATAATAAAGTTCTCATCTTTTTATTTTTATTTTTAATCCTTTTATTTAAGTTGAATTCTTATTTAAAAATAAACAAAATATAATCAAAGTTTTAATCTTTTGTTTGAAAACAAAATATAATCAAAGTTTTAATCTTTTGTTTTGAAAACAAATCAAAGTTTTAATCTTTTGTCTTGAAAACAAATTAAAGTTCTAATCTCTTGTTTTTGAAAATAAAAGAAAGTTGAATCTTTTATTTACAATACAAAAGAAAGTTGAATCTTTTATTTACAATATAAGAGAAATGATTGAATCCTTTATTTTGTTTTACAAAATAAAAGAAAGTTTAGGTCTTTATTTGATTTATAAAATAAAGAAAGTTTAGATCTATTAAACTTTAATTAAAAGATAAAATAAATATTAGACATCTTATTTGATTTACAAATGAAAATAAGATGAGACCTTTATTGTGATTCATCAAAAGTATACACCAAATTTCATCGTCATGTTAGTATAGTTGAAATGAACCAAATTTCATCGTCATGTTAGTATAGTTTAAATGAATCAAATATTGATATTAGAAAATATATTTATATTAGGAATGTTGACACTAGAAAAGATGTTTACATTAGAAATAAAGTTCACCCTTTTTAAATTGCATTTTACAATGCAAATATTACATAGAAGGATGAACTAACCTTTTTATTGAGTTCTCTTAAATAGATAGAAAAGAATAAAAAGACATTTTCATTTTCAATGTAAATAGAAAAGATTAAAAAGACATTTTCATTTTCAATGTAAATAGGAAAGAATAAAAAGAGATGTACATTTTATATGTAAATAATAAGAATAAGGGACATATCATTTTTATTGAAAATATACATCGTTAAAATATCATTTTTGGTCGCATTAGAATTGGCGAACAAAAATGTCATTTTGTTGAAAATATACATCGTTAAAACATCATTTTTGGTCGCATTAGAATTGACGAACAAAAATGTCATTTTTGTTGAAAATATACATCGTTAAAACATCATTTTTGGTCACATTAGAATTGGCGAACAAAAATGTCATTTTTGTTAAAAATATACATCGTTAAAACATCATTTTTGGTTGCATTAGAATTGGCGAACAAAAATGTCATTTTTGTTAAAAATATACATCGTTAAAACATCATTTTTGGTCGCATTAGAATTGGCGAACAAAAATGTCATTTTTGATAAAAATATACATCGTTAAAACATCATTTTTGGTCGCATTAGAATTGACGAACAAAAATGTCATTTTGTTGAATGTGAAATTAAACATATTAAAATATCATTTTTGGTCGCATTAGAATTGGCGAACAAAAATGTCATTTCGTTGAATATAAAAATAAACATCGTTAAAACATCATTTTTGGTCGCATTTGGATTGGCGAACAAAAATGACATTTTGTTGAAAATAAAAATATATATCGTTGAATTACCATTTTTGGACGCATTAGAGTTGGCGAACAAAAATGTCATTTTTGTTTGATTTAAAATGATACATTGTTGAAACCATCATTTTTGTCGCACTAGAATTGGCGGACGAAAATATTACTTTCATAGAATAAAAGTTATGGATTTTAATAAAGGAAATCGCCCAAATGGTTTATATATTATATATAAATATAAAATATAGAATTAAACGTAACGAGCGCTGCAGTTCGCGTATCGACAATCGTAACTTCAAACGAATATATAGAAAGATCCGACCATTGGATTTTCCCAAAAATGGAACCGTTAGGACCGCTATGGGAAGAGCTTTCCAACGATATAAATTTCATCAAAATCCGACGGTTAGATTTTAAGATATGTGAAATCAAATTTTGGAAAAAGCAGCGCCAGCGCCGCCAATTGACCCGAAACGTCGTTTATATACTTCGAGCTATTTTTAATAAATAAAAATAGCGAAAATAGTTATAAATATAGATGAAATGTTTTAAACTATAATTATGCACCAATTATTTGAAAAGGCTGAGTTTAACTCATTTCAAATAATTGAACGGCGATTGAATCAAAGATGTAAGAAGACGATGGTTGAAGACCAGCGATCTTCACATCGAATGGACGATGACTTCTGATACCTTGTACTGACTTGCTTCCAGGACTGGGTTGAAGCAGTAATTGTCCGGACGTGTGTGTTGGTCGTGCGGATAAGCGAGCGCCTTTTTGGTGTCTCCGGTTTCGTTCAGACACAGAACAGACTTGTAAATGGATGCGTGTCTGACATTGAAATCCACTTCATGTAATTAAATCGATTTCTATTAATATATGTCTGTTTGGTGGTAGAGAATTTATTCTCTACTTAACACCCTGATATGTAGTGATCGTTATCGATTGCATGGCATGGAATTGTCAATGTGGCACACCAAGGTGCAATGATCAAGGCTTTGTTGAAAAGCAGACCTTGTGGCTGATGATCAAAGCATAGCCTGGTTAGGCATAGCTTTATTTATATTGTGACTTCGCGAGCCTCACACCCCGGTATGAGTCAAAAACGGAATATGGACCGTAGGGAGTGCACACGTTTCTTTCTAGCTAGGAGTGGTGCTTGGGTTTTGACACGGCCCGACATTTTACTTATGTGGATTTTGGATTGAGGTACCTCGGGTTTTTATATGCCGGAAGTGGTCATATTATAGGTCCAAAGGGACCGGGAAACGTGTGTTCAGGCATAACTAATCCACTACCGTTAGGTAGGGACCGTCCCTACCGCATCCAAGGGTTCACTGCGGGGGATCCTGAGGCATTTGCTAGAGTGTCTCGAATCGGAAGAGGACAATCGCTGGCCTCGATTTCATGAGAGGAAACCAATTCCCAATACAACAACATTTCGGTTTTGAGTGTAAACTTATATACGGCGACATAGTATATGGTACCTATGCCGTCTAGGATTGATATATGTATTTGAAGTATTTTTAATACTGTTTAAACACTAATGATAATATCAAAACATTACTTTTCACGTATTAAGCATGTTTGATCATCATAAGGGAAAACTCTATCCTCTTGTGTGTGTTGCCTTGTGTGATAGGACTTGAGTCTTATGATGATTTCAATTTTCAAAAGTCATTTCGCTGTTTATATAAACTTTATAAAATATTGCACTGGCAATTCAATGGAGTAAGCCCATTCCGTGTTAGCTGCGTGGTCCTGAGATTCGCTATCTTGATAGTTAATTTAGTTTAGAATTCTCACACCAGTCCCATGACTGACTCGTAGTTTGTTTCACTTTTGCAAACTCGGGTGCCCTCTTTCCACACGGGCAACCAATTGACATGTTTCTAGGTGATACTTTCTTGTGGGAGCTTTCTTTGGGAGGAAGAAGAAGAAGACCTTTTCTCCATCTTTTATTCTGCTTTTGAGACATTTTTCTATCTTTTGCTTTTGATGTATGTAATGGGATTTGAAACTTATTTCCTTTCATTTGAGACTTGTTTCTCTTTTGTTAAGACATCTATTATGCTAAGTGGATCCTGTAAAACTGCATACTCTGATGTTCTACGGTAATGTTGATGACATTTATTTCCGCTGCAATGGTTTATGTGTTATGATAATTATCTGAGATCTGTTTTTGTTGTAAATATGTTGTATTCCAAAAATGATCATCCTTACTTTCAGTCTACGGAAGTTTGGGGTCATCACAGTTGGTATCAGAGCCTAAGGTTAACCTTAGCTATGGAATATAACATATTTAGAACAATTCGTCTAGATAGAATCCACATTATTCTAAGACGAGTAGTTCATTACAGATAGGACTAGTAATGTCCTAGAGTGAGCACAGCAGAATAGCACATATTTACCAGTCATTACAACATTATCTTTTCATCTCGTCCTTATCATATCTTTTCTTGAAAATTCTAATTTTGGTGGTCTGACTCTCTCCTTGATGGTACAGACTGATTTAAATGGATACTAGAGCAAGAATAGCCCGAGGTGGAGCTCGAGGCGGGGCTAGAGGAGGAGCCTGAGTAGGAGCTGGAGGGCAAGCTAGAGACGAGACACCCATCACTCAGGAGAAGCGTAATTCAGAGGTCGTAGTTGAACCACCTCCACCTCCGCAGCCTTTCGATTTGGAGAGAATGTCAAAGAAATTCAAGAACCTTGGAGGTGTACCTTTTACAGGGCGGGAGTCTGCGATACAAGTAGAAGCATGGCTTAAAGATTGTGAAAAGATCCTAGAAGCTTGGAACTGGAAGATCAGCGAAAGCGTTACCTGGCAGTTTGGCAACTAAAGGAGGAAGCAGGGCATCGGTGGGATACAATTAAAATCTGCAATGACGTGGCCAATATGTCTTGGGCCAGATTCAAGGAGGTTTTCAATGAGAAGTATATACCCCCACAAGCTAGAGAGCGTCTGCGCGAGCAGTTCGTTAACCTACAGCAAGGGAATATGACCATTTCTGAGTATGTGAGGAAGTTTGATGAACTTTCACGATATGCCCCTAGTTTGATTCAAGATCCAGTAGAGAAGAATAAGAAATTTATCAAGGGGCTATCCAAGAAATATTTGAATCGAGTCACTGCCCATATTAAGCTTCCTTTCAATGAAGTAGTGGAAATGGCGTGCCGCTATGAGGAAAATGACGAGTCCGGACCATAGGATAGAGGGAAAGGTCAAAGCAACAACCAGAAGGAACAGGCTAACAAGAAACACGAGGCGAGCAATTCTTCTACAACTAAGCCCCAAGGGAAGAAGAGGGATAGGAGCAAGGTGACCTGCAATAACTACGGCAAGATTGGGCATTTCGATTACGAGTGTAGAGCACCAAAAAGGGTCAAGAGAGAGGATTCAGGCTCTAGTCAGAACCGTGGTCAGAGCTCCCAAAACTGTGGTCAAAATCCTCAGAATCGTGGCCAGAGTTCGCAGGACAAAAGGGAATGCTACAATTGCCATCAAAAGGGGCACATCAAGGCGAATTGTCCACTGCTAAGGAATGCTCAGGTGGCACATGTTTATGAGGGAGCAGATACACCAGCTTCGACTGAGGGGCCTAATAATCCCGATGTCTTAGGAGGTACGCTTAATATTAAGAACATCCTTATTACTGTCTTATTTGATACTGGTGCTGCAAGAAGCTTTATATCTAAAGATGCAAGTAAAAAGTTGAACCTGAAACCTGGAAAACTCAAAAATTTGATTAGAGCTAATAGTCCGATAGGAGGTTCCCTCATTCTAGATCAGTATTGTAAAATGCTTATCTCCTATTCTCGCTATCAGTTTCCTTTTAATTTGATCATCATGGAGTTTTCTGGATATGATATCATACTTGGTATAGATTGGTTAGCAAAATATGAAGCTGAGTTAGTATGCGCCGAAAGAATTGTCAAAGTTAAAACTAAACTCGGTAATGTATGTATCCCCTGCCATGGCTCAGCCACCGACAGGAAAACATTATGGTCTTCTCTAGAAGTTACCCCTACTTCTGTTGAGGATATCCCTATCGTCAAAGATTATGCTGATATATTCAAAGAAGTCGAGGGCCTACCTCCACATAGAGAAATCAGCTTCCGAATTGATTTAGCTCCGAATGCAAGGCCTGTTGTACATCCCATTCAGATAATGTCGCCAAAAGAAAGGGAGGAGCTGAAAAATCAAACCAAGCAGCTTTTGTGGAAGGGTCTGATCATGCCCAGCTTCTCAGAGTGGGGAGCAGCAGTGGTGTTCGTCCCAAAATCAGACAGTACTCTCAGGCTATGTGTAGACTACCGTGATCTCAACAAGCAAACTCTAAAGAACAAATATCCGCTGCCTCGTATTGATGAATTGCTTGACCGCTTGCATGGGGCATGAGTATTCTCTAGGATGGACCTAGCTACAGGCTTCCATCAACTTCGCATTGCAGAGGAGTGTGTGCCTTTAACTGCTTTCAGAGGACCAGACATTTTTATGAATGGCTAGTGATGCCTTTTGGTCTATGTAATGCTCCAGCATATTTTGTTGGCTTAATGAACAGAGTATTCAGAGATGTTTTAAATAAATTTGTGCTCGTGTTCATCGATGACATTCTCATCTTTTCTAAATCCGCTGCTGAGCACGAACAGCATCTGAGAGAAGTCTTAGAGATTTTGCGAAGAAATGTGCTGAAAGTAAAATTTTCTAAATGCATATTCTGGCAAGAGGAGGTGAAATTCCTCGGCCATGTTGTATCAAAGGAAGGCATCTCAGTAGATCCAGGAAAGATCTCAGCCATCCAAGAATGGAAGCAGCCTAGAACTCCCACGGAGGTCAGAAGTTTCTTGGGACTGGTCGGCTATTATCGGAAATTTGTCAAAGATTTTTCGAAGGTAGCTTGTCCATTGACAAACCTAACCAAGAAGCATACGAAATTCAAGTAGACACCGGAATGCGAGACAGCTTTCCAAGAGCTAAAGAAGAGGTTGACCAATGCTCCTGTGTTGACCATCATTGTAACGACCCACCCTGTACTAGCCGACATTTCCTCCGAAAGTGCGCTGTACACATGTCTAACTAGCACGGAACGGTCGTCGGAAGGAAAGAAAGAAGGTGAAGAACTAGCACAGAACCTGTAGAATGTCTCACAGTGCATGGAATAAGATATATTAATAACATAACTTTGACATAAAACAGGCGAGACAGTGCATAAGCTGAAAAACTAAATCATGTCTAGCATGGCAGCGGAAATCCAAAATACAGCTTATGATCCAACATCCTTATTACAACTTCAAAAATATTGTCTCTAAGCAAAAGAAAGGAAAAGGTACACTACTGATGCCCAAGCAGTGACCATCGATAACACAGGGAGATAATACATAAATATCATACGTGGAAGCCTCCTGCTCGTCTCCAGTACAGCTACCCGTGCATCCACCTAACCTGTCTCTAGTCTGCTCGTGTGAGCACCAAGAGTAATAAGAAGAGACATAAAACTCTGGATCAGACAAAAAGTCTGGTGTGAGCGATAAGCAGCTAAACAAAACAGAATAATAACAGGTATAATCCAATCATACCTGAACCTGGACCTGCAACCAAAGAGTTAGCACTACATACCGTACAATACTCTAAGGTGCCACAAACATATGGTGTAAAGAATACGGGGGTGGGGGTGTGTATGTCATAGTGATGTCAAACAATCAAGCATAGCAACCATCCTCACATCTCTCACTCAGTGCGTAAAGCATGCGATATCCACTACTTTGGTCACCTAATCTTTTGGGCCATGACAGAGTCCAACCCCGTATAACTACACTATGAGCCCTAATCCATCTCTCAGTGATGAACCAAAGTTATGGACACCGATAACCCCTTTGCACACGTCCCGCAGCAAAGCCCAAATCGTGAAGTGAACTCATTGGTTCCCATCTGGATCCTGAGCTCTAACTTCTCCTTTGGACTACCTTTGCATCTCGGGTTATGGTCTTCATCTTCATCCGGATCGGTTCGGCTTCATTGTTTACGCCTCAAGTCAAAGCTCTTCGGTTCGGCTCGGTCGTGACGAGCCTCTCCGGTTCGTGACAAGCTCCTTCGGTCGTGCTCCAGGCATAGTGGCTCCCTCAGTAGCTCGGTTTGGCCTTCAACATTCCTCACTGGATCGGATCGGTCCCTCAAGCTCCTCCATGGTGCATCGGTTCGGGTCGCAAGTGACCACTCGGGTCGGGTCGGAGACGCGGTTCGGGTCGGGTGTCTCACTTCGGGTCGGTTCGGGTGCCATCTCCCTTCCAGTTCGTGCTTCCGCTCCGATCCGCTCCCTCGTTCTTCACTTGTTCCGATCCAATCCTCCTCCTTTAGCCGCTCCAATCCTCCTCCTTTAGCCAATCCGATCCCCCTCCTTTATCCGATCCGATCCCAATATTGCTAGCATGGCGTTCCTTTCTGCCAAATTTCTTAAGTGTCAAGTTCCGATCCGATCGAATCCCTTGCCCAGTTCACTTATCCGATCCGAGCCCTTATATCCGATCCGATCCGGTCCAGATCCTGCACTTTTCCTGCAACCTTTCCAGCGAGTATTTTACGCCATTCGACGACGTTTTCGACCATTCTAACTATTGAAATCAATCACAAAGCATACCATACAGTCATAGCAACATGCACAAACATCCACAAACAGCAAAACAACAATATGATATGTCAAAACGGATCAAACATACCCAAAAACCCATATTTTCCCCTTAAGCATGTTTAAGAACAACTAATGATAGGATTAGTAAAACTTAACCTAATTAGCCAAATTTTCTAACAGAGGTCTAAAACAATATTTATGAATTTCTGAATATTTTTCCAGAATTTTATCACGCTTAATTTCGCTAATTAACACTAATCACCCCTTAATCCCCTAAATTCCGGGATTAACAAAATTAGTCCAAATTAACCCAAATTCATATCAGACGCATAAAATGATGTTTTAGAATTTTAGAAATTTTTCTAGATTTTTATGAGCCATGATTTCGCTAATCTTCGCTAATTACCCTAATTAGTCGTAATTAGTGAAAAAACTAAGCAAATCACTCACCTTTGGCACAATTAAACTTTCAGAACTGAAACTCCTCTGATATAGATCCAATCTCTATGTGTTCCAACAACTCTCTCTGATTTGGTGCTAATCCCCTTTGGTTTGATGTAGTTTTGCTTAATCTTTGATTAGAAAGTGATTAGAGGTGATTTGGAGTGAAATTAGAAGGTGGAGGCCATAGCTATACTTGAAGGAATGTCTTAGGCGGCAGGAAATGAAGTAAAAACCGAAATCATAACCCTAGCAGCCCTTAAATACCACTAATCCCGAAATCCCCCTTTGGGCCTAGCTGCTAATTACCCGGTTAAGCCCAGTTAGCTGAAAATAACCCTTTAAACCTTAATTCAGCCATATCTCCCAAACGGTAAGTCCGTTTGGCTGTTATGACCACTCTACGGAAAGAGAAACCATCATCCGGAGCAAATGGAAGTGGTTTCAGGTCAAAATTCCTTTCCAGTCAAAAGTTATGGACGAAACAAGATCAACTAGGGGCAAAAAGGTCATTTAAAAATTGGCAAAAATCATGAACATGGGAAATGACCCCACTAGTCGTTTCCCAAAAGTACACGACCATACGACTTACCAAGAAAAAGAAATAAATATTCTACGATTCTAGACGCGTAGAATGTGGGTTGTTACATTCCCCCCCCCCCCCCCCCCCTTAAGAAATTTCGCCCCCGAAATTCCTTAACTAAGAAACAACAATGGGTCCCGCATGCCTAACAACCAATTTCAAACAATCAAACATACATGATAGTATAACAAGCATATCCTAGCATGCGGTTTTCTAACAAAGGAAGAATCATCGCCGCTAAGATCTTACCAGACAAAGAGCTTCAAATACGACCTTCTTATGTCCTTCTCTACTTCCCAAGTACAGTCGTCCTCTCGCCATCGATTCCCATCTTTATCCTAGAGCCGATTTCCAATAGGTTAGGATCGTTCCTCTGACTGGAACTGTTCCACTCAATCTAGATCGATCTAATTGTCAAGCTTACTAGCGTTTCTGAATCCAATTCACACCTAGGTCTGAAGTCATGCCCCATGATATACTCTAGTAGCTTCCATTCCAGAAACATAGCCTCTAAACTGGCATGTCTCCTATCCAATGCATCAGCTACCGCACCTAGTCCGGTACTACGGCATCCGTCTGTACTGTCATCTTCTTACGTAATCCAACCATATACGTCAAATTACCAACTACATTCCAAATGTCCTTTTAAGTCTAACCCGAATCTTGCCTACATCCATACTGCACTTCCAACGTATATTCACCTCTTAGAGGCAAACTAGATCCATCCAATGACCCTAGGCACTACATCTATATCTGTACTGTACATCTAACATACATTCACCTTCTAAAGGTGAACTAGACTCATCTAATGAATCTAGGTACCTTACCCATATATGTATTGCACGTCCAACGTATACTCACCTTCTAAAGGTGAACTAGACTCATCCAATGAATCTAGGTACCCTACCTATGAGTCCAAGTCCAACTTGAATCTCCTATATCCGCTGAATCTCCAAGATCAACGGACGCTCCACAATGCCCAAACATACTTCAAGTCTAACGTAAAGTATCATACACCCATCATCTCACTATGATCAACAAACCTATCCTATTTCCATTTAACAGGATCCTTACAGGTGATAGTCTAATCAAGAGAAGAAAGGTAGGAACAAACATAGCAACCATAGCATCCATCAAACAAATCCTATCTATCACCTGCTAAATCATTGAATACATCAACACCTATATGTCTGGTCCAACCAACATCAATAACTAATGGAAGCCCGACCTCCAAACGGACAACCGTACGTCCAACGCACGTTTATCCTCCAAGGATAACTAGATCACGTCCAACGGATCCAAGGTAACGGGCGTCCCCAGATACCCCTGCTTTTAGTCCGCCTGAAACACTCGAGTCCCACCCAAGTCTATCCATTATCCTGCTGCCCTCTCGAGTCTAACTCGAGCCAATCCAATTCCTCGCAGCCTCCTCGAGTCCAACTCGAGTCAATCTATTACCCATAACTCAGACCCAGTCTTGAGTATCCATTACCTACAAAATCTAGTCCAACGTGAGTCGTCTCCCTATTCGTTGCATCTCTAAGATCAATCGAACATCTATTTTATTTTACGAGTTCAAGTCCAACTTGAATCGTCCTAACCTTCGTTGCACCTTCCTTGACCAACGAACACATCCTATTCTTTCAAAAAAGAACATCAACATATGGTCCAAAACAATTCATTACTTTGCATCTTTCTTGAGTCCCACTCGAGTCATCTCATAACCCTATCGAGTCTAACTCGGGGCAGTCCATACCATCGAATAGTCTTATCCTGTCACAACTGCCCATCACTCTTCGAGTAAACCAAGATATCATCCAATGAAAATCGCAACAACTACCTATCTCTCATGCAGACCATCCTAGTCGACCTCGACATTCCCCGAGCACAAGTCCCAAAGGCCTAAACCAATATCAGACAAGCACCCAAGAACATCTCCTCCGAGTTCAGACGATCTACGTGAGATGACATGAGCAAAACATCCAAAAACTCAAGCATCCATAACTGACTTTGGCTATCCTCGTCAATCTTGCTTGAAATTATCATCGATCGCATGACCAAGTACTGACCAACTACTGTACATCCAATGTACATTTGCTTCTCTAACTCCCGTTATCATCTTCGTCATAAGGTAGGCGATCCAATACCACCCTTCGTCCATCATCCACTCTAACGGTCATCAAAGGCTCTTCACAATCTACTATCACTCTATAATTTTGGAGTCAATCAGCTCCCAAAATCAAGCCAAACCTAGTAAAGCTCAAAATAAAGCAATCACAACAAACATACATCCATGACTCGATAAGACCAAATTACGACAAATCCTACAAAGGCTAGTCAAACCACCTATCGGGTTTGTCCCTACTAAAGGTCTATCGACTATCTCGGGTTCCAATTCCAACCTATCTACCAGGTCACTAGGTACGAAGGAATGGGAAACCTTGTTATTAAACAAAACTCGAACAGAAACATCTTAAATAGAAAGCATACCTCGAATAATGACACCTTTTTCCTTCTGCGCCGCAGTTGGGGCATTCGACGAAGAAGGAATAGCGTTGATAGCATATGCTTTCACGATCTGCTTCTCCCTAGGAGATTGTGGACATTCATTCTTGTGATGTCCCGCTTGGCCGCAATTAAAGCACTTCCTTTCCCCAGGCTTTTCTCGACAATCTCTGGCATAGTGGCCCTTCTTGCCACAGCTAAAGCACTCGCCATCTTTCTTATTCTTCTTACTCTGACCATCCATGGTTTGGTCTTGTTTCCTCTTAGTCTGGGAATTATTCTTGCCTCTGCCGCCTGCTTGCGGCTTTGGCTCCTTTGCAAATGCAGTAGCGACCTCAGTCTTAGGCTTAGGGTAAAGACTTTCTGACCTTAATGCCTTTCCTACAATCGATTCAAACGTCTCATCGATGTGGTTTATAAGCCTTTCCCCCAAGTACCCATCTAAACCAGTTATGAACTTCTCGTTCTTCTTCTCGGCAGTGTCGATAAGAGATAATCCGTATTTCGATAAAGTATCGAACTCAGCAACATACTCTGAAACTGCCCTTCCGTTCTGCTTAAGCTCCAGAAACTTTCTAAACAATTCTGACTTCTGAGCAGCTGGTATAAACTTATCGCAAAAACGAGCCTTAAACTGATCCCATGTAATCTGATCCTCGGGAGTTGCTGCCTTAATAGCATTCCACCAATTCATTGCTCGTCCTTGAAGCTGACGGGATGCTAGCTTCCTCTTCATGGCATCTTCAATACCCAAGTCTTCGAAGATACGCTCACAGCTATCCAACCAATCCTGAACAACCGTAGCCGACTCTGTTCCGTGGAACGGCTTCCCACCAAGACTAGCATAATCCTTGTTAAGCTTGGCGAAATCGGTCCTAGGCGCCTGCACCGCTGCACCACCACCGTTAGCAACATTAGGAGCCGCTCTCTGGACATCCCTAAGCATCTCCCTCATGAAGTTAGTGAACATAGTCCTCATCTCAGTAGCATTCCCATTATTGGCTCCTCTGCCAGTACCCCTCGCATATCGGCTCATCGTTCAATCTGTACAGAGCAAACGATTAACCATCTCCTTTGTGGTGTCAGTGCAGTACAACTTCATCCTTAACTATACTAATAGTATATATATATATATCTATATAGCTTTGAAAACCAGTTTTGAAAAATCAAAATAATCACAAATACGCGCTCTCATATACGTATAATATCTCTCCCTGATGACTTTCCCCAGGTTAACTACGCAACCTAGAGCTCTGATACCAAATGTAACGACCCGCCCTGTACTAGCCGACATTTCCTCCAAAAGTGCGCTATACACATGTCTAACTAGCACGGAACGGTCGTCGGAAGGAAAGAAAGAAGGTGAAGAACTAACACAGAACCTGTAGAATGTCTCACAGCGCATGGAATAAAATATAATAATAACATAACTTTGACATAAAATAGGCGAGACAGTGCATAAGCTGAAAAACTAAATCATGTCTAACATGGCAGCGGAAATCCAAAATACAGCTTATGATCCAACATCCATATTACAACTTCAAAAATACTGTCTCTAAGCAAAAGAAAGGAAAAGGTACACTACTAATGCCCAAGCAGTGACCATCGATAACACAGGGAGATAATACATAAATATCATACGTGGAAGCCTCCTGCTCGTCTCCAGTACAGCTACCTGTGCATCCACCTAACCTGTCTCTAGTCTGCTCGTGTGAGCACCCAGAGTAATAAGAAGAGACATAAAACTCTGGGTCAGACAAAAAGTCTGGTGTGAGCGATAAGCAGCTAAACAAAACAGAATAATAACAGGTATAATCCAATCATACCTGAACCTGGACCTGCAACCAAAGAGTTAGCACTACATACCGTACATTACTCTAAGGTGCCACTAACATATGGTGTAAAGAATACAGGGGTGGGGGTGTGTATGTCATAGTGATGTCAAACAATCAAGCATAGCAACCATCCTCACATCTCTCACTCAGTGCGTAAAGCATACGATATCCACTACTTTGGTCACCTAATCTTTTGGGCCATGACAGAGTCCAACCCCGTATAACTACACTATGAGCCCCTAATCCATCTCTCAGTGATGAACCAAAGTTATGGACACCGATAACCCCTTTGCACACGTCCCGCAGCAAAGCCCAAATCGTGAAGTGAACTCATTGGTTCCCATCTGGATCCTGAGCTCTAACTTCTCCTTTGGACTACCTTTGCATCTCGGGTTATGGTCTTCATCTTCATCCGGATCGGTTCGGCTTCATTGTTTACGCCTCAAGTCAAAGTTCTTCAGTTCGGCTCGGTCGTGACGAGCCTCCCCGGTTCGTGACAAGCTCCTTCGGTCGTGCTCCAGGCATAGTGGCTCCCTCAGTAGCTCGGTTTGGCCTTCAACATTCCTCACTGGATCGGATCGGTCCCTCAAGCTCCTCCATGGTGCATCGGTTCGGGTCGCAAGTGACCACTCGGGTCGGGTCGGAGACGCGGTTCGGGTGCCATCTCCCTTCCAGTTCGTGCTTCCGCTCCGATCCGCTCCCTCGTTCTTCACTTGTTCCGATCCAATCCTCCTCCTTTAGCCGCTCCGATCCTCCTCCTTTAGCCGATCTGATCCCCCTCCTTTATCCGATCCGATCCCAATATTGCTAGCATGGCCTTCCTTTCTGCCAAATCTCTTAAGTTTCAAGTTCTGATCTGATCGAATCCCTTGCCCAGTTCACTTATCCGATCCGAGCCCTTATATCCGATCCGATCCGGTCCAGGGCCTGCACTTTTCCTGCAACCTTTCCAGCGAGTATTTTACGCCATTCGATGACGTTTTCGACCATTCTAACTATTGAAATCAATCACAAAGCATACCATACAGTCATAGCAACATGCACAAACATCCACAAACAGCAAAACAACAATATGATATGTCAAAACGGATCAAACATACCCAAAAACCCATATTTTCCCCTTAAGCATGTTTAAGAACAACTAATGATAGGATTAGTAAAACTTAACCAAATTAGCCAAATTTTCTAACAGAGGTCTAAAACAATATTTATGAATTTCTGAATATTTTTCCAGAATTTTATCACGCTTAATTTCGCTAATTAACACTAATCACCCCTTAATCCCCTAAATTCCGGGATTAACAAAATTAGTCCAAATTAACCCAAATTCATATCAGATGCATAAAATGATGTTTTAGAATTTTAGAAAATTTTCTAGATTTTTATGAGCCATGATTTCGCTAATCTTCGCTAATTACCCTAATTAGCCGTAATTAGTGAAAAAACTAAGCAAATCACTCACCTTTGGCACAATTAAACTTTCAGAACTGAAACTCCTCTGATATAGATCCAATCTCTATGTGTTCCAGCAACTCTCTCTCTCTGATTTGGTGCTAATCCCCTTTGGTTTGATGTAGTTTTGCTTAATCTTTGATTAGAAAGTGATTAGAGGTGATTTGGAGTGAAATTAGAAGGTGGAGGCCATGGCTATACTTGAAGGAATGTCTTAGGCGGCTGGAAAATAAAGTAAAAACCGAAATCATAACCCTAGCAGCCCTTAAATACCACTAATCCCGAAATCCCCCTTTGGGCCTAGCTGCTAATTACCCGGTTAAGCCCAGTTAGCTGAAAATAACGCTTTAAACCTTAATTCAGCCATATCTCCCAAACGGTAAGTCCGTTTGGCTACTATGACCACTCTACGGAAAGAGAAACCATCATCCGGAGCAAATGGAAGTGGTTTCAAATCAAAATTCCTTTCCAGTCAAAAGTTATGGACGAAACAAGATCAACTAGGGGCAAAAAGGTCATTTAAAAATTGGCAAAAATCATGAACATGGGAAATGACCCCACTAGTCGTTTCCCAAAAGTACACGACCATACGACTTACCAAGAAAAAGAAATAAATATTCTACGATCCTAGATGCGTAGAATGTGGGTTGTTACAATCATAGATGGCAATCAGGATTTGAAGGTCTGGACCGACGCCTCCAAGCAAGGTTGTTTCTCTTATAAATTAACATGTCTGAGATAACATTTTTCCTTTAATGACAAATCTCATTTTAACATGTTATCCCTTATTTATTTAAGGTATTGGTGCGGTGCTGATGCAAAGAGGCAAGGTAGTCGCATATGCTAGCTGCCAACTGAAACCGCATGAGAAGAATTATGTCACTCATGACCTTGAACTGATGGCCATTGTGTTTGCTCTTAAAATATGGAGGCATTATCTCTTGGGTGAGAAGTTTGAAATTTACACGGATCACAAATCCTTGAAGCACCTTTTTACCCAAAAAGATTTGAATATGAGGCAGCAACGTTGGGTCGAATTTCTTGCATCATATGACCTGGATATCATATATACTCCGGGAAAAGCCAACGTTGTAGCCGATGCACTCAGTAGAAAGAATGCAGAATACAACAATCTCATTATCGCAAGTCTCATTATCACTCCTTCTTTGATTGATAAAGTCTCTGCTCTTCAGAAGGATGATAAATTTATTCAGAGGATTATTAAAAGAATTCAGGATGGCGAAACCACAATTTTCCAAATTGATGACAAAGGTGTTCTGAGGCTATTGGGCCGAATCTGTGTCCTATACGACTCTAAGCTCAGAAGGGAGGTTATGGATGAATGTCATAAATCTAAGCTTAGTGTTCACCCTGGAGTTAGCAAGATGTATCACGATCTTAAGCGCACATTTTGGTGGAGGTCGATGAAGAGAGATATCTCTATTTATGTTGCTAGATGTCCCACTTGTCAACAAGTTAAAAGTGATCAACAGAAACTGGTAGGTTTGTTGCAACCGCTAGGGGTTCTTGGTTGGAAGTGGGAGGAAATTTCTATGGATTTTATAGATGGCTTGCCCCGAAGCCGAAAGGGCAACGATAACATATGGGTGATTGTCGACCGCTTAACAAAATCTGCCCATTTCATCCCTGTTCGGTCCAATAGAATAGCTCGAAGTTTAGCATAGCTCTATCTTAAAGAAATAGTCAAACTGCATGGGGTTCCCAAAAGCATTGTCAGTGATCGGAATCCATTATTTACCAGAAAATTCTGGGAAGCTTTTCAAGAAGTGCTTGGGACCAAGTTGAATCTGAGCTCTGCCTGTCACCCTCAGACAGATGGCCAGACTGAGAGGGTGAATCGTGTTTTGGAAGACTTATTGCGTGCTTGCATTCTTGACTATGGCGGTTCATGGGAGGACCACTTGCACTTGATGGAATTCTCCTATAATAATAGCTACCAAGCAAGCTTGGGGATGTCACCGTTTGAATTACTTTATGGCAGGCCGTGCAGATCTCCAGCATGTTGGGTGGAGACGGGCAATCGACTAGTCTTGGGCCCTGACATGGTTCGAGAAGCATCAGATAAGGTTGACTTGATTAAGAAGCGCTTGTTGACTGCTCAGAGCCGAAAAAAGAGCTATGTAGACCAACGAAGAAGGAATCTAGAATTCTCTGTGGGTGATCGAGTATACTTGAAGGTTTCTCCTTTGAGAGGCGTGATTCTGTGATGAACCCAAATCCCGTACAGACGGAGACAAGGGTTATCTTTGGAATATAACACAGAAACAGATAATAGCAGAACATAACTAAATAAATACACCAGATAATGAACAATAGAATATACTGGATAAACGTAATCATCAGAATTACACAGTATACAGGATCATACTTAGTACAAATACAGTTCAGTTATACATAAATGTCTAAAGCGGAAACAAACAAAATATGTACAATAGGAGATGAACAGCATAAAAAGAGGTAAATGATAGAATCCATCTTCAGCTCCAGCTATCTAGAAAGAACCAGCTAAACCTGAATACAAGGCTGCCCATGTAGAAAAAGGGGCATCCGAGTTTGAAAGTAAAACAAACTACGAGTCAGTCATGGGACTGGTATGAGAAATCTACTCAACACATTCAAAATATGGCTAATCACAGGACCACGCCACTTTCGTGGAACGGGATTACTCTATTGGATTGCCAGTGCTTTAAAAACAAATCTTTTTTTTAAAACGTCGCAATGCTTTTTATAAAATGAAGCCATTATAAGACTCAGTTCCCATCACACAATGCAACGCAAACCGAAGGATAGAGTTTTACCTTATAATGGCCAAAATATGATTGATACGAATAAAACAAAAGCATTCGATATTATTACTAGTGTTTATATGTTTCAAAAACAATTTGAATCATAACTATCAATCATAGGCGGCATGGGTACCATATATCATGTCGCCATATATATATACAATCAAAACCGCACAGTCACGTATTTGGAAATTGGATTTCCGTCATGAACCAAGGCAAAAGATAGTCCTTACCGACTTCGAGACAATCTAGCCCATGTCTCCGGAACAGCCGCAACTACCCCTTGGAGCGACAGGGCCGGTCCACACGGAGTGGATTATAGTGCCTGAACAATACGTTTCTTCGCCCTTTGGGGCGTAAATGAGCCAACAAATGACTCCATCGGACCCAGATCGTCCGATCAAACCGAGGCGCCTCGCAACAGTAACAACCACATTAGTCAAACTCGTTAGGGCGTGTAAAACCACTGACGCCACTTCTAGCTAGAAAGAAACGCATCTCCTCCCTGAGGTCCTCTCCCGTTTCTGGTTCATACCGGGGTGTGAGCCTCGCGATTTTACTTTATACACAAAGCTACGCCACACAAGCGGTGCTTTGATCATCACCACAAGACTTTGATTTTCAACAGAAGCCCTGATCATTTGCCACTTAGGCATGCCACACTAGCAATTCATGCCATGCGACTGATGTCCATCGATATACAACCTCTGAACTCGTGCGTTTCAGAGAAGGGTGTTAAGCAAAAGAATAAATTCTCCGCCGCCAAACAGATGTATATTTAATAGAGATCAATCGACATAGAATAAAATCCAATGTCAGACACACCGTCCATTTACAAGTCCGTTCTGGGTCTGAACGAAACCGGAGGCACTAAATACCTCGCAAACCCATCGATCACCATGTACGTCTGGACGATCACTACTCATTATCCATATTTCGGGATGCCTCCCAATCAGGACCTCGGTTACCATCCAAACGAGGTGAAGATCTCCGGTCTTCGACCACCGTCTTCATCTTCGATTTCTTATCGTCGATTCAGTTATTCAGAATGGGATAAACCCGGTCTTTCTGAGCAACTCGCGTATGTAATAAACAAGTGCAGCACTAACATACACACGCATCATTTCATTTCATTAGTCACTAACCGTCAATCAGTTAGAGAACGATTTCCCAAATATTAACCCCGAAGACCGAAACCAACATCAGATCAACACCCAGGAAACCATTCGACTTAGCCAACCTTCAGTTAATTTCTAAATCACATCCATATCGTTTATAATATTTTATAACGATTTATCGCTATTTTTATTTATTTTAAAATAGCCATTTTATTCAAAACGACTCTTCGGGCCATAACGCGGTTGTGGCGCTGTTTTTCTTCAGATTTGATTTACACATATCCAAAAATCTAACCGTTGGATCATCACAAAATTTACATCATTGGAAATATCTTTTCAAAATGAATCCAACGGTTCCAGTTTCGGGAAATTCCGACGGTCGGATCTCCTGGTATAATCGTATGAAGTTTCGATTTCAAAATACGAACTGCAGCGTCGTTATTCGATTAAATATAATTATATTTATATATATATATAAATATAATCGATTATGGCGCTGTTTTTCTTCATATTTTAATTAAACATTCCAGACAATCCAGCCGTTGGATTTTTACAAAGTTGGTGCCGTTGGAAAGAATTTTCCAAAGCGAACCCAACAGTTGCGATTTCAGGAAAATCCGATGGTCGGATCTCCCGTACTAATCGTTTGAAATCACGGTTTCAAAATACGAACTACAGCGTCGTTATTCGATATATTTTAATTATATATATATATATCGATTCTTCGATTTCAAAGCTATATTATTTTCATACATTTGATAAAAATGATATTTTTATCTAACTGTCTTCTATTTCAACACTTCACTATTTTTAACAATTCATTAATATAATAAAAATGTGATTTTTATTGTAAAACAATTCGTTTCAAAACTCTATTATTTTATATAGTTCATATAGGTAATAAAAATAGGATTTTTATTATAAAACAATTTCTTTCAAAACGGGATTATTTTATACATTTCATATAGATGATAAAAATGTGATTTTTATTATAAAACAATTTATTTCAAAATATGAATACCATTCAACACATGAATTTCAATTCAACGAATGAATATCGATTCAACACATGAAGGTTTTCTATAGTTTATATAAATAGATAAAAAGGTGATTTTTATATTTAAAACACGAATACCATTCAACACATGAATTTCAATCCAACGAATGAATATCGATTCAACACATGAAGGTTTTCTATAGTTTATATAAATATAGATAAAAATGTGATTTTTATATTAAAAACACGAGCACCATTCAACACATGAATTTCTAATCAACGAATGAATTTCAATTCAACACATGAAGGTTTTCTATTCAGCGAATAAATAAAGTTTCAACAAATGAAAATAATTCAAACACATGAATATTATTCAAAATTTCGGCAGCATAATGGCAGTGTAGTTAAAACCGGGACCGTCCCTAGTACGGCTCCTCGCTCTACCTTAAAACCTCGCGGTTTTTGACAATGGGGATCATGCATCTAGTTCGGATGCAGGCGGCATGTATATATTTATTTCATTTCCACAAACTAATCCTATGTGATTTCAACCAAATATTTCTCGACCACAAACGGGTATTTTTCAACCACAATCAATCAATATCAACCACAAATAATCCCAAACAACCATTCGCTATCAATCAATTTTCACATCAATCACAACCAATAAATATCGTCCATGGTTTGTGGACGAGGGGCGTATATATATATATATATATATATATATATATATATATATATATATATATGTATCTATATATAGCAATTCACTTCTATTTCAACATATATATAATTTTTACAACGCATATATAACTTATACATCGAACGTACAACTTATACAACGCTTATACAGGAGGTGTACAACGCTTATATAACTCATACATCGACTATATAATTTATACATCGTCATTTTCCATATCGTTTATAAATTAGAAATCTCACATTGGGTTCCACTCCACCAAAAATAGAAGAAGGCTCAGAAAAATATGTGGTCTCTTCTAAAATGTAGAAGACGTCCACACGGTCACGATGTTTCCTGTTTCATCGAATTTCGTTTAGAACCGAAAAATATATGATTTTTACAAGTTTGCAACGGTTTAAAGGTATTAAAATAGTTTAAATAATATAAACCGTATACCTCACTATTTCGTTCAAAACTAGGTCGCCCGATTTCTTCCAAACTGTAGCACGTGAGGTCGATCAGGTTGCACCACGTTCTCTAGCTCCGAGAGGCGCTCCCGCGGGTCCCCCCTCTGATGAACTCGATGGAGGCTAGAGGGAGAAATTCGATGGCGAACGGCGGCACTTCGTCGGCCCAGAACTCGAGAACCACTCAACCATCGGGGGTCAAACTTATATGGATTTGAAGAGCGAGGGAAGGGCTTCAAAATCCTCAACTGGGTCGAGGCCTAATGGTGCGTGGTTTGATCGGAAAATGAGGGGGAAGGTGGGATCGGGTTTCCGTCATTCGATTTGGGGGAGAGAGAGAAAAGCGGGGGGGGGGGGGGGGGGGGGAGGGTTCTTCTGACGTGGACCAATAGTTTAGTTTATTTTATTTATAAAGTTTAAAAAATCCGAAAATACCCCTTGCCACATACGAACACCAATTCAAACCCAACAACTGTCGTCCCTAGCATTTTACCCCCATTCCGAACACAATGGGATATGTTTCGAAGGCCCATTCGACTGTTTCAGTCAGTTTTGATTCAAATTAAAATATATAACATTCAATATTTGATTTGAACGTACATTTCAATTTGCCAGGGCTACAAACCTATTCGAAAAATTACAGAAAAATAAATCTGGCTATGTTTTGATGATACGGTCCCAACAAAACTAGTTTCGTTGAATTCTGAGACCGTTTGCAAAAAGGCTCATTTCTGGTCAATCCAATTTAACTATAATTGACCAAAACACGTTTTCCTTTGCCACACTCACATACTGGCTTCAAAAATTATGAAATTTGAAACCTAGCAATAACTTCACATCCCGGATCCAGCAAAAGTGGTTTCGTCGAATTCCGAGGTCGTATGCAAAATGGCCAATTTCACTGGCTATATAAATTCCATAGCGACCTTTCTGAAAATTCATTTGGCCATAACTTTTGCTTTCCGCTATGAAAATTCTATTTTTCAGATTCGTTAGAAAGGTACTCACTAACAAGTTTAAATATTTTTGGTTTCACTCAAATCCGTTTTGTTTTACACCCGGTACAATCCGACAAAGTTTGAATTCAATTTTTGAAACTACAGCGCCTTTTCAGGCCTTGTTTATTATTATAATTAATTATATTCGTTTTCAATTGTCAATTCAAACTTAGTTTCCATTGCTATTATTTAAAATATTTATTTTAAATATTTAAAATCCATTATTTTAGCCAATTTAAAAAATTTAAATTGTTTCAGATTTTCTGGGTCGTTACAATCTCCCCCACTTAAAACTTTTCATCCCCGAAAAGGAACAAAGTCGAAAGTGGTTTGATTAATCAACTCTACGTTCAATCTGGCTTCCATTCTCCAACTTTTCAGTTTCTGAGAATTTTCAAATTCTTCAAAAATTTGGCTAACACCCGGAATTTTCGAAAAATTTCGCCATAACCTCCTTTGAGAGGTTTGGAAATTTATTGGGCCGTATTAGGTTCCCAATAAATCCTAATAAGCATACACATATTTATAGTGATATATTCTGGTGTTTACAGGGGAGCGTGTATTGATAATAACTTAAGAGAATAAATTCTCGTCACCCTGTCAATGCCTGAGGGAGTGTGTATTTTAAATGCTCCAGAGGATAAATCCTCGTCACCTTGTCCCGTGTGGGAAATAAATAGTCTATGTGCCGTATCTAATAACTAGAGAGACGTGATTATTGTCAACTCCAGACCCGTGTGGGGTTTTTATTAATCTGGCAATTTTATCGTTACAATTTAAATAGTCCATATCAGTCATCAGTTCAACCTGTAAAATATAGTCATCGCCATACAAGCCACTCACTCGTATGGTAAATCTTCCACCTCGTCACACAAGCTCCAAATGCTTATGTGGTATATGATGAAGTATGCCTATCTTCCAGAAGTATGCCATGCAATGTAGTTCAAAATTAATTGTTACTATCCTATGGCTACGTTTATTATTTCAGACAGAAAAACCAGCACTCCGCATCCAATGGCATTCACAGGAGTTGATATAATAATATTTCGCATCCAACTCATTAAGGTTTACCTATTTGTCGGGCACGCAAATAAAATCTTTACTCAACAGCTATCCAATTACCTGTTCAAACATATATAATGCACAAGTATATATTTCTCTATTTTCTAAATAGTTCAATGTGTGACATAATCAAATAAATTCTACCATTATTCTCTTATTAATTAAATTAACTATCGTTTTAATAATTTAATTAATCAAATCTACTATCACACAACTCAAACAACAATCAAATTGTTTTTAATTTTTTCAAAATCATACAAATCAATTTCTATATTCTTTTAAAATCATTCAGATTATAGAATTAAAAGTGCACATCCATGGAAAGAAAATAACAACAGAATAGAGAACTAATCGGTAATGCAAAGTATGGTAAATGTACCTTGCACCGGAGTAAATCAGAGATATCCACTCGGCATCTAGGATAGGCTTTCCGAATGCTCTCCTCAGTTTCCCAAGTACAATCTCGCGGATCTCCACTCCATTGCACTTTGACTAAGTGAACCTTCTTGTTCCTCAGTTCTTTGGTTTCTTTACCGATGATCTTGAGCGGCTCTCGTCTCACAGCTAATTCAGGGGGTAATTTCAATATCCTGTTGAGCGACTTCTTCCACGATCAAGTCTGGATCATGAACGTGCTTTCGAAGTTGAGATTTGTGAAATACATCATGAACTCCAGGCAACCAATCCGACAATTTAACCCTATAAGCGAGAGTTCCGATCCGTTCCGGAATAGGCAACGGACCAATGAATTTGGGCGCCAACTTTCCAGTTTTACCGAACCGGATAACTCCTCTCATCGGCGATACTTTCAAATATACATAGTCGCCAACAGCAAAGGATATATCTCTTCTTCTCCTATCGGCGTAGCTCTTTTGTCGGCTTTGAGCGGCCAATAATCGTTTCTTAATAAAATCGACTTTGTCGGTAGCTTCTCGAATCATATCTGGCCCCAATACAAGTCTATTTCCGGGTTTGACCCAACAAGCAGGAGATCAGCACGGTCTACCATATAATGCTTCGAATGGCGACATTGTCGGGCTTGCCTGGTAGTTGTTATTATATGAGAATTCAGCCAAATGCAGATGGTCTTCCCATGATCCACCAAAATCTAGAACACAAGCCCGCAATAGATCTTCTAAAATACGATTCACCCTCTCAGTCTGACCATCTGTCTGAGGATGATAAGCGGTGCTTAGATTCAGCTTTGTTCCCAGTTCTACTTGAAATGCCTCCCAGAATTTACTAGTAAATATTGTATCTCTATCACTGAATATACAGAGCGGCACTCCATGTAGTCTAACTATTTCCTCGAAGTAAATCTGCGCCAGACTCTGAGTAGTTCTGTTTGATCTGACAGGTATGAAATCAGCGGTCTTCGTGAAGCGATTTACGATCACCCAAATACTGTCATTTCCTTTTCTGGTTCTGGGCAAACCATCAATGAAGTCCATGGAAATATGTTCCCACTTCCAACCAGGAACGTCTAGCGGTTGTAACAATCCAGCCAGTTTCTGTTGGTCGCTCTTGACTAGCTGGCAAGTAGGGCATCGGCTAACATATAAAGAAATGTCCCTCTTCATCGACTTCCACCAGAAAGTACGTTTGATGTCATTATACATTTTGCTTACTCCCGGATGGATACTAAGTTTTGACTTGTGGCATTCATCCAGTACTTCCTTGCGGAGCTCAGCAATGTTAGGGACACAGATTCGACCCTTCAGCCTTAGAGTCTCATCATTATCAACTTGAAAACTCGAGGGTTCGCCTTGTTGAATTATCTCTCTGATCTTCTGAATGAAGTGATCATCCTTCTGAAGAGAAGATATTTTATCTATCAATGAAGTCGTGATAATAAAACTGGCGATCATTTCATTCTTTCGGCTCAGCGCATCGGCCACGACATTAGCTTTTCCTGGAGTGTATATAATTTCAAAGTCATATACTGCAAGAAACTCCAGCCAACGTTGCTGCCTCAGATTCAGATCTTTCTGGGTGAACAGATACTTTAACGACTGGTGATCTGTAAACAGTTCAAATATCTCACCCAGAAGATAGTGTCTCCAGATTTTCAAAGCGAACACTATAGCCAATAACTCAAGATCATGAGTTACGTAGTTCTTTTCGTGCGGCTTCAGTTGACGGCTAGCATAAGCAATCACTTGGCCCCTTTGCATTAACACTGCGCCAAGGCCTTCTCTAGAAGCATCAGTCCAGACTTTCAAATCTTGATTGCATCGATGATGGTTAACACTGAAGCAGTCATTAGTCTTAACTTTAGCTCTTCAAAAGCCTCCTCACTTTCTGGAGTCCATTTGAATTTAGAGTGCTTCTTTGTAAGCTTCGTTAAATGACCAGATATCTTCGAAAAGGTTTTAACGAACTTCCGGTAATAGCTAGCCAATCCGAGAAAACTGCGGACTTCAGTGGGGGTGCTAGGCTGCTTCCAGTTTTGAATAGCTGTGATTTTGCTTGGATCCACAGCAATTCCTTCTTTCGATACGACGTGGCCTAGAAATTTTACTTCATCTTGCCAGAATATACATTTGGATAATTTGGCTTTTAGAATGTTCCTTCTCAGTGTTTCTAGGACCTGTTCCAAATGCTTTTCATGTTCGGCCTTTGATTTAGAGAAGATTTGAATATCGTCAATAAAAACCAGAACAAATTTATTCAAAACCCCTCTGAATACCCTATTCATCAGATCGACAAAGTAAGCAGGAGCGTTACATAAGCCGAACGGCATTACTAACCACTCGAAGAATAAGTCGGGACCTCTGAATGCTGTCATTGGAACACACTCTTCGGCAATTCGAAGTTGATGGAAGACTGTAGCTAGGTCCATCCTTGAGAATACTTGTGCTCCATTCACACAATCCAATAAATCATCGATCCGCGGCAATGGATATTTGTTCTTTATCGTCTGCTTGTTCAAATCACGATAATCTATACATAGTCGCAGAGTACCGTCTGATTTTGGGACAAACACCACTACTGCCCCCGAATCAGAGAAACTAGGCCTGATCAGACCCTTCCATACTAGCTGTCGTGTTTGATTGTCTAATTCCTCTTTCTCTTTCAAGGACATTCTTCGAATAGTGTGAACTACCGGCCTTGCATTAGGAATCAAAGCGATCTTGAAATCTATTTCTCTCTGCGGAGGTAAGCGAACAACTTCTTCAAACACATCCGCATAATTTTTGACGACAGGATTATCTTTGATGAGGTCAGGAATATTCTCTGTGACTTCTGGGATATTTTCTATTTGAACTGGAGAAACATCCAAAGCTGCCCAGAAGTCCTTTCTATTTGAAGTCGGACCTTCACATGGTATGGTTATATAATTCCCTGATTGGGCCTTTGCTTTTACGACCCTGTCGGCGCATCTAACCTCTGCTTCATATTTGGTTAGCCAATCCAATCCCAGAATAAGATCAAATTCATTAAAATTCATGACGATAGAGATAGTAGGGAATTTATAGCATGAGAAAGAGACAGGTACTGCACAAACCAAACTGAGATCGATGGAACCCCCGACCGGATTTTGGACAGTCATTGATTCTTTAAGCTTAATCAATTTCAAATCCAACTTCTTAACTGCATTCTTTGCAATAAAGCTTCGTGACGCGCCGGTATCAAACAGTACTTTGACTGGAATGTTCTTAACAGTAAGCGTTCCTTCTAAAACATCAGATCTTCCTTGACTTATTGAGGGATCAGAAGTTTCTGCTACTTCATTTACCTGAGCCTCCTTGGTTGCCTTTAACAGCCGGCAATCCTGCTTTACATGGCCAAACCGATGGCAAATGCTGCATTCTCTGGTCTCTTGAAACTTGTTCTTTGACTTAGGTTCACTTTCTTTAGTTTCTTTGAAGATCTGCATTTTCCTTGCAAATGCCCTTGCTTATGGCAGTTATTGCATACGACAGTCGTTGCTGGTTCTTTTTCGGATCTGGCCCTTTTTCGTTTGACTTTGGGCTCCTTACTGACCTCAGACATTGTACTGGCCTCAGGATGATCAGTTGCAGACTCAATTTTATTACTAGAGCTGACTTCTTCTTCGTACTGTAACATACCCTTCTTGCCTAGATCCTCGTACTGGTAAGCTATGTATATCATTTCAGAAAAGGGGAGCTTCACGTTCCTCATTACACTGTTCTGATATGTTCTTTGAAGCCCGTTGATAAATCTCATATTCTTCCTCTTCGGATTTTCAATTAGATGAGGGGCAAAGTGAGAAAGTTCATTGAATTTCTTATGATATTCGGGAATGGTCATATCTCCTTGTATCAAATAAGAAAATTCATCACATAGCCGTTCAATTGCTTCTGGAGGAGTAAATCTTTCCAGGAAAATCACTTTGAATCTATCCCAGGTGATATCACCTTCTGGATTATCGTTAATAACAGAATCCCACCAGAACAAAGCTTCGTCTTTGAGTGCCCAGAAGGCCAGTAATCTTTTCTGATCATCCCTCAGCTTTAATCCTTCAAAGATTTTCTCAGCCGAACGAATCCAAGCTTGTGTTCTCATAATTGATTCTTCACCCGTGAAGGGTTTTCCACCCAGATTTCTATATTTCACGAATAGAGCTTCAATATCCGGGTCAGTATTACTTCTTCTGTTTCTGGAACTCATTTTCTAGTACTTCTGCAAATAGCATATCAAGTGTCAGGTCAACAGAAAAGATATTTCAAAATATAGAGACAAATACTTGAATGTAAATGCGTCTATCGAGGTGTTATTTCATTCTGCTACTCATACTAGGAAATTACTGATCCTATCTGTAATGAGTTACCCGTCCTAGAACACTACTGGTTCTATTTCTGACGAGTTCGTTAATATGTTATATTCCAGAACTAAGCTTAACCTCGCTCTGATACCACGTTGGGACAACCCCAAATCCCTTACAGACGGAGACAAGGGTTATCTTTGGAATATAACACAGAAACAGATAATAGCAGAACATAATTAAATAAATACACCAGATAATGAACAATAGAATATACTGAATAAACGTAATCATCAGAGTTACATAGTATACAGGATCATACTTAGTACAAATACAGTTAAGTTATACATAAATGTCTACAACGGAAACAAACAAAATATGTACAATAGGAGCTGAACAGCATAAAAAGAGATAAATGATAGAATCCATCTTCAGCTCCAGCTATCCAGAAAGTACTAGCTAAACCTGAATACAAGGCTGCCCATGTAGAAAAAGGGGCACCCGAGTTTGAAAGTGAAATAAACTACGAGTCAGTCATGGGACTGGTATGAGAAATCTACTCAACACATTCAAAATATGGCTAATCACAGGACCACACCACTTTCTTGAACGGGTTTACTCCATTGGATTGCCAGTGCTTTAAAAACAAATCTTTCTTTTAAAACGTCGCAATGCTTTTTATAAAATGAAGCCATTATAAGACTCAGTTCCCATCACACAATGCAACGCAAACCGGAGGATAGAGTTTTACCTTATAATGGCCAAAATATGATTGATACGAATAAAACAAAAGCATTTGATATTATTACTAGTGTTTATAAGTTTCAAAAACAATTTGAATCATAACTATCAATCATAGGCGGCATGGGTACCATATATCATGTCGCCATATATATATACAATCAAAACCGCACAGTCACGTATTTGGAAATTGGATTTCCGTCATGAACCAAGGCAAAAGATAGTCCTTACCGACTTCGAGACAATCTAGCCCATGTCTCCGGAACAGCCGCAACTGCCCCTTGCAGCGACAGGGCCGGTCCACACGGAATGGATTATAGTGCCTGAACAATACGTTTCTCCGCCCTTTGGGGCGTAAATGAGCCAACAAATGACTCCATCGGACCCGGATCGTCCGATCAAACCTAGGTGCCTCGCAACAGTAACAACCACATAAGTCAAACTCGTCAGGGCGTGTAAAACCATTGACGCCACTTCTAGCTAGAAAGAAACGCATGTCCTCCTTGAGGTCCTCTCCCATTTCTGGTTCATACCGGGGTGTGAGCCTCGCGATTTTACTTTATACACAAAGCTATGCCACACAGGCGGTGCTTTGATCATCACCACAAGACTTTGCTTTTCAACAGAAGCCCTGATCATTTGCCACTTAGGCATGCCACACTAGCAATTCATGTCATGCGACTGATGTCCATCAATATACAACCTCTGAACTCGTACGTTTCAGAGAAGGGCGTTAAGCAAAAGAATAAATTCTCCACCGCCAAATAGATGTATATTTAATAGAGATCAATCAACATAGAATAAAATCCAATGTCAGACAAACCGTCCATTTACAAGTCCGTTCTGGGTCTGAACGAAACCGAAGGCACTAAATACCTCGCAAACCCATCGATCACCACGTACGTCTGGACGATCACCACTCATTATCCATATTTCGGGATGCCTCCCAATCAGGACCTCGGTTACCATCCAAACGAGGTGAAGATCTCTGGCCTTCGACTACCGTCTTCATCTTCGATTTCTTATCGTCGATTCAGTTATTCAGAATGGGATAAACCCGGTCTTTATGAGCAACTTGCTTATGTAATAAACAAGTGCAACACTAACATACACACGCATCATTTCATTTCATTAGTCACTAACCGTCAACTAGTAAGAGAACGATTTCCCAAATATTAACCCCGAAGGCCGAAACCAACATCAGATCAACACCCAGGAAACCATTCGACTTAGCCAACCTTCAGTTAATTTCTAAATCACATCCATATCATTTATAATATTTTATAACGATTTATCGCTATTTTTATTTATTTTAAAATAACCACTTTATTCAAAACGACGCTTCGGGCCATAACGCGGTCGTGGCGCTGTTTTTCTTCCGATTTGATTTACCCATATCCGAAAATCTAACCGTTGGATCTTCACAAAATTTACATCATTGGAAAGATCTTTTCAAAACGAATCCAACGGTTCCAGTTTCGGGAAATTCCGATGGTCGGATCTCCCGGTATAATCGTTTGAAGTTTCGATTTCAAAATACGAACTGCAGCGTCGTTATTCGATTAAATATAATTATATTTATATATATATAAATATAATCGATTTTGGCGCTGTTTTTCTTCAGATTTGAATTAAACATTTCAGACAATCCAACTATTGGATTTTTACAAAGTTTGTGCCGTTGGAAAGATTTTTCCAAAGCGAACCCAACGGTTGCGATTTCAGGAAAATCCGATGGTCGGATCTCCCGTACTAATCGTTTGAAATCACGGTTTCAAAATACGAACTGCAGCGTCGTTATTCCGCATATTTTAATTCTATTTATATATATATATATCGATTCTTCGATTTCAAAGCTATATTCTTTTCATACATTTGATAAAAATGATATTTTTATCTAACTGTCTTCTATTTCAACACTTCACTATTTTTAACAATTCATTAATATAATAAAAATGTGATTTTATTTTAAAACAATTCATTTCAAAACTCTATTATTTTATATAGTTCATATAGGTAATAAAAATAGGATTTTTATTATAAAACAATTTCTTTCAAAACGGGATTATTTTATACATTTCATATAGATGATAAAAATGTGATTTTTATTATAAAACAATTTATTTCAAAATATGAATACCATTCAACACATGAATTTCAATTCAACGAATGAATATCGATTCAACACATGAAGGTTTTCTATAGTTTATATAAATAGATAAAAAGGTGATTTTTATATTTAAAACACGAATACCATTCAACACATGAATTTCAATTCAACGAATGAATATCGATTCAACACATGAAGGTTTTCTATAGTTTATATAAATATAGATAAAAATGTGATTTTTATATTTAAAACACGAACACCATTCAACACATGAATTTCTAATCAATGAATGAATTTCAATTCAACACATGAAGGTTTTATATTCAGCGAATAAATATAGTTTCAACAAATGAAAATAATTCAAACACATGAATATTATTCAAAATTTCGGCAGCATAACGGCAGGGTAGTTAAAACCGGGACCGTCCCTAGTACGGCTCCTCGCTCTACCTTAAAACCTCGCGGTTTTTGACAATGGGGATCATGCATCTAGTTCGCACGCAGGCGGCATGTATATATTTATTTCATTTCCACAAACTAATCCTATGTGGTTTCAACCAAATGTTTCTCAACCACAAACGGTTATTTTTCAACCACAATCAATCAATATCAACCACAAATAATCCCAAACAACCATTCGCTATCAATCAAATTTCACATCAATCACAACCAATAAATATCGTCTATGGTTTGTGGATGAGGGGCGTATATATATATATATAAATATATATATATATATATATATAGCAATTCACTTCTATTTCAACACATATATAATTTTTACAACGCATATATAACTTATACATCGAACGTACAACTTATACAACGCTTATACAAGAGGTGTACAACGCTTATATAACTCATACATCGACTATATAATTTATACATCGTCGTTTTCCATATCGTTTATAAATTAGAAATCTCACATTTGGTTCCACTCCACCAAAAATAGCAGAAAGCTCAGAAAAATATGCGGTCTCTTCTAGAATATAGAAGACGTCCACACGGTCATGATGTTTCCTGTTTCATCGAATTTCGTTTAGAAACGAAAAAGATATGATTTTTACAAGTTTGCAACGGTTTAAATGTGTTAAAACAGTTTAAATAATATAAACCGAATACCTCACTATTTCGTTCAAAACTAGGTCGCCCGATTTCTTCCAAACTATAGCACGTGAGGCCGATCAGGTTACACCACGTTCTCCAGCACCGAGTCCCCCCTCTGATGAACTCGACGGAGGCTAGAGGGAGAAATTCGATGGCGAACGGCGGCACTTCGTGGGCCCAGAACTTGAGAACCACTCAACCATCGGGTGTCAAACTTATATGGATTTGAAGAGCGAGGGAAGGGCTTCAAAATCCTCAACTGGGTCGAGGCCTAATGATGCGTGGGTTGATCGGAAAATCAGGGGGAAGGTGGGATCGGGTTTCCGTCATTCAATTTGGGGGAGAGAGAGAAAAGCGCGAGGGGGGGGGGGGGGGGAGGGGGAGGGTTTCTTCTGACGTGGACCAATAGTTTTTATTTATTTATAAAGTTTTAAAAATCCGAAAATACCTCTTGCCACATACGAACACCAATTCAAACCCAACGACTGTCGTCCCTAGCGTTTTACCCCCATTCCGAACACAATGGGATATGTTTCGAAGGCCCATTCGACTGTTTCAGTCAGTTTTGCTTCAAATTAAAATATATAACATTCAATATTTGATTTGAACGTACATTTCAATTTTCCAGGGCTACAAACTGATTCGAAAAATTCCAGAAAATAAATCTGGCTATGTTTTGACGATACGGTCCCAACAAAACTAGTTACATCAAATTCTGAGGCCGTTTGCAAAAAGGCTCATTTCTGGTCGATCCAATTTAACTTTAATTGACCAAAACACGTTTTCCTTTGCCAAGCTCACATACTAGCTTCAAAAATTATGAAATTTGAAACCTAGCAATAACTTCACATCCCGGATCCAACAAAAGAGGTTTCGTCGAATTCCGAAGTCGTATGCAAAATGGCCAATTTCACGGGCTATATAAATTCCATAGCGACCTTTCTGAAAATTCATTTGGCCATAACTTTTGCTTTCCGCTATGAAAATTCGATTTTTCTGATTCGTTAGAAAGGTACTCACTAACAGATTTAAATATTTTTTGTTTCGCTCAAATCCGTTTTGTTTTGCACCCGGTACAGTCCAACAAAGTTTGAATTCAATTTTTGAAACTGCAGCGCCTTTTCAGGCCTTGTTTATAATTATAATTAATTATATTCGTTTTCAATTGTCGATTCAAACTTAGTTTCCATTGCTATTATTTAAAATATTTATTTTAAATATTTAAAATCCATTATTTTAGCCAATTTAAACATTTTAAATTGGTTCAGATTTTCTGGGTCGTTACAGATTCGTTTTGGGAAGACGGGAAAGTTGGCACCGAGATTCATTGGTCCATTCCCTATTCTCGAAAGGATTGGTACTCTCGCTTATAGAGTGCAGCTGCCCGACTGGTTGCCAGGGGTGCATGATGTATTTCATGTGTCTCAACTCCGCAAGCATGTGCACGATCCAGATATGATTGAGGACGAACTAAACCAACAGGTCCTAGATATTGATCCAAATCTGACAGTGAGAAAGGGCCCGATTAAGATCATTGGCAAAGAAACCAAAATCTTGAGGAACAAGAAGATCAACCTAGTCAAGGTTCAATGGAGTGGGGATCCTAGAGACTGTACTTGGGAGACAGAGGATAGCATCAAAAAGGCTTACCCCAAGTGCAGAGTGGATATCTCCGAATAACTCTTGTGTTAAGGTACATTTTCCTCAATTTACATTTTCCATCTTGGTTCCTACTTTACTTTGTTTCCTTTTCGAGGACGAAAATTCTTAAGTGGGGGAGATTGTAACGACCCGGAAAATCCGAACTAATTTAAAAATTTTATTTTAAATTATTTGGTGGAAAAATGTGGCAGAAATTAAAAATTCCATTTTTAAATAATATTAAAGCCAGTGAAAATAGTCAATTTTCAAACGATCTCTGTTTTCGACGAAACCACTTTCATTGGAACCGGAATGTCATATTATTGCTAGGTATCAATTTTTAGAATTTTTCGATTTAATATGTGAGCGTAGCGAAGGAAAATGTGTTTGGTCGATTATAGTCAAATTTAATCGACTGAAAAATAGCCATTTTTCAAACAATGTCAGAATTCATCGAAATTAATTTTGTTAGGACCGTATCGTCATAACATAGACAAATATATTTTTTCTGGATTTTTCTGAGTCCGTTTTTGGCCTCGGTGAATTTATTTATGCAGACGAATTAGATTAATAAAGGAATTAAATAATACAGGCCACAGACAGTCGTTTGGGCTAACGGGACCTGTCCCATTGGGTCCGGAATATGGGCTATTTGCTAGGGTCACTTTCTACTGGACTGAATTTGAAACGGTTTGGAAGATATGGTTTTTATTGTAAAAAATACATTTTAATATTATAAATAATAGGAGGAAAAAACCCTAATCACTATTCCTCCTTCGTTTCCGCTGCCCCCCTAAATTCAATGGCCGATGTCGTTCGTTCCTTCTCCTCCTAATTTCTCCTCCATCACTAACTTTCAGACCTCAACCCATATACCATCTCAAAGCCCCTTCCTTCCTCTTTAATTCCATACGAGTGGATCATCTTCTCATCGCCCGAAGCCCGAGCAACAGACCCCCAAAACCGCCGCGTCTCGTCCGCCGTGGGCCCCCTAGCCACAACCGAGCTCGACCAACCCCCCCCCCCCCCCCCACCCCCGTGTGCGCCGTCCGACCTGCTCCGACGTCCCCCCTTCCGATCGATGAACCCTGCAACTAATTTGAAGAAAAATCCAACCCTAAGTTCGAACCCAATAGTAGAAAGCTTCGGCCGTGCTACTGAGAAGAGGAAGAAGGGTATTTACTTAATTAATCTATTATTTAATTAATT
This sequence comes from Allium sativum, assembly GCA_030737875.1. Lineage (NCBI taxonomy): Eukaryota > Viridiplantae > Streptophyta > Magnoliopsida > Asparagales > Amaryllidaceae > Allium > Allium sativum. Next base: position 566,657,142 of record CM060923.1, on the reverse strand, counting down.
TAAATTGTTTTAAAAACTTCGATTAACCATATCTAACTCATTTCAATTCGAAATTCGACGATTTCAGCGACGTTGTAATCGTGTGACTGAGATCTACGCATCTAGACTGACTGGAGTTGATTCTGAACAGTTTGAATTTTGGCCAAAAATCTTCAATGACGGTGAGAGTTCTGAATTTGGATAATTAAATAATTTATTTTAATTCTATTCGATCAGTTGAATCATTGTATATTATTCTGATCTGTTATGTGGTGATTGTTGTATTGTTGAATTTTGTTCGTTGTGATGTCATGTTATAGTTTGACAGTTTGGATCTGTAATATTCTGATGTAATCATAATAAAGTTCTCATCTTTTTATTTTTATTTTTATTTTTATTTTTAATCCTTTTATTTAAGTTGAATACTACAATAGATTTACCCTTTAATAGCACGTGAAAAACGTTATAATAAGCTACCATAGCATTAGTGACGACGCTATATAACGACATGTTATAATAGCCCTATTATATCTTATAGCTCAAATGCTATAATATTGTACATTTTATAGCTCACATTCACCACCATGAAACGTTTAACATAGCATTCATACCTTGCAGTTATATTTGCTTACTAAAATCTCAGCTTATTTTTTTATAGCACTATCAATATTTTCATAACACATATTCATTGATATGAAAAATATTTTCCATAGCATTATCATTGTTTACATAGCTCATATTCAGTGATATGAAAAGTTATCCACACGATTTAATAGAATTTCACATTTTGATTCCATAAGTGAAGTTTTCCGCTATAAATATTTGTAGTATACATAGCATTATCAGTGTTTTTGTAGCACACATTCAATGAAATGAAAAGGTTTTCCACACTATTTAATTTTTTACATGGCATTCACCTTATATTTTCATAAAAGCAATTTTCCTCTATTAATATTTTTAATATATAGCAACATCAGCTATGATCTTTATATAGCAAATCTCTTATTTAATTTGTGCATAGTTTAAACAATTAAGCAGTAAATTCACAAGAAAAAACTATCAATAACAAAAAATTAATATCAAAAGCAAATTTGATTTCAATTACAATGTCGAAGTTAACAAGTCTACTAATCAATATAGAAATAAGTCAATTAACATACGCATTGTTCAAACATCATTTCAAAACAAGATTACATGAAAAATCACTTAGTCTTCAGCTTGTAAACTCATCCAACTTCTAGATCCTGCAATTCACAAGCACAAGTTATAGTTTTATAACAAAAAAAAGCAAGAAACACAAATTCAAAAAGGAAACAGTTTAAATGTCATCTCAAATAGTTCATAACAATCAGAAAGTATGTTGCATGTAGTAATCACGTAAAATAGGTTTTTGGTATGACAGAAAATATGCAAAACCTGTCGTTCACTATTACTAATCCCCTGTAGAATGTGTCGTTCACCATTACGTAAAATGGAACAGTCCGATCATTATAAAACTGCAGAGACTACCATGTAAAATGAAATAGTTTTATAAAATAGGCTTTTATAACAAACACTTTTCAAATGAACAATTGCTTCCGTTCACCATTATTGATCCTCCGATTATTATAAATTAGCACATATAAACGACCTAAAGTACTTCCGTGATTTTAAACTGTAATCGAACCGATATTAGCATGAAAAATGGATTGGAGGTAGACCTGCTGTAAAACTCCGCTTCTATCATCAAGTGTAGCAGCGACCATATAACTCTTTGCTCCTTCCTATGGACTTAAATCTCGAAGACGTAAATAATTTTGCCTGTTTAATGACATGGTGTCCAACATGCTATTAGAAATAAGAGTAGAGCAAGAATTTGTTAGTTTGCGTACCGAAAATGGAAAATGCAGTATAGAACAGCTAGACTTACACTAATTGGATTCAGAAAAGTGGGTGCAAAGCCATAATATAAACCCAAGAGGTCATACGCTTAAAGTTATATGAAATTATATAAAAGGATTGGTTGAAAATCTTATTACCTTGCGGTCGGGATCAGCGTAAAGGTATTCTAATGGAAAAGGAAGCTGCAGAAGTAAATTAAGGAAAATAAGGCAACTATGTAAATGCACTAAAATGGGTGAATTACAAAAATCTTAGAATTGATGCTGAGCTAAACAAGTTAGAGTATACATGCCTTTTTTCCAAATAAATGAGCCTCGTCAAGAGTGCCAACACCAACTGCAATCTGTTTTAATCTAGCTCCATCAAACTGTTTTGAGTTTTGTAAGACAGAATCTGATTCCCAGCTAAAGAATATAACAATGACAAATGAAACGTAATTAGTAGTTGATTATAGATCAATATTATATCTAGTAATCCCATTTCACAAGATTTTGCAGTAGACTATAGTAAATCTAGAACAAACTTAAAATTTAATCCTTATAAGCATTAGAAAAAAAAGCGACAAACGATGTAAATTTATTAGGGCATGACAAATTTATTGATATGCACACGATAACTTTTCAACTTGGTTATTCAACTTTTCTTACCTCATGTATGACTTATACAAGATGAGCGAACTAGTAATTCTTTTGTTAAATCTGGGCCAAATTGTTTTTTTTTTCATATGTTTGTTTATGTTTTCCAGGGAGGTTTCATTTTGGATATGCTGGTACATTACACTGCAATGGTAGCTGTTACAGTTTACCTGAAATATCACATTGCAACTTGATCAGTTCTTTGGTTACCAACACCAAGAATACACCTGAAATATCATGCAAGCAATAGGGTTTAGAAAACATACAAATCAGACACATGTTATATAAAGGCTTGTATGTGTATCTAAAGACTGTAAAAGTATATTTAAAATCATAAACACATAATATATTGGAGGTTCAAACTAATATCCTTTTGTAGCTAGTAGTCCTTTTTTGTCATATACGAAACAATATATCGATGAAATTATTGACATAGAACTAATTTGTTTCAAAATCATGTAATCCCGGCACTAGTATTCTTCTCACCTCTATCATCATGTTTTGAATAGCAGTTCTCCTCCTTCATAATGCACACCTTATCAGACCATAATTTGTGCCTAAACATGTTGACCAAACTTGATCTCACATATATTGGCAGGCACAAAATTGATCTAATCACCTAAAATATTGATCAACTTCATAAATAAAGAGGATATAAAGTATAACATTCACATACATATGTCGCAAGAACAGTGCATGCACCACTAGCTGCAGCAAGAACTGAATTTGCTCTAGTTCCAATAGTTCTAATCCACTTTTCTTAGCATAAAATAACCAAAAAATAAATAAATTGCAAAAAAATACTGCAAATTTGTTTCCTTAATTTGAATTTACTTGGCTTCATAGCATATACATCCTATCAACTTCAGCCTTTCAGTCTTATGCATTTGTATTCTTATAGTTTAAAAGCAGAAAATAGTTGAAAAGATAAAAATAATATTAATTTGAAGCAAAATAAAAGGTTAAAAAATAGAATGGTAATACCTAAAAATTGGAATTTGAATTGGGTGATGAAGTCCAAAATAAGATTGAGTAATTTTTCCTAGGATGCTAGAATTTGTCTTGCGCATCTCATGCAAATTTGGCCAGTAATCGGAATTGTCACAGTGGCAAAATTACATAATTTGCAAGTGCAGGGGTCACGGTGAAATATTGATAAAGAGAGAGTAAGAATATGTTGAAATTACTATATCCCAGTTAACGTCAAATTAAATACCAATAATAGCGATTTTTACTTTAAAACTAACCATATTCTTACTATGCTGCATTGCCTTTCAGACTAGAAACAGAAATTAAGATAACATTGAAATCACTAGTTCAGATAATAAAAACTTGCTCTATGGGAGCTATAGCAGTAACCTATTTGACATGATTTGGAGCCTCCTCTTTGTCTGGATTAATATCGTGAGCAACGCCTACATCACAACTATTAGCAGTGATTTCTTCACTGCATTGCTCATCTTCTGGCAGGACGTCCTCACCTTTTAGGACCACTTGAAGGACTTTTTTGATCAGAAATTTTCACTCCGTTCATGCAGTATTCTGAATTTTGGGAGGGTGGACTCGTAGCTTACTTAAGCTTAAGGTCAATATTGATTTAGGTTAATAAGTGATATACTCAATAATACCGACTTTTTTAATACTAAGAGAAACAGATACACCAACATATGTATAATAGGGCAGTGGAACCTATGTAAATGTATATTTTTTCATACTACACAATACTCAAATATTGTTTTCTTGTAATATATTTGATAGGACAGTTTGTCAAAGCTTGCATAAACAAAAAGTTAAAATAAATGTACCTTAATGCCAAACTTTCCTTCAAGCCTCTTAAAATCATAGTGGTATCATCTATGATAGCTTCAGCCACATACTTCTGTTGAAATGTCTTTTCCAAATTAGCCAACCTTCTCCATATAATTAATGTACACATCCAATTTGATTGCTCCAATACATCTCAAATAACCTCTCGCGAACATTGTCTTAAATAATTTAGCATGGCTTGATTAAATATTAAGCTGAACTTAACTATGTAAGTAAAGTTTGAATTGCAAATGCAAGGGATACATGTTTGAATGCTTGATCTATACGGCATCATCAAATCCAAATGCAAGGATACATGTTTAAATGCTTCATCTGTATGGTTTTTATAATAGAAAATATAAGATGAACTTAACTATGTAAGTAAAAACATGGTGTATATGAATTACAAATTATAAAGAACACAAAATAGTTTTAATTCATTCACCTGAACTATAGTGATCATTATTGTGAATTTTACTGTAATTATATTCAAAGGAGAATAATATTAAAAAAAATCAAATATAGAGGGTGACCTTTTTGGTCAGGATGATGGAGTTAGGAGATGATCGGCGAATTCTTGTAGATAGAGACATGTGGCATCATGTTTTGCATGAATGACACGAGATAGACATTACAAAGGAATTTAAAACCACTGGTAAGAGCCAAGCCAACATTTAAGGGTACTAAAACACAGTTTTAAACCATAATTTATTAATTTTAACCAGTTTTAAACCTGTTCTCTAGCAAACAATAATCACGCTCTAATCATATTCGGTTTCATAATCATATTCAGTTTCAACCTCAATTTCATAAACCATAATTCAGCCCAAACATGTTGAATAACTATTCAGATATCATGGTATTAAATAAAAGTGAGAGGGTTATGTTTATACCTGCAATCAGCAACAGATTTTTCGATATCTTTGATAAATACTATAATCGGGCCTGATTTTATTTCTTCATGGAGAACCTCTATCAGCTCAATAATGGCATACATATCAGTCTTCATGCATAACAGATTCAGGTCGAAGTAGGATATATGTAGCCTAATAGGCTGCTGAGACTGAGGAGAAAGAACTTAGTTGAAATATGTGTTTTATGCAAACAAGAGTCAAAATAGGATATAGGTAGCCTTATTGTAATCATCCATATTTCACACTAAGGAAAACAGGATTTATTGATTCCTTACCATTCAATTTGGATTTTATGGAGTTACATCACCATGGGAAAGTATTACCATTGAATTCGGAGTTCAAGTTGAAAATCTGAAAGCCTTAATGCATGCCACTTGCTTATTTAAACTCCCATGTCTTTACAATTTAATTTTGATTACGCAATAACCTTATTATTTATCTATTTTCAGTACAGAGTACTATAATATAGGCAGTATTTCCCTGATTTTCTAAAACCCGTTTCTTCCATTAGGTTATGCATTTCTCAAGCCATCGCCTGATTTGTTAACGGCTGTCAGGACTTTTGCGTCTGACATGTGTGTGAAGCTATGACATATATTTGGACCAAAATGATTCCATCCCAACTTGGTTTTAGAAACCTGCGAGTTCTTTTTTCATTTATTGCAATGGGAACATTTTGGTCCAAATATATTTACCAGAAGAACATGGGCATGATAAAGTTTGCAGGTAATCATGGAACAACATTATGCATACACAAAAAAAGAATAATGTATCGAAAGAACAATATTATATTTACCAAAAGAACTATATATATATATATGTGTGTGTGTGTGTGTGTGTGTGTGTTTAACAAGAGAAAGAAAAACTTATGAGTTACAAGTTGGAGGTCCACCAATATTTACAAAGTGAAAAGGCCTGCATTTTCATACGAACTAAACGGTGATAGATTGAGTTCCATTTGATTTTAAATGAGCATTAATTGGCAGTGAGAAGCTTTATTGAAACTCTTTAAATCCACTTCAAACTTTTAGGAATCTCCGTTAGTTTCTACTTGTGTCATATATATATATATATTATTTCCAGGACATTAATTATAATTCAATGTGATTAACAAAATCAAAATGGATTTTTCTTAAATTGCAGTAACTAAATGTAACTGCCTATTTATATAAATTTGACTTGACTTTATTTCTTTAAATTGTAAAATTCAATGAAAAAAGATCAATGGTATGTGTAAAACTTGTAAACGTCAGGTTTTGACACAAAATAAAGCATACAACTATTCAAATATTTACTGCTTAGGCAGAAATTATGCAATGCACCACAGTTTTCACCCTTGCCATTTGACAATAAATATAGGCTTTTGCTTCATGTTTACTTTCATATTCGACTAATTAATATTATCATACTAGTTGTTAACACTCATGTGAGTCTATTCTATTTTTGGTTTTGAGAAATAATATTTCACTAGTTTTAAATGTTAATTTAATTCATTTTGTAATGTAGGAAAAAATAGGTATGCTACTCAATTCAGTCTAAGACACACAAAAGAGAAGTGCACCACCTAATTTTTTGTAAGCGTCTAAAATTGAAACTTGCCAGCCTCAACAAAATATGCTAGCATTCATAAGGAATGTCAATACTACAAAAATGTGAGTACAAAAATTATACAAAATATAAACAAAATAGAACAGATAAACCTAGATGGATTGCTTATGGCATGAATTATACTTTCAGCATAAATACTCTTTCTTCATATCCATGAAAAATGACATGTGCATGATTGCACTTACAATTGCATTATTTCACTTAATTGTTTTCAAATATCTATTTAATTATACATAAGGGTGCTCGCATATATGTGCCAAATTGTATCCAGAATGTGAACGTAATCAGATGATGATAACCGAACATGAGAATAAATGATAAAATTTACTCCAATGCAAATATTCTCCTACCAATTATTTAATCTGCATTGAATTAATTTTAATTTGTCATAAATTAAGGTAAAAACTAGAAGTGAATGCAATTTACAATATATTAACCCAAATTTACAGTTACATGTGAATGGACATCTCAAATATAGTTGACTTCAAACTCTTCCTGATAAAAGGCATGTTCTATTGTAACTCATAACAAGTAGAAGTATATAACAGTGACAGGTTTGACGGATGTGTTTGCTTACTATCAAAGTCTAATGATATAAAGAATTTTCATGGTGTAACAAAATAATTAAGAAATATAATAAGCTCATAACAAGCTCAAAAAATGTAAATATTGCTAAATGGTATTTAGTGCTTACCTTAGCAAGAATGAAGTCCTAGAATTTTATTGTTATGTTACCGGTGTATTGGTGAAACCTGCTTGAACAAAGCGTATAATATGTGAGTATATATCAATAAGCAAGTGAAAAAAGAGCATTCTTGCAATACAAATTTTATTCTTTGTTTGCTAACACGGGTTAGGTCAACACCACAATATACATATGCAAAATCTGGCATTGTTTACTCTAAATGCTCCTATCAAAGTAAACAATATGCCAATGCGCCTGTCTCAAAGTAATCAATATGTCATTTAGTCTAAACTAGTATTGTTCACTTAATATAAAAATATATGAAATGGGTTTTTTTTATCTTTTTGAGGAGGCTATTAGCAAGAAATAATATGAGATGGCTTTGGCACTAGGCATAAAATTTAACTTATCTAATTTTATTTTTCTACCTGCATTCATGTTATTTCAATTCAATGGCCAGGCAAGGTAGGTCATGCATACATACACATTTCAACATCAATATTACATATCCAATAAAAGTTATCCTTTTTTATTATTAGTTGACCATCATTCTTAAATATTCAAATTTTGACTTACATTCTTTTATATGTGCTTGTAATGGATGAAAGGTTGATTTGTAGAAACAATTTTAACAGTCATTTGTGATTAACCAGCATCAAAATCGTTGTTTTCAGGAAGGGGAAATTATAGAAAAAAACTGCCTAAAACAGAGCATGTTCAAATGAATTTGATTGCGTAGAAGTTGTCAAACAGAATTTATTGTGTCAAAAAGAACCAGAAAAACAAGTAAAAGTGGCAGTATTTTAATCTCTGATAAATTAATAGGTTTATTGCAAAAAGTTGGATGCCAGATATGTAATAATCAACGACCAACAACAAAGGCAAACTCACAGAAGAAGAGTACAAGTTACTATTTCTCCAAGCAACAAAGCTTTAGACCCTGAAAATAAAACCAAAAATTGGTGCGGCATCAACGTAGAAGGAATCCCGTGAATTGTGTATCTCAATCCAATGTCTGGTTTCATTTTCGCACAAAACCGCACCTGTTTCATTTGGGCCTTCTAGCACTTCCCTTCTCCAAGCAGCACTCTCAAGAGTCGAAGACCGCTAGGGGCCAAGTACCTGGCTAAACTTAAGGTGTTCCACCTATAGTTGAACACCACATTACAGCTAAAGAATAATTGGTTAACTTAAATTCATGGCTAGGTTTGAGTTCTATTATTTATCGTGAACTTTTAGATAGAATGCAAGGTTGTGATATAAAATGCTAGCTGTAAATAGCATAACAAAGTGATTAGGGAAAAAATTTAAAATAAACATTTCCACTAGCTTAATGTACTACTTCTAGCCTGAACTCCGAAGATTAGTTATTCTGTTGGCAATCAATTTAATTTGCCAATGTAAGATGTAACTGAACAAAATAAATTTGACGTCCAAGGCTTTTAAAGTAAATGGCTTCTCTAAATGCTAGTAGACATACAAATTCGTCTAATGACTTATTTTATTCACTAAATTAGTTTATGTGCTCCCTAATTCAACACATGTTCTATTTTTCCATCGTCGCTATGCTTTATCCATGTTTGTTTTTCAGCGTCCATTATGAAAATACCAATGCAGATGAAAAGAGTAGACCATATTTGTATGAAGCACAAGAAATCTTGTTATATATGTGCATAATTTATATTGTTTTTTATACATGCATGCATACATATACAGGGAAAGACTATTGAGACACAAAATTAGATACGCAAATTACATTTGTGTCACCATTGTGTGTTTTAATAAACTTTCTTCTATATGCATATATATATATATATATATATATATAGCTTATAACTTTTAATTTTAATCAATTGTATGTATGTATGTATGTATATAAGGCTTACCAAAGATGTTTAATTAATTCTACAAAAAGAATGTTCGACAACCGGCAAATATAGTATGAACGCAAAAAAATGTGCATCACGATATAAATGAATGAAGAGTTAATTGATGTGTATTGATTTTGAGTGGGCATGGTTTTTTGCTGTGAATTGTGATTCTTTGTTATCATGTATATATAATCAATGCCATGTATCTTTTAGACATATTTCAAAACAAATTCACGGATATAAATTTCCTAGTCTAATAGTAAAAAATTAAAGTGGATTATTGCTTTGAAACAATGTAGTTAAACATACATCAATTAACTTGACTCAGCTGGGAAGCGTTTGAGTTCTCATTGGTACCAACTTTTTGCCAACTATCCAACATTCCATTTACATAACATGAATTAACTATTTTTTCTAGCTACAAATGGCAAATTCTTATAAGAAACTAACAAAGCAGCTGCTGACATAATTAGGAAGTGATGCAATTGTAGGAAAATAATGTAAATTCAAGAAACATGGTGAAGGGAACTTACTGTATTGCAATGCAACCGACAACTGCGGAAGCATAATGTAAAATAAGGAAATAAGGTGAAGGGATTTGCCTTAAAGTCACAATTTTCCCCCCGTTTTGCACAAAAATGATAGAAGTCTATCCCTAAGCCAATAAAGCTTATTGCCAAGTACCCTAAAAGATAGTAAAAGTAAAATTAAACACTATAACAGAAAGATAACATGAAACAAAGTAACAAACTAATAGAAAAACATGTAATATAGATGTCCTATATTAAGTCGATTTTGTTGTAAATTGTAATTACACCAAAACAATGTACTCAAAAAAATCATTTGGATTCAACAGATATAAGATAACCTTATAACTTGTAATCTTTGCTTTCTGATTGTAATTTCAAATAAATTAATCTAGAGCTTCACACAAAAATTTATTGTGACATGATGGTTTAGTGTGACTGCCGAAGCAGTCGAAGTTCTTAAAACATACTACATGAACATAAAAAACATAATGCTTGCATTAATGTAACACCCCACCTCCACCAGGGTGGCTCTTGCAAGCACTCTGACTTTGGAGGGGCGTTTGAATCAGGTAAACATGCATAATGATATATCAAGGCAGAACAAGAACATATGTATATATGTAAACAGAGTAAATAACATAGATAAAACAGCGGAAGATTTCAAAACATTTCAAAACAAGTCTGGTACAACATAGCTTTCCAAATAAACAAGTCTAGATAAAACAACATCAACTGAAAAACTGAAATAAATAAGTGCTATCCCCAATTAAGTGGTAACCATAGCTAGCTTCATGTCGAAACCGTACATGAGCTGAAATCCCACAAGCAAGCAATCCGAAATCCAAGCTAAGCTCCAGTATTCCCTCCCTGAGAACCTGGGGGGAGGGGGGGAAACGGAAGAAAAGAGGCGAAAGAAAACAGGTCAGTCAAAAAGACTGAGTAAGCCCTACTACAATCAATGTAAACTGATAAAGTTAACTGGCATGAGCAGCAGGGATGAACATAAGGATAACAATATACTAGCATGATGATTAACTAACAAGGTAGATAAAGGTGTCATCGCATAATCAGGATTAAGGTTTTGCACCACAGGTGTACTAGCAAACTGACATGACTTGAATAAACAAGTATTGATCCCTTGGCCCAAGCTCTGGCCCAATAACATGAAATGACCCTAATACAAGGTCCAACCAAACGGTCTAGTCGATCGGCTCCCTAAGCCTAACTCGTCACGTGTTGGTGTCAATACGGCCCAATCATAATTGTAGTCGAACTGTGCCGGGTCCACCCTTCGGGTGTATCAAGCCCTAGGGTGTCAACCCCTGGACACCATGAACATGAGTGCACAGTCCCGATCTACTGGTACCCGTGCATGTTTTCTCCGGCTACGGACTATGTGCACGACCAGAGTCCGCCCGGAACTACACCGGCGTACCCATCTGCCGTCGCTTTTGGTCACTTACCTCCAGTCCAGTAATCGTGCCCCCACCCTAGCCTAGTCCCTAGGGTCATGATGATACTAACTTGGGATTACTGCTGGAGTGGGCCCCCATTGCTAGGATTTTTCTAGTGGGTTAAGTACGGTTTAACCCTCTTGCTAATCCTGGATTAACTTGGTTAAGTGTAACGATGAGTTCACGACTTAACCCCGATTAATCTACCAAGCCCAAATTGGTTAAGTATTAAGTGGACCATGACTTAACCCTAATCACGAGGCATTAATTAATTTAATGCGCCTTAACCTCTCACATTAGACCTTGTTGTGGTTACTAGTTAAGCCGGGCAGGTCCGGGTAGCTTTACACCACAACTTGGTCTAACCTCGGGTTCAAGGTACAACATGACCAACTTCTCACATTGGGTCCTATTGTTTGTAGCAACTAGTTAAGCCGGTCGGTTCCGGGTAGGTTTACGCTACAAACTCAACCCAACATCGAGTTGGCCACACTTATCTTTTCTAAGTGTCATGTCCATCATGTTTCCAAAACATGTTACAAGTTTTCAAGCAATTGGGTAGACCTAACTTAATAGGTAAATTCCCAATGGGTAGACCTAACTTAATAGGTAAATCCCCAAGCTTATGTTTTATGTCTTTTAAGTTTACCCAACCCCAAACGCAATCCCATCGCTTACATATCGCAATAGCGCATAAGGGATAGAAAGAGGGAACTTGGCATAATCATGACATAAAGGTATTGAAGCCACAAGCTTAACATGGTGGCATATGAAATGTTCATATGTTCATACACTTGCATATTAAATTTTTAGGCCTCAAAAGCATGCATAAAACCAAACTTAGCATATTGGTGATACATGGTGCTAAATGACATGTAGAGATGGCCATAAGTTCGCATTTAGCCTCACATGCAAGTTATCATAAGAGACATGATAACTTACATGTTGCTAAAATGCAACCTTTGGCATAAAGCTTAAAGCTTTATGTTCATAAACCCAAAATAAGCTTGCATAACATGATAGCATGAACAAAATGTTCAACCCAAACTTGCATAACATAACTTGGCATACTTGCATATAAACTTGCATATCACAACATGATAAACTTGCATATAAACTTGCATATCACAACATGATAAACTTGCATATAAACTTGCATATCACAACATGATAAACTTGCATATAAACTTGCATATCATACATTTAACTTTAGAGTTTAAGTATGAAAGTAGAATAGGGCTTACAATGCTTAAGAAGTCACAAAAATATGACAAAGCCCTTATGAAATCAATTAAACCCAAAATGCAAGCAAAACCCTTGAGCCAAAATGATCAAGACTCTTTCTTTATGATGCAAATATATAAACTTGACTTGAATGCAAGCTAATGATGCTCATACAAGTTTGAAAACACTTGTATGCATGGAAAATCACTTAGGAATTTATTTAGGAATTTTATGAAGAGAGTGGAGGCCATGAGAGGATTGATTTTGCCATAGTTCAGTTGTATGAATGAATAATGATGATTTAGGGTAGGTTAGGGTCTTATTTATAGATTAGGCAAGTGTTTTAGGCCATAGGATTAAACCTAGATTCAATCCAAGCCATCAAAGCATGTCTTGGGGAAGAAGTCAAGTGTAGGAACCATCTAGGGCCTTTAGATTAAAGATGAACCATGAGAAGCATCCAAATGCAAAATCTGCATTTGAGCGAATCGGCCCACGGGTTGACAGCCAAACACCCTGGATTAACCCCTAGTCGACCCAGCGGGCTCGAGTCGACCTCAAAAATCGGCCGGTTCGGTTATTCCCCTCTCCCAATTCGCTGTTTTGAACATTTTTGCATATTTATTTATTTAATTTTCAATTATATATATATATATATCAATATATATATTTTTCTCTGCGCAACCCATTTCACTTAATTAAGTATACTTTAATTTGGGAATTTTTCGTGAAACTTCGCGAGGCCATATCTTGGTCATACGGACTCCGGTTTTCGAAAACTCGGACTCTATTTCGCGTATTTTTCCGAGACGAACGCAATGGCATAGCCCGTTTCCCTTGATTCAGATTTTACAGTTTAATTCTGCCTCCATTTATGTTATAACATGTTATTCAAAAATACGGGTTGTTACATTCTTCCCTCCTTAAAAGGATTTCGTCCCCGAAATCTCCAAGTTAGGAAGAACGTATCCTACCATCCATCATCCATCTACTCAAAACATCATCCACGAGCAATCATTGTCCTTAAAAGGTTCTAAATGCTGTATGATCATATGCAAAGGTGTGTGTATATGTACTTATCTAATGCGAAAATCAGGAGGTTAATGATTCAGTAAACCCCCTTAATGCAAAATATGTTAGTGAAATGAGTCCATATGTATGCAAATTCCTAACATAATTTATAATCTCTTCATGAGTGCACATAACATTCATCCATATGCAACATCCACGTGATAGCATAACAAGTTTTCATCCATGAATAAGCACAAACACTCATGCATATTCGGTATGAAAGTGTGTGAGCCGATCTTAGTGCCTAACGTGTATTATGCATCCACGAGTATCCACTTGCAAACACTTGCAACCACTTGCAACCATCAAGCATAACATGTTTCAAACACATGTTTCATCCAAAGGGTTTCTACCTAAGGTTCTCATGACAAGATTAACACGATAAACTAGATAAACATGGATAGCAAAGAGAAAGATATGCTAACAAAGAAAAGAGATTGAGAGTGTACCCTCAAAAAGGAATGGATAAAGCCCACGCATCTTCTCCTCGGTTTCCCAAGTTGCGTCTTCTTCGGCTTCACCCCATTGAACCTTCACCAATTTGACCTCTCGATTCCTTAGCTTCTTGGTCTCCGTCCCCAAGATACGAATCGGAGCTCTCCTCAAGGTAGCCTCTTTCTCCACTTCTACATCTTTTAGAACACTTGGCTCAACAACCTCTGCTGATTCATGTAAACACTTCCGGAGATGCGAGACATGAAAAACATCGTGTACTCCAGCAAGCTTCTCGGGCAACTTCACTCTATAAGCCATCTGCCCGATCCTCTCTATAATAGGGAATGGTCCAATAAACCTCGGTGCCAACTTCCCAACAGCTCCAAATCGGACCACATTCCGCAAAGGAGAAACCTTCACGAAAACCATATCCCCAACATCAAACTCCAAATCCGTTCTTCGCTTATCAGCATAGGATTTCTGTCTGTCTTGGGCCGCTTTCATCCGTCTCCGAATCAACTCGATCTTCGCGGATGTATCTCTGATCATATCAGGCCCAAGTATAAGCTCATCTGTAGTCTCCCACCAACATGTAGGCGACTTGCACGGCCTCCCATATAAAGCTTCAAATGGTGCCATCCCTATGCTTGCCTGATAACTGTTATTATATGCAAACTCAACAAGAGGAAGATGGTCTTCCCAAGTACCACCAAAATCCAGAATACAAAGCCTCAACAGATCCTCGAGTACCCTATTCACCCTTTCGGTTTGACCGTCCGTCTGTGGGTGATAAGCCGTACTTAGATTCAACCTTGTGCCCATAGCTTCTTGCAAGCTATTCCAGAATTGACTTGTAAAGATTGGGTCACGGTCACTGACTATACTAGAAGGGACTCCATGTAGTCTCACAATCTCACGAAGATATACAGACGCTAGCCAAGATGCGGTCCTCTTGCTCTTCACCGGAATGAAATGAGCACTCTTCGTAAGTCTATCCACAATAACCCAAATGCTCGTATTCCCTTTCCTTGACCTTGGTAGCCCATCGATAAAATCCATGGAAATACTCTCCCACTTCCATAGTGGAACGTCTAGAGGATGCAATAGCCCACCGGGCTTCTTCGACTCGGCCTTAACTTGCTGGCAAATGATACATCTAGAGACAAATTCTGCCACATCCTTCTTCATCCCAGGCCAAAAGAAAATGCGCTTCATATCTTTATACATCTTATCTCCGCCCGGATGTATAGTCAACTTAGAGCGATGCGCTTCCTCAAGAACTCTTCTTACTAGATCTTCTACCATTGGAACACATAACCTTCCGTCTCTCCTCAGCCAACCCTTGTCATCAATAGAATATCGAGCGAGATGACTAGACGTCTCTCCTCGAATTAGCTTATCCATAATCTCAACTATCTGAGGTTCTTCTCTCTGCGAAGCCCCAACTTGATCAAGAAGGGTAGGTCTGAGTTCCAGAGATGCTAAAGAACCGGTCATCGACTCAATCGCCAAAGAGAAATCAAAGGTTGCCACATACTCTAAATTCTTCATCTCAACGAATAGAGGACTTAGGGTCAACCTTCTTCTACTCAATGCATCTGCTACCACATTCCCCTTGCCAGGGGTATAAGCTATCTCAAATCGTAGGACGCCAAGAATTCCATCCATCTTTGTTGCCTCAGATTCAGATCCTTCTGAGAAAAGAGATACTTCAATGACTTGTGATCGGTATAAAGCTCAAATCTTTCTCCCAGAAGATAATGGCGCCAAGCCTTGAGTGCATATACTATTGCTGCCAACTCTAAGTCATGAGTGGGATAATTCTTCTCATGCACTTTGAGTTGTCTACCGCCAAAGCATATCACTCTTCCTTCTTGCATAAGAACAGCTCCTAACCCCATGCCACATGCATCGGTGTATACGGTAAATAACTTCCCTCCATCGGGCAAAGCTAGAACAGGTGCTGATGTGAGGGCTCTCTTGAGCTTCTGAAAAGCAAGCTCGCATTCTATGCTCCAAGCAAAACTAAATTCTTCTTCGTCAATTTAGTGAGAGGAGCGGATATCTTTGCGAAGTCCTTGATGAACTTTCGGTAGAAACCCGCAAGACCTAGAAAACTTCTCACTTCGGTTGCATTCCTTGGAGTCTTCCAATCCTGAACTGCCACTACCTTAGCGGGATCCACCGCTAAGCCTTGCTTAGATACTATATGCCCAAGGAATCTAACTTCCCTTCTCCAAAAGTGACACTTGGAGAACTTGGCCTTCAACTGATGCGCTCTAAGCGTATCCATCACCTTGAGATGCCTTGCGTGCTCTTCCTCATCCTTAGAGAAGATCAGAATATCATCTACGAAGACCACGACAAACTTGTTCAAGAACTCCCTGAACACCCTACTCATCAAGTCCACGAAATATGCGGGTGCATTAGTCAAGCCGAACGGCATGACAAGCCATTCGAAGAATCCATCTGGAGTTCTGAACGCAGTCTTGTCTATACTATCTTCAGCTACCCTGAGCTGATGGAACCCCGTAGCAAGATCAAGCTGAGAGAAAACAGAAGCACCGACAAGCTGGTCAAAGAGATCATCAGTCCTCGGTAACGGGTGTCTGTTCTTCTTAGTCAGCTTATTCAACTCTCGATAGTCAACGCAAAGTCGGAGAGAACCATCCGCCTTGGTAGCAAATACCACAGGCGTTCCCCATTCAAATATACTTCGTCTAATGAAGTTCTTCTCAAGCAACTCTTTCACTTGCTTACTTAGCTCCCGCCTTTCACGCAGAGCCATGTGCCGAACGGGCAAAGAAACAGGCTTTGCATTATCCACCAGATAAATGCGGAAATCAATCTCTCGCTTAGGGGGCAACCCCCTAATTTCATCGAAAACATCCGGATACTCTCGAACCACTCTCACAGACTGAAGAGTTTCCATTGACGAGTCGAGTGATTCCAGATAGCACAACATGACGGGACCTCTCGGATCACAAGAAATCTCTAGGGTGTTTCCGAGGCGAGCCACGAGCCTCACAACCCTATGCTCACAATCAAGAATGGCTCCATATCTGGACAGCCAATCCATGCCCAATATCAATCCGTATCCCCTAAAACCAAGAACATAAGCACTACACAAGAACTCTACACTCAGTATAGAGATCCTCAAATCCCCACATATCATAGACAAATCGGCGGAACCCCCAATAGGATTTGAGACACAGACGGGATCATCTACCAAGCTAGTACTAAGGTGCAAACTATCAACAAGATCAGATGAGATAAAGCTATGCGATGCACCAGAATCAAACAAGGTACGAACTGGAAAATCAGAAATATATACAAGGCTCTCAACAGAAATACTACCTCGATCGGGAACTGGAGCGACATTGAGAGCATGAACTTGCCCTCCTGAAGGTCCAGCACGCTGAGTCTGACCCTGGCCTTGCCCTTGCTTCCTCGGGCAATCCTTACTGAAATGTCCAGTCTCACCGCAGAAAAAGCATTCACCATTCTTCCTTTTCCTCTTCTTACAATCCTTAATAAGATGCCCAACTGAACCGCAATAATGGCACTTCCCCTTGTTGTTCTTTCCCTTGTTGTTATTGCCCTTGTTGTTGTTCCCCTTGTTGCCTTGACTCTTGTTCTTGTTCAGATTGCCTTGACTGCTCTGACCACTTGGATTACCCTGATTTCCTTTTCCTTGGGAATCAGTCTTCTTGGCTTGAGTATCATTCATCTTGGTTTCTTTCTTGACATCTCCCTGAAGTAACGCCATATCAACCAAACTCTCAAACGTGGCCCCATGGGGAATATGTGACATAGCCAATCCCTGCAACGGCTCATTCAATCCTCTAGCAAAACGAAGAGCCTTCTTCTGAGGAGTATTCACCATATCCAAGCCAAAACGAGCTAACTGATTGAACTTGTTCACATATTCTTTGACAGACATATCTCCTTGTTTCAAAGTTATGAACCTCTCCATTTGCAGATTCTCCTCAGCAGAAGATAGAAACTTAAGCATGAACCTTGCCCTGAAATCGGCCCAAGTCTCAACAGGCCTAGTACCATTGGTGACTTCCCACCAATAAGCGGCTTCATCCTTCATAAGCCAAACCGCCAACAAGAGCTTCCTCTGATCGTCTAACCCAAAGATAGCAAACAAATCCTCGGTCTCTTTCAACCAATTTCTGGCCTCTACAAAAGTCTCAGTGCCTTGAAAGTTCTTGCCACCCATTGCTTTGAAATCTTTGCAAGTCTTTGCGAAGTCCACTTGAGGATGCTGAGGGGGAGGAGGAAGAGGAACCTCAGCGACAGGAGGAGGAGGAACATTAACCACCGGAGGAGGAGGAGGAGGAGGAGGAATATTAACTACCAGAGGAGGAGGAGGAGGAACATCTGCGGGGCCGGCTTCGGTCGCCCTAGCCTCCAAAAGTCTCCTATACCAAACAGGTACGTGTACTCCCTCCGGAATAGCAAATTTATCGGCCATACTGAAAACGAAGAAAAAGACAGATTCAGAATGGAGAAAAACGAAGGAATTTTGCTAATGGCTTTTTGGGGAATAGCCTTTAAAATAAACTAGACTTTTCTTTGGAAAATACTTTATACTTGGTTTTGAAAATAGTTTTCCAAAAGTTTTCTAAAAGCCTTTTTGTTCCTTCTCGTACCATATGCTCCGATACCAAATGTAACACCCCACCTCCACCAGGGTGGCTCTTGCAAGCACTCTGACTTTGGAGGGGCGTTTGAATCAGGTAAACATGCATAATGATATATCAAGGCAGAACAAGAACATATGTATATATGTAAACAGAGTAAATAACATAGATAAAACAGCGGAAGATTTCAAAACATTTCAAAACAAGTCTGGTACAACATAGCTTTCCAAATAAACAAGTCTAGATAAAACAACATCAACTGAAAAACTGAAATAAATAAGTGCTATCCCCAATTAAGTGGTAACCATAGCTAGCTTCATGTCGAAACCGTACATGAGCTGAAATCCCACAAGCAAGCAATCCGAAATCCAAGCTAAGCTCCAGTATTCCCTCCCTGAGAACCTGGGGGGGAGGGGGGGAAACGGAAGAAAAGAGGCGAAAGAAAACAGGTCAGTCAAAAAGACTGAGTAAGCCCTACTACAATCAATGTAAACTGATAAAGTTAACTGGCATGAGCAGCAGGGATGAACATAAGGATAACAATATACTAGCATGATGATTAACTAACAAGGTAGATAAAGGTGTCATCGCATAATCAGGATTAAGGTTTTGCACCACAGGTGTACTAGCAAACTGACATGACTTGAATAAACAAGTATTGATCCCTTGGCCCAAGCTCTGGCCCAATAACATGAAATGACCCTAATACAAGGTCCAACCAAACGGTCTAGTCGATCGGCTCCCTAAGCCTAACTCGTCACGTGTTGGTGTCAATACGACCCAATCATAATTGTAGTCGAACTGTGCCGGGTCCACCCTTCGGGTGTATCAAGCCCTAGGGTGTCAACCCCTGGACACCATGAACATGAGTGCACAGTCCCGATCTACTGGTACCCGTGCAGGTTTTCTCCGGCTACGGACTATGTGCACGACCAGAGTCCGCCCGGAACTACACCGGCGTACCCATCTGCCGTCGCTTTTGGTCACTTACCTCCAGTCCAGTAATCGTGCCCCCACCCTAGCCTAGTCCCTAGGGTCATGATGATACTAACTTGGGATTACTGCTGGAGTGGGCCCCCATTGCTAGGATTTTTCTAGTGGGTTAAGTACGGTTTAACCCTCTTGCTAATCCTGGATTAACTTGGTTAAGTGTAACGATGAGTTCACGACTTAACCCCGATTAATCTACCAAGCCCAAATTGGTTAAGTATTAAGTGGACCATGACTTAACCCTAATCACGAGGTATTAATTAATTTAATGCGCCTTAACCTCTCACATTAGACCTTGTTGTGGTTACTAGTTAAGCCGGGCGGGTCCGGGTAGCTTTACACCACAACTTGGTCTAACCTCGGGTTCAAGGTACAACATGACCAACTTCTCACATTGGGTCCTATTGTTTGTAGCAACTAGTTAAGCCGGTCGGTTCCGGGTAGGTTTACGCTACAAACTCAACCCAACCTCGAGTTGGCCACTCTTATCTTTTCTAAGTGTCATGTCCATCATGTTTCCAAAACATGTTACAAATTTTCAAGCAATTGGGTAGACCTAACTTAATAGGTAAATTCCCAATGGGTAGACCTAACTTAATAGGTAAATTCCCAAGCTTATGTTTTATGTCTTTTAAGTTTACCCAACCCCAAACGCAATCCCATCGCTTACATATCGCAATAGCGCATAAAGGATAGAAAGAGGGAACTTGGCATAATCATGACATAAAGGTATTGAAGCCACAAGCTTAACATGGTGGCATATGAAATGTTCATATGTTCATACACTTGCATATTACATTTTTAGGCCTCAAAAGCATGAATAAAACCAAACTTAGCATATTGGTGATACATGGTGCTAAATGACATGAAGAGATGGCCATAAGTTCGCATTTAGCCTCACATGCAAGTTATCATAAGAGATATGATAACTTACATGTTGCTAAAATGCAACCTTTGGCATAAAGCTTAAAGCTTTATGTTCATAAACCCAAAATAAGCTTGCATAACATGATAGCATGAACAAAATGTTCAACCCAAACTTGCATAACATAACTTGGCATACTTGCATATAAACTTGCATATCACAACATGATAAACTTGCATATAAACTTGCATATCACAACATGATAAAATTGCATATAAACTTGCATATCACAACATGTTAAACTTGCATATAAACTTGCATATCATACATTTAACTTTAGAGTTTAAGTATGAAAGTAGAATAGGGCTTACAATGCTTAAGAAGTCACAAAAATATGACAAAGTCCTTATGAAATCAATTAAACCCAAAATGCAAGCAAAACCCTTGAGCCAAAATGATCAAGACTCTTTCTTTATGATGCAAATATATAAACTTGACTTGAATGCAAGCTAATGATGCTCATACAAGTTTGAAAACACTTGTATGCATGGAAAATCACTTAGGAATTTATTTAGGAATTTTATGAAGAGAGTGGAGGCCATGAGAGGATTGATTTTGCCATAGTTTAGTTGTATGAATGAATAATGATGATTTAGGGTAGGTTAGGGTCTTATTTATAGATTAGGCAAGTGTTTTAGGCCATAGGATTAAACCTAGATTCAATCCAAGCCATCAAAGCATGTCTTGGGGAAGAAGTCAAGTGTAGGAACCATCTAGGGCCTTTAGATTAAAGATGAACCATGAGAAGCATCCAAATGCAAAATCTGCATTTGAGCGAATCGGCCCACGGGTTGACAGCCAAACACCCTGGATTAACCCCTAGTCGACCCAGCGGGCTTGGGTCGACCTCAAAAATCGGCCGGTTCGGTTATTCCCCTCTCCCAATTCGCTGTTTTGAACATTTTTGCATATTTATTTATTTAATTTTCAATTATATATATATATATATATATATTTATCTGCGCAACCCATTTCACTTAATTAAGTATACTTTAATTTGGGAATTTTTCGTGAAACTTCGCGAGGCCATATCTTGGTCATACGGACTCCGATTTTCGAAAACTCGGACTCTATTTCGCGTATTTTTCCGAGACGAACGCAATGGCATAGCCCGTTTCCCTTGATTCAGATTTTACAGTTTAATTCTGCCTCCATTTATGTTATAACATGTTATTCAAAAATACGGGTTGTTACAATTAATAAATGAATTACTTTCTAAAAAATGATCCGCAAAAGCCACGATGAAGAATATGCTTCTTGAACGTCATCAACCTACTATGAATAAATATGAGCATGGATGTAATTACTAAAGACTAAATATGCTACTTAATATTGAGTTTTTGTTCAATAACATAACACATTGCTCGAATTGATGCCCAAGATGTACATATGTCTATTTGAAACCTGGAATGACATGCTAAAAGGATTTACTTTGTGCATACGCTACGATTCACCACTTATGTGGTATCCGCGGGCCGGGCTAGGTGCATTAGGGGGTTTTTACGGCTCCGGTCGGTTTCCTCCTTACACAAATTGAAAAAAAAAACAATATAATTTATTGTTTAATAGGAAGTAAACAAGTTTCAAATAAATATAAGCAAAAACTGATATCGCTCAATGAAATATGACTAGCTAGCTTCCAACAAAAACTAAAGGTCCGGTGAATGGAAAGTCATGAACCATAGATCTATAGGGAATAAAAAAATTGTAATTAACATAGTATCCCAATAGAACTCAAACTTCTAATAAAACTTAAAAGGTTGCTAGTAAGGAATGGTGCAAAGCGTCTGCTCGTCTTGGTCCATATCTACGGTATGATTACCAGCCGATAACATGAGTCCTAATCTCAAATAGCATCCAATCAATTGGCATATGGTGTTACCCTAAAGTTTTAGAAGAGGAAAATTAAACCTTTCTCAAACTTCAAAATTCCTTCTCAATTGTTGAAGGTATTAACTTCTAATGGTTAGTTTAAAAATATTACCTACTTCAAGCAACTCCTCTATTAATTTGGATGAATCTGGATTGAATCGCAAAGAAGGCGTCGACTTATGGTTGAGTAGATTAGGATGACCGACTTATGGATGTTTGAGTGAATCGTGGATGATTGAATTTCTGGACTTGTGAAGTGAATTGATCGATTTAGGGA
Source organism: Allium sativum (assembly GCA_030737875.1). Lineage (NCBI taxonomy): Eukaryota > Viridiplantae > Streptophyta > Magnoliopsida > Asparagales > Amaryllidaceae > Allium > Allium sativum. The sequence continues at coordinate 566,634,333 of CM060923.1, read as the reverse complement.
TTTAGGGGGAATTTTGGTGTTTGGGATAAAAGTGGCAGAGGGAAATTTATTTTGGCAGCCCCTTTTTCCCAACTTATTTCACGTTACTTTTTATTCCCGCTTCTTAATAGGCCAGGCTAGTATAGCGAAATATATTTACATATGGCACTATTTACGTGTTATCTTATTTATTTATTTACATAACACAATTTATATGTCATTTTATTTTCTTAAATTATTTTATTATAGCTCTTTAATATAATGTTATCTTACAATGCTATGTTAATCACATTTTCTTGTAGTGATATTCTTATTTAAAAATAAACAAAATATCATCAAAGTTTTAATCTTTTGTTTGAAAACAAAATATAATCAAAGTTTTAATCTTTTGTTTGAAAACAAAATATAATCAAAGTTTTAATCTTTTGTTTTGAAAACAAATCAAAGTTTTAATCTTTTGTCTTGAAAACAAATTAATGTTCTAATCTCTTGTTTTTGAAAACAAAAGAAAGTTGAATCTTTTATTTACAATACAAAAGAAAGTTGAATCTTTTATTTACAATATAAGAGAAAAGTTTGAATCCTTTATTTTGTTTTACAAAATAAAAGAAAGTTTAGATCTTTATTTGATTTATAAAATAAAGAAAGTTTAGATCTTTTAAACTTTAATTAAAAGATAAAATAAATATTAGACATTTTATTTGATTTACAAATGAAAATAAGATGAGACCTTTATTGTGATTCATCAAAAGTATACACCAAATTTCATCGTCATGTTAGTATAGTTGAAATGAACCAAATTTCATCGTCATGTTAGTATAGTTTAAATGAATCAAATATTGACATCAGAAAATATATTTATATTAGGAATGTTGACACTAGAAAAGATGTTTACATTAGAAATAAAGTTCAACCTTTTTAAATTGCATTTTACAATGCAAATATTACATATAAGGATGAACTAACCTTTTTATTGAGTTCTCTTAAATAGATAGAAAAGAATAAAAAGACATTTTCATTTTCAATGTAAATAGAAAAGAATAAAAAGACATTTTCATTTTCAATGTAAATAGGAAATAATAAAAAGAGATGTACATTTTATATGTAAATAATAAGAATAAGGGACATATCATTTTTGTTGAAAATATACATCGTTAAAATATCATTTTTGGTCGCATTAGAATTGGCGAACAAAAATGTCATTTTTGTTGAAAATATACATCATTAAAACATCATTTTTGGTCGCATTAGAATTGGCGAACAAAAATGTCATTTTTGTTGAAAATATACATCGTTAAAACATCATTTTTGGTCGCATTAGAATTGGCGAAAAAAAATGTCATTTTTGTTGAAAATATACATCGTTAAAACATCATTTTTGTTCGGATTAGAATTGGCGAACAAAAATGTCATTTTTGTTAAAAATATACATTGTTAAAACATCATTTTTGGTCGCATTAGAATTGGCGAACAAAAATGTCATTTTTTTTAAAAATATACATCGTTAAAACATCACTTTTGGTCGCATTAGAATTGGCGAACAAAAATGTCATTTTGTTGAATGTGAAATTATACATTTTAAAATATCATTTTTTGTCGCATTAGAATTGGCGAACAAAAATGTCATTTCGTTGAATATAAAAATAAACATCGTTAAAACATCATTTTTGGTCGCATTAGGATTGGCGAACAAAAACGGCATTTTGTTGAATATAAAAATATATATCGTTGAATTACCATTTTTGGACGCATTAGAGTTGGCGGACAAAAATGTCATTTTTGTTTGATTTAAAATGATACATTGTTGAAACCATCATTTTTGTCACACTAGAATTGGAGGACGAAAATATTACTTTCATAGAATAAAAGATATGGATTTTAATAAAGGAAATCTCCCAAATGGTTTATATATTATATATAAATATAAAATATAAAATTAAACGAAACGAGCGCTGCAGTTCGCGTATCGACAATCGTAACTTCAAAGAATATATAGAAAGATCCGACCGTTGGATTTTCCCAAAACTGGAACCGTTAGGACCGCTTTGGGAAGAGCTTTCCAATGATATAAATTTCATCAAAATCCGACGGTTAGATTTTATGATATGCGTAAATCAAATTTTGGAAAAAGCAGCGCCAGCGCCGCCCATTGACCCGAAACGTCGTTTATATACTTCGAGCTATTTTTAATAAATAAAAATAGCGATAAATAGTTATAAATATAGATGAAATGTTTTAAACTATAATTATGTGCCAATTATTTGAAAAGACTGAGTTTAACTCATTTCAAATAATTGAATGACGATTGAATCAAAGATGTAAGAAGACGATGGTTGAAGACCGGCGATCTTCACATCGAATGGAAGATGACTTCTGATACCTTAGACTGACTTGCTCCCAGGACTGGGTTGAAGCAGTAATTGTCCGGACGTGTGTGTTGGTCGTGCGGATAAGCGAGCGCCTTTTTGGTGTCTCCGGTTTCGTTTAGACCCAGAACGGACTTGTAAATGGATGCGTGTCTAACGTTGAAATCCACTTCATGTAATTAAATCGATTTCTATTAATATATGTCTTTTTGGTGGTAGAGAATTTATTCTCTACTTAACACCCTGATACGTAGTGATAGTTATCGATCACATGGCGTGGAATTGTCAATGATCCACGCCAAGGTGCAATGATCAAGGCTTTATTGAAAAGCAGGCCTTGTGGCTGATGATCAAAGCATAGCCTGGTTAGGCATAGCTTTGTGTATATCGTGACTTCGCGAGCCTCACACCCCGGTATGAGTCAAAAACGAGATATGGACCGTAGGGAGTGCACACGTTTCTTTCAAGTTAGGAGTGGTGCTTGGGTTTTGACACGGCCCGGCATTTTACTTATATGGATTTTGGATTGAGGTACCTCGGGTTTTTATAGGCCGGAAGTGGTCATATTATAGGTCGGACCGGGAAACGTGTGTTCATGCATAACTAGTCCACTACCGTTAGGTAGGGACCGGCCCTACCGCATCCAAGGGTTCACTGCGGGGGATCCTGAGGCATTTGCTAGAGTGTCTCGAATCGGAAGATGACGATCCCTGGCCTCGATTTCATCACAGGAAACCAATTACCAATACGACAACATTTCGGTTTTGATTGTAAACTTATATACGGCGACATAGTATATGGTACCTATGCCATCTAGGATTGATATATGTATTTGAAGTATTATTAATATTGTTTAAACACTAATGATAATATCAAAACATTACTTTTCACGTATTAAGCATGTTTGATCATCATAAGGGAAAACTCTATCCTCCTGTGTGCATTGCATTGTGTGATAGGACTTGAGTCTTATGATGATTTCATTTTTCAAAAGTCATTTTGCTGTTTATATAAACTTTATAAAATATTACACTGGCAATCCAATGGAGTAAACCCGTTCCACGTTAGCGGCATGGTCCTGAGATTCGCCATCTTGATAGTTAATTTAGTTAAGAATTCTCACACCAGTCCCATGATTGACTCGTAGTTTGTTTCACTTTTGCAAACTCGGGTGCCCTCTTTCCACACGGGCAGCCAATTGACAGGTTTCTAGGTGATACTTTCTGGTGGGAGCTTGCTTTGGGAGGAAGAAGAAGAAGACCTTTTCTCCATCTTTTATTCTGCTTTTGAGACATTTTTCTATCTTTTTCTTTTGATGTATGTAATGGGATTTGAAACTTATTTCCTTTCATTTGAGACTTGTTTCTCTTTTGTTAAGACATCTATTATGCTAAGTGGATCCTGTAAAACTGCATACTCTGATGTTCTGCGGTAATGTTGATGACATTTATTTCCACTGCAATAGTTTATGTGTTATGATAATTATCTGAGATCTGTTTTTGTTGTAAATATGTTGTTTTCCAAAAATGATCATCCTTACTTTCGGTCTACGGAAGTTTGGGGTCATCACAAAGGTACTACTGACCCTATCTCTAATGAGCACAACCCCACCAAAGCCTAGGTATTCGCTCAACCTAAGCTCTGATACCAACTATAACGGCCCGCAAATCCGTACTATCTGAGTTGACTAAAAACACCACACGTCCAACCCAAATTGCACAGAAATACGAATAATTATTAGAAAGAAGTTAGAGGATGAGGAATAGAAAGAAAGAAATTTTAGAATAGAAGAAAAACGAAGATCACAAACTCACATCGGAATGAATAAAATATATTAAATAACATAACTTTTGAAATACAAATATGTTTTGAATACACATACCATTATCAGAGCACAACAGTTATTCTTGGAATAGTTATAAACACCTGTTTCTAGATACAACATAGTACACAGCGGAAATATGATAGTCTATAGCTAACTAGTGAAGCCTCCTGCTTCTAGCTCTTCCAAGTGAATCTGAAAAATCCCGACTACTTGACTTCCCGTACAAATTTGGGCACCCAAGAGTTTAGGGAATACAAATCAAAATAAACTCTGGGTCAGTCATAGGACTGGTGTGAGTAAACTCCAACATTTTGTTTAACTTTCAAAATCCTTTCGAAAGAAAGGATAATAGTAAGACTAGCCCACACATAAACATGGACGATTTTTACCTTACTATAACCCAAAACACTTTGATACGAAAATCCAGTGATATTATAATAGTGTCTAAATCAAATAAATAACAATCTAGCGAAACACTTGCATCTCACGCTTCACATACATAGTATAAAATCAAAAACCGCAGGGCGCTTATTGGACATTGGATTTCCAACTATGACAAGGTGTGGAACCACCTTCCGATCGATAGTGTATCTCTAGAGAGGAATACACTGGGTTCAACAAGAACATCTTGCAACCCGGCCCACACATGACCGACCACTCATTTCGCTTGAGTGTATCGAATGTATATCACAAACGGTTGGGATCAGCAACCGTTTCCCGAAAAAGGACAGCATCGAATAGAATAAGAAATTAAATGAATCTCTCGATAGGTGATAATACACCCTAATGGGAGCGACCCACATAGCCATGTTGCCTGCCCGATTTTTGTCATTTCCCGGTTGTTGAGGCCTGAGGCTACGGTTAACTTTCTCATTGATAACACAGTTACTTTGAATGCCACATTATCAGATCCGTTAATCATTAATTGGGTTTGCACAAATATTCTGGATATTATGCTAAGGGAATAAATCCGTTGCCACCATATATATATATATATATAGATATGTACAGACCAATATATATGATCATTGGAAAACTCTGCCAGACATTCGTCCATACACGCTCGTTCTGGGATTGAACGAAACAGAAGGCACAATTTCTATTAATAAAAATAGTCCTTGTACTTCACTCCATCTTCGATTATCTTCATATAATCTGATTCGCAATGCTACTGCCAATACAAAGTGGCTCACGGATAATAATCCAATCGGTCTCTCCATATTGACAACGATGTTCACAAACACTTCGATAGTCGGTTATTTTACTATCGAAGAAAAACAAACAAACATTCATCCATAATATCAAACATTCACTGGACCCCTTAATTAATATTTCATTAATTAATTCACTTCTTCATTTCTCTATCAATATTTGTTAACTAAATATTTTCAGTGATCTTGTTTGACTCTTACGCTATTTGAAAAAAATATTTCCCTATATCACCTTCTTTTTATTTTCTATACTTAGAAAATATATTCTATTTGCAGTTGAAAACAATTTCAATCACTTATCACTTTCCCGACTACTTTAATTATACTTAGGAGATATTTACTTTTATATTTCCAAAATTCCATCACCTAGGTTAAAACGAATGCTGTGTAAAACATCGTTACAACAACCCAAAATATTTTATTCAACTAACTATTATTCAAACACTTCTCTTCGGGATTGGATCTTGCTATTTATCAATTAAAATTGAAATCGATCAAGTTGGGGTATAACTACCTCTCAGACCTTGTCTGAAAACATCGTTAACTTCAAAACGGACAAAACCACTTATCTCAAATAATCAACATTATAAAAACCAATTTTTCATTTTAAACCTCTAACGTTTCTTTCTTCTAATTCTACCAGATTTAACTAGAGATTTCCCTTTTTTTATAATATTCTATATTTAAGTTTGTTTGCTTATCGAATTCCATATATATCGATACATTGATTTTCAGTTATCAAAATTTCATAAAAATATTCTAACTCCTTAAATTTCTGGAAAATTTCGCCATAACCTCCTCTGTACCGGGAGCATCGGGAAAATCCCCAAACCACCACACAGGCCTCTCCAATCAAAAAGGAAAAGAAAAAGCCAAGCGGCTTGCCGATACGGTGCATGAAACCTCATATGGAATATAAACGTGTACCTTTTGTCGGGCATTTCAATATATATCTCTTCATATACTTCATTCCATACCTGTCTAACACATATCTATCCATCCCAATTTATTTCAACTCAATCCCATCATTTTAACTCGATTTGCTAATTAATTCTCTAGTTAGTTATCTTGCCTATTTCACTTTTTATATTTGAACATAACCTGTTCAAAAATATTTCAATTCGCTTATAAGCTAATTGAAATCCCATTTTCAATTTAGGTTTCATATTCAATTGCGAATAAAATTCCATAAATTCCATTTTTCTATCTAAGGTTAAACTTATTCAAAAATTCAATTAACTAATCCTTCGTTAATTTAGTTAATTCTATTCAAAAATTAAAAATTTGATTTTTGTTTCAAAAATCATTTCATATACTTCACTTGAGTTCAGATATTATTTAACTCAAATCTGGATTTTTCCTAAATGAAATTCGGATTTTATTTACTCAAAATCATTTTATTTATTTAAATAACCCATTATGGTTTTATAATGGTTTTGGCGCTGTTTTTCTGAAAATTGGATTTTCGCATAACTCAAAATCTATTCGACGAAATCTAGATTTACCTCCCCCATTAGAAAACTATTATCAAATTAGTCCTGACGTTTCGTGTTTCAAAGAATTCCGACTTCAATTGAGTTCTGCATACTCAATCGAAGTTCGAAACGCCAATTTACGAACTGCAGTGCTGCAGCAAGTTTGTTTTAATTATATTTATATATATAAACGTTTTAAACTTCGTTTATATATAAATTCCAACTCCATTCTAATATATTTTAATATATATATATATATATCAAATCAGTTTCCCAATCCAACATTATATTTTCGATTATCTATAATTGTCGATTTGTCCTTACTCGGTAATATATTTATTTATACTTTGATCTTCTATATTCAAATTCAATTTCAATTCTATTTAAATTTCCTATATTCAATTTCCATTTCGACTTTATGTGAATTCTATATTCAAATTCCCCTTTCAACTCTATTTGAATTTTCTATATTCCATTTCCCATTTCAACTCTATTTGAATTCTATATTAAAATTCTATTTCAATTCTATTCCAAATTCTCTATATTCAAACTCCATTTGAATTTCTATATTCAAATTCTATATTTAAAATTTCTTTACTCAAATTCCATTTCACTTACTATATTCAAATTCTATATTTGAATTTCCTTTATATTTTCTATATTAAAAATCTATATTTGAATTCCATTTGAATTTCTATATTAAATTTCTATTTGAATTTTCTTTATTCATTCTTAAACAAGTCCCGATTTAAATTTCTTTTGAAATCGATATTTTTACTTTTGAAAAATAGATTTCCCTTTTCAGTTTCACACTTGTATTTTTATTTCCGAATTATCCCGTGATAATTCTTTTCACTTCATTTATAAGCTTCGTTTATAAAAGAACTATTTGTTTTTATTCTTTTAAAACAAGTTAATATTTTTATTCTATTCAAATTTCAAATTCTATTTTAGAAAAATAGAATTTCCCCTTTTAACTCTAGAAATTTCCTTTTTCGATATTTTTAAAATATCAACATTTAAGCCCAGTGATATTTAAACATCACACAACCAATTATTTATTTCAGGTTTTCTAACACATCATATATGACAGTATATATGCAAACAAATAAACAAATAGATAATATATTTTTTAGGAATCCAGTTGGATCCCTCCAACCTGTTTTTCCTGTATCCACAGACGTTAGTCAACAGAAATAATACCCATCCTGCATCGAGGCAGGATATCACGGTATAGAAGGTCATCCACTATCATAGCGTGGGGCATATAGGGTAATCATCCGCTAATGGTACTGCGGGCATCCTCTAACGATACTGCAGGAAATCCAACCACCAATATATATATATATATATATATATATATAATAGCAACCACCAAGCCTAAATAACTAATATATTTAAGATGCACAAAAGTACTAAATGCAACCAAACAAGAAACAAACAATTATTTTTAACTGATAAAAATAATTCTAAATAAAAGGTGAGTGAGATTTACTCGCCGTGATTTTAATTGTCGAATATCCAGTTAAAATTCCAATCATCTCTGTTACGAATCATCTCCACTGAATCGATACCGATGATTATTATATATTTTTTATTGATTAAGCTATATTATTTTAAATTAACTATTAACCGAATAAAGGTATTATTCTATACATTTTAAATTTTGTAAATAATATATCTTACTGCCAGCACTGGAAAATACTATACTCGAACTCCTCCTCGCTACAACGATCACCAAAATCCATCTAAAATGCCACACAATCTACAACAAAGCTGCTACTCGAACCAAAAGTGTAGAGACCGACTTCTTGTTTCACATGCCACATAAAATCCAGCACAGTGATACAGCGACAGTTTCTTTTACACAATTGCATCAACCAGTGCTAAAGAAAATTAGCACCTCATTCTCTTATCATTTCTACCAAACAAAAACTGAAACAAACTCCACCATTAAGTTCTTTGTCAAAAACTGCACCTCACAAACACTACCACAACAAGTTCGCAACCCCCCTTAACACCCCTTCAACCTTCCCAACATTACAGTACAGCAACCCCCAAATCGATGTACTCAAACTCGATCCCATCGCATGCTTCTAGGATTCGAACTTCATAGGAACGTCGCGACTTCCATTCTCAAAACTCACGGCATCTCCGTTACTTGCACTCACAAGAATCGCGAATCCCCTGTCACTGCTCACCATCGCGTTCAACCCTTTTCAGGCATCGCGCTACCCCACTTTGCGGCTCGATAATCAGTCCTCTTTCCAAATCACGAACTGCGATTTCCAGTAGATGCGTTGTTGGCCTGGCCACTTTCTGAGTTGTCGTGACTACCGTCCCCTCCAAATGGAAAATGTGTTCAGTCACGGGTATGAGTTCTAGGAGAACTCGTGTTCCTCAATCGAGATTCAAAATTTGTGAACATCGGATCAGAGCTTTGTCACTGACACGAACTTGAATTTGTTTTCCAACTTCGATTTCTCTCTTCTTCTTCTTTAATTTATTAATTTGATTTGACAAAGTTAGATTTTTATTTAGATTTGATTTGATTTAGTTTTGACCCCGATTTGATATTTGTAACAACCCGTAAAATCTGGGCCAGTTTAAAATTTTTATTTTTGCAATTTTGGCGAATTTTGAATATTTAAAATGAATTATTTTAAATAATATCGACGAGAAATTTATTTTGAATATAATTCGAACGTATATATTATACGCGTCGTCGTTAGAATATAAATAATTATATATAATTATAAATAGAATTGAAAATGGCGCGGTAGTTCGATAATTCGATTTTGAACTTCAATTGAATGTACCGGGTGCAAAACAATCCGGATTTTAGTGAAACCAAAAATAATGGAATCTAATGGTGAATATCTTTCCAACGAAGTTAACAAACTGAGATTTCACTTTATAAATGATAAGATATGTCCAGTTGAAAATTCTGAATAGTCGCTATGGAATTCAGGCCCTTAAAAATGGACATTTTGCAAACGACCTCGGATTTCGACGAAACCAGTTTTGTTGGGTCCGTGATGTTAAATTATTGCTAGATTCCAAATTTCATAATTTTTCGAATCAATATGTGAGCGTGGCGAAGGAAAACGCGTTTGACCAGTTTCAGTTGATTTTAATCGACTGGAAATTGGCCATTTTTCAAACGGCCTCAGAATTCGACGAAACTAGTTTTGTTAGGACCGTATCGTCAATACGAAGCTAGAAAATATTTTTATGGAATTTTTCTAGTTAGTAGGTGACCCCGGTAATTTGAAATGTGCGTTTAAAATTCAATATAGTGATTTAAATGAAAATTCAAAAGGAAACTGATTGTAACGATCAAATCAGCTTGCGATACATATCCCATTGTGTTCGGAATGAGGGTAAAACGTTATGGGCGACAGGCGGTGGGCCTCGTTTCGAGGTCGTATGTAAAAGTCAATCTTTTTGCTAAATTAAATAATTAAATAAAAAATAAAAAAAAATCTCTATTCCCCCCCTTTTCCTTCGTACTGGCCCCCCCCCCCCCGTTCATTCGATTACAACCGCAAATAAAAAAAAAACTGAATTATGTAAAAAAAAAGAATAAAAACTGATTTTTGAAAAGTTTAAAAACTAACTTTTGAAAAGATTTAAACTTTATAAGTTAAAAGATTATATTTTTATAATATGATAAAAATGATATTTTTATCATATAAAGATGACATTTTGAGTCACGAAGATCAGAAATTATATATGGATATATATTGTTTCAAAAGGAGGATTTTCTATATAAAAGAAACATTGTTTTGAAAGCAGAAAATATACATGTGTTTTGAAAGAAAATTATATTTTGTTTTAGAAAGCAAAATATAATGATAAAATTTTTTAGTAGAATAAAAATTCGATTTTTATATATTGAATAGTAGAGTAAAAATATGATTTTTATATTTTTAAAGTATTAAAAATATAATCTTTATAGGATAGAGAATATAAAAATATCATCTTGGTATATGTAGCGAAATAAAAATCTGATTTTTATAATATATACGTTGAAATAAAGTGGTGACTTTTTAAAGGTGAAATCTTTATTTTAGAAAAGGCGAATTCTTTAGGTGGAAAATAGCGTGATAAAAATATAATTTTTATATATTGAACTTCGATAGAAAAATAGAATTTTTATATATTGAACTTCGATAGAAAAATAGAATTTTTATATATTGAACTTCGATAGAAAAATAGAATTTTTATATATTGAACTTCGATAGAAAAATAGAATTTTTATATATTGAACTTCGATAGAAAAATGGATTTTTATATATTGAATAGCGAAGTAAAAATTCGATTTTTATATATGTAGTGGCTACGGACGACGAAGCTGACGAAGATGCGAAAACAATGAAGATTTCTATCAAAGAAGAGTCAAGATGTTTGGATAGCTATATGTGAGAATTTCTCACCTTTCAAATTTATTTTCTAGTTATATATATATACTAGGATGCAGACGGTGTTTAGTAGCACCCGACACAATCGTCCACAGACCATGGACTTGTTTGTTTGGCTGTTTGGTTATTGATTGTGATATTGGTTTGAATGTGGTTTGTGGTGTGAAAAAAAAAATCGAATCGATAAATTGGTTAGGATTAGACGTGCGCCGTTATAAGGCGAAGGAGTAAGGCTAGGTTAGACTCTTACTCCAAATTTTGTGGTTTGCATAATAAAATTTATATGATTGATGTGTGAATGGCGTGGGCCTTCACTAGACCGGGGATTAGGCTAGGCCTTGTCCCGTTTCTAGTATCGTGCCGTTATGCCGCCGAAATTTTCTAAAATATGTTAGAAAAATAAAAATATCATTTTTATTGAATAAATGAATTGAATAGAAATTCATAAGTTGGAATAAAATGTTTTATCGTTAAAAATATAATTTTTAACGTGAATGTGAATAAATAAATATTCATTTACAAACCAGACGGTTTGTTTATGTACACTTATTTGAATGACATTGATTGGGACGATAAATTTTACACATCGCCCAACTGCACGAATAAAATCTGTGTTTGGTTGTTTGAAACCCCACACGGGTGTTGGGATGAAATTTGAAGTTCACTCATCCTGATTGATTAAATATGTCGATCGATTGATTGACATGCTGTTATAAGCGTTAGATATCTTTATTTGATGCTTATACAGTGTAGTGCACTTTGGTTGATGGTTGATCATTTTTCAATGCTATTATATACATGTGTTGTATGAAAATCCATATAATTAATTTTATATGGTAATTGATTGGGCCTCATTCCAGTTTAGAAATAGAAATATTTGAAATAGAAATATTCGAAATGGAATATTTGAAAATATCAATATATGAAGCCGTGTTGATTAGATTGACGCCATTTTGACGTGAACGATATTTATATCGATTTTATTCATTTTAAAATGAATATTGAAAAGTGATTTCGAAATCGAATATTTCGAAATGAATTGAATTGAAAACGATTTCGAAATGAATTGAATTGAAAACGATTTCGAAATGAATGGAATTGAAAACGATTTCGAAATGAATTGATTGAAAACGATTTCGAAATGAATTGAATTGAAAACGATTTCGAAATGAATTTAATTGAAAACGATTTCGAAATGAATTGAAAACGAATTCAAATTGAATTGGAAGCAAATTGAAATGAATTCAAATTGAATTGAAATTTGAATTGAATAGAAGTGAATTTTAAAACGAATTTATAAAGAAGAATTCAATTTTGATTTGAATTGAAATGGAAGTTGAAATTGCTTTTGAAACGAATTTAAAACGATTTATATAATTCGTTTTAAATAGAAATCGACGAAATAAATATTATATATATTATATATATAATATAATGGCCTGAATAGAACGCGCCGCGCCGTGGCAGTTCGTGAATTTCGACCATTTATTTCAAACGGACATTACGGGAGATCCGACCGTCGGATTCTCCTGAAACCGGAACCGTTGGGTTCGTATCGAAAAGAGCTTTCTAGCGAATGTTAGAAATTTGAAATCTAACGGTTGGATTTGGAATTGTGTCCAAATCAAATTTGAAAAAGGTCGCTGTAAGTGCAGTTCGATGGCCGTTGATGGAAATCGACTGTACGGGCCTTGATAAAATTATTAAAAATAGTAATAATTTGTGTAAAATCATAAGAAATGATTTGTGAAGATTTGGGATGAAAAACTTCATGTTTGAAAAGATAAAAATAGATTTTTATCGAAATGAACTAGTTTTGAACTAGAATGATAATTCTATTTATTTTTAAATAAATAAATTGAATTTGAAAGGGGTTTTAAAAATAACCAAAATTTCCAATGATTGCATTGGAGTGGATTTGAATCGAAATTGCCTTCGGAATATTTCGATGTTGGGATTCGTGATTATACAGGTGTTGTTATGGAAATTTGAAAGATATATATTTATATCGTTATTTCCAATACGACATTTGTTAGTCGTAGAATTTGATATTGAATATAAGCCGATATATTTTCTATTCAGAGCCTTGTATTGAATATCGAATGTGATTTGGGTTTGTCGTGAATGGTGTCTTCACTAACTCTGTTCTTGAACCCAGTTGAGAAAAGATTAAATCTTTTTATTTAGATTTAATGAAGTGTACCAATTAAATGATATTTAATTGGAATTGAATGGGTATTGATTTTTGGGTTTATCGTGAACAGTGTTTTAAATAACACTTGTTCTTTAACCCGATAATTAATGGAATGTGATTTTGGGTTTATCGTGAACCGTGTTTTAAATGACACTGATTCTTTAACCCAGTCGAAGATTAAAACTAAGTGGAGTTTTAATAAATCTTTAATTAGATTGAAATGATCGAAAATGGAGTATCACCAGTTCTTGTTGCAGTCGTGATAGGGGGTTCTCGCTTCGCAGTTTGGTGGCGAACGGGAGACTCTTACCCCTACATGTCCCTTGTGGTGGGGTTTGGTTCGCCAGTGGGCGCGAGACTCGAGAGGGTTGCCGTAAAACAAGTAACTGGGGGACCATGTGAGAGCCACGGTGGGTTTTACCTGCTGCTTGGGGGATGAAGGGATGGTTGCAAAGCCTACCGGATTTCGTCGGCTATTTCACAGTTGGTATCAGAGCTTTGGTTTACCAAGCTCAGAGAACAAGACACATTAGAACCCTACGAAAGAATTCATCAGATATTGGATTAGTAATATCCAATTAGAATGACTCGTTAGAGATGGGATCAGTAGTATCCTAGAACGAGTGTGAAGAGTATATTTTTAACGTGAAAACAAATTTTGTTTTGAAAATTTAAATCAATTATTCGTATTTGATTATCTATTTATATTGAGTTGGACAATCCAGTATATATAGGTTTTGCGTATACGTCTGATCCGCGTGTATTCAAAGTTTTAATATATTGGGTAGATATAGAATCACATTCTAGTTGCCCGGGGATGATTCCGATAATGCTGCAGCGTTACCAGTATTTATTTTCGAGTGACGAAGGTGTGATATCTATATGTTTCCATTAGGCTGGTGTGAGAACCAAAATTAGATAGGGCTTATTGTTGTGATTTGGCATCAAAAACATGATTTTTGGTGTATGTATCAAAGTTATGAATTTGAAACTCTAATTCACTAATTGATTGATGTTTGTGTTGTTTGTTTAATTGTTTGCTAATTTTGAACCATTATGCCTAATTTAATCGAATATTGAATTGTATTGAAATTTGGTCGCATTTGTTTGCATATACATATACTTACATTGAACAGGTCATAGCAAGGAGGCTAGAGCAGAGAATAAAATTTGTTTGCCCGACAAATAGGTACATGTTTACTACATAATTTACTGTTTTGTTTGGGTGATGATGATTTTATGAGCCTATTGGCTAGCCGCTTGGCTTTTTCTTTTTCTTTTTGAGATCTGAAGGACCGGGGAAGCTATCTGAAATTCCCCGATGCTCCCGGTGCAGGGGAGGTTATGGCGAAATTTTTCAAAAATTTAGGGTGTTAGCCAAATTTTTGAAATTTTGAAAATTCTCAGAAACTGAAAAGTTGGAGAATGGAAGCCAGATCGAGCGTAGAGTTAATTAATCAAACTACTTTCGACTTTGTTCCTTTTCGGGGACGAAAAGTTTTAAGTGGGGGAGATTGTAACAACCCGTAAAATCTGGGCCAGTTTAAAATTTTTATTTTTGCAATTTTGGCGAATTTTGAATATTTAAAATGAATTATTTTAAATAATATCGACGAGAAATTTATTTTGAATATAATTCGAACGTATATATTATACGCGTCGTCGTTAGAATATAAATAATTATATATAATTATAAATAGAATTGAAAATGGCGCGGTAGTTCGATAATTCGATTTTGAACTTCAATTGAATGTACCGGGTGCAAAACAATCCGGATTTTAGTGAAACCAAAAATAATGGAATCTAATGGTGAATATCTTTCCAACGAAGTTAACAAACTGAGATTTCACTTTATAAATGATAAGATATGTCCAGTTGAAAATTCTGAATAGTCGCTATGGAATTCAGGCCCTTAAAAATGGACATTTTGCAAACTACCTCGGATTTCGACGAAACCAGTTTTGTTGGGTCCGTGATGTTAAATTATTGCTAGATTCCAAATTTCATAATTTTTTGAATCAATATGTGAGCTTGGCGAAGGAAAACGCGTTTGACCAGTTTTAGTTGATTTTAATCGACTGGAAATTGGCCATTTTTCAAACGGCCTTAGAATTCGACGAAACTAGTTTTGTTAGGACCGTATCGTCAATACGAAGCTAGAAAATATTTTTATGGAATTTTTCTAGTTAGTAGGTGACCCCGGTAATTTGAAATGTGCGTTTAAAATTCAATATAGTGATTTAAATGAAAATTCAAAAGGAAACTGATTGTAACGATCAAATCAGCTTGCGATACATATCCCATTGTGTTCGGAATGAGGGTAAAACGTTATGGGCGACAGGCGGTGGGCCTCGTTTCGAGGTCGTATGTAAAAGTCAATCTTTTTGCTAAATTAAATAATTAAATAAAAAATAAAAAAAATCTCTATTCCCTCCCTTTTCCTTCGTACTGCCCCCCCCCCCCCCCCCCCGTTCATTCGATTACAACCGCAAATAAAAAAAAAAAAAACTGAATTATGTAAAAAAAAAAAACTGATTTTTGAAAAGTTTAAAAACTAACTTTTGAAAAGATTTAAACTTTATAAGTTAAAAGATTATATTTTTATAATATGATAAAAATGATATTTTTATCATATAAAGATGACATTTTGAGTCACGAAGATCAGAAATTATATATGGATATATATTGTTTCAAAAGGAGGATTTTCTATATAAAAGAAACATTGTTTTGAAAGGAGAAAATATACATGTGTTTTGAAAGAAAATTATATTTTGTTTTAGAAAGCAAAATATAATGATAAGATTTTTTAGTAGAATAAAAATTCGATTTTTATATATTGAATAGTAGAGTAAAAATATGATTTTTATATTTTTAAAGTATTAAAAATATAATCTTTATAGGATAGAGAATATAAAAATATCATCTTGGTATATGTAGCGAAATAAAAATCTGATTTTTATAATATATACGTTGAAATAAAGTGGTGACTTTTTAAAGGTGAAATCTTTATTTTAGAAAAGGCGAATTCTTTAGGTGGAAAATAGCGTGATAAAAATATAATTTTTATATATTGAACTTCGATAGAAAAATAGAATTTTTATATATTGAACTTCGATAGAAAAATAGAATTTTTATATATTGAACTTCGATAGAAAAATAGAATTTTTATATATTGAACTTCGATAGAAAAATAGAATTTTTATATATTGAACTTCGATAGAAAAATGGATTTTTATATATTGAATAGCGAAGTAAAAATTCGATTTTTATATATGTAGTGGCTACGGACGACGAAGCTGACGAAGATGCGAAAACAATGAAGATTTCTATCAAAGAAGAGTCAAGATGTTTGGATAGCTATATGTGAGAATTTCTCACCTTTCAAATTTATTTTCTAGTTATATATATATATACTAGGATGCAGACGGTGTTTAGTAGCACCCGACACAATCGTCCACAGACCATGGACTTGTTTGTTTGGCTGTTTGGTTATTGATTGTGATATTGGTTTGAATGTGGTTTGTGGTGTGAAAAAAAAAAATCGAATCGATAAATTGGTTAGGATTAGACGTGCGCCGTTATAAGGCGAAGGAGTAAGGCTAGGTTAGACTCTTACTCCAAATTTTGTGGTTTGCATAATAAAATTTATATGATTGATGTGTGAATGGCGTGGGCCTTCACTAGACCGGGGATTAGGCTAGGCCTTGTCCCGTTTCTAGTATCGTGCCGTTATGCCGCCGAAATTTTCTAAAATATGTTAGAAAAATAAAAATATCATTTTTATTGAATAAATGAATTGAATAGAAATTCATAAGTTGGAATAAAATGTTTTATCGTTAAAAATATAATTTTTAACGTGAATGTGAATAAATAAATATTCATTTACAAACCAGACGGTTTGTTTATGTACACTTATTTGAATGACATTGATTGGGACGATAAATTTTACACATCGCCCAACTGCACGAATAAAATCTGTGTTTGGTTGTTTGAAACCCCACACGGGTGTTGGGATGAAATTTGAAGTTCACTCATCCTGATTGATTAAATATGTCGATCGATTGATTGACATGCTGTTATAAGCGTTAGATATCTTTATTTGATGCTTATACAGTGTAGTGCACTTTGGTTGATGGTTGATCATTTTTCAATGCTATTATATACATGTGTTGTATGAAAATCCATATAATTAATTTTATATGGTAATTGATTGGGCCTCATTCCAGTTTAGAAATAGAAATATTTGAAATAGAAATATTCGAAATGGAATATTTGAAAATATCAATATATGAAGCCGTGTTGATTAGATTGACGCCATTTTGACGTGAACGATATTTATATCGATTTTATTCATTTTAAAATGAATATTGAAAAGTGATTTCGAAATCGAATATTTCGAAATGAATTGAATTGAAAACGATTTCGAAATGAATTGAATTGAAAACGATTTCGAAATGAATGGAATTGAAAACGATTTCGAAATGAATTGAATTGAAAACGATTTCGAAATGAATTGAATTGAAAACGATTTCGAAATGAATTGAATTGAAAACGATTTCGAAATGAATTGAAAACTAATTCAAATTGAATTGGAAGCGAATTGAAATGAATTCAAATTGAATTGAAATTTGAATTGAATAGAAGTGAATTTTAAAACGAATTTATAAAGAAGAATTCAATTTTGATTTGAATTGAAATGGAAGTTGAAATTGCTTTTGAAACGAATTTAAAACGATTTATATAATTCGTTTTAAATAGAAATCGACGAAATATATATTATATATATTATATATATAATATAATGGCCTGAATAGAACGCGCCGCGCCGCGGCAGTTCGTGAATTTCGACCATTTATTTCAAACGGACATTACGGGAGATCCGACCGTCGGATTCTCCTAAAACCGGAACCGTTGGGTTCGTATCGAAAAGAGCTTTCTAGCGAATGTTAGAAATTTGAAATCTAACGGTTGGATTTGCAATTGTGTCCAAATCAAATTTGAAAAAGGTCGCTGTAAGTGCAGTTCGATGGCCGTTGATGGAAATCGACTGTACGGGCCTTGATAAAATTATTAAAAATAGTAATAATTTGTGTAAAATCATAAGAAATGATTTGCGAAGATTTGGGATGAAAAACTTCATGTTTGAAAAGATAAAAATAGATTTTTATCGAAATGAACTAGTTTTGAACTAGAATGATAATTCTATTTATTTTTAAATAAATAAATTGAATTTGAAAGGGGTTTTAAAAATAACCAAAATTTCCAATGATTGCATTGGAGTGGATTTGAATCGAAATTGTCTTCGGAATATTTCGATGTTGGGATTCGTGATTATACAGGTGTTGTTATGGAAATTTGAAAGATATATATTTATATCGTTATTTCCAATACGACATTTGTTAGTCGTAGAATTTGATATTGAATATAAGCCGATATATTTTCTATTCAGAGCCTTGTATTGAATATCGAATGTGATTTGGGTTTGTCGTGAATGGTGTCTTCACTAACATTGTTCTTGAACCCAGTTGAGAAAAGATTAAATCTTTTTATTTAGATTTAATGAACTGTACCAATTAAATGATATTTAATTGGAATTGAATGGGTATTGATTTTTGGGTTTATCGTGAACAGTGTTTTAAATAACACTTGTTCTTTAACCCGATAATTAATGGAATGTGATTTTGGGTTTATCGTGAACCGTGTTTTAAATGACACTGATTCTTTAACCCAGTCGAAGATTAAAACTAAGTGGAGTTTTAATAAATCTTTAATTAGATTGAAATGATCGAAAATGGAGTATCACCAGTTTTGCTCCAGGCGATAGTTAAATCTTTAATTAGATTTGAACGTGAAGTGGTAATTGAATTTACCGATAACACTGTGGTGTTAGATATGAAGTATTACCAGTTTTACTTCATGGGATGAATAGGTTGGGATTGGGAAATTAAAATAAATGATTACTTCGGTAAGGTTCGCTAATCCCGACTAGTTTGAATTGAGATTCAAAAAGAGAATAAAGAATAAATTCAAGGAATTTATCTTGGATAAAATTAATGGGAACATTTCCCTATGAATGTGAAATTTAGAAACTAACTGTCGGTTAGCCAAGCAGAATGGTTTTCTGGATATTGATCTGATGTTGGTTTCGGCCTTCGGGGTTAATATTTGGGGAATTATTCTCTTGATTAATTTACGGTTAGTGACTAATGAATTGGAATGAGGCGTATGTTGTGTTTGTGTAACACTTATTTAAAATATACGCGAGTTATTCGGAAAGACCGGGTTTATCCCATTCTGAATAACTGATACGACGATAAGTCGAAGATGAAGACGATGGTCGAAGACCGGAAGTCTTCACGTCGTTTGGGTGATAACTGATGATCTTGATTGGGCTGTACACCCAAGAAGATGGAAACAGTTGGTGATCGTCCAGACGTACTTGGAGATCGATGGATATGCGGGGTACTAGGTGCCTCCGGTTTCGTTCAGACCCAGAACGGACTTGTAAATGGACTGTGTGTCTGACATTGGATTTTAGTCTGTGTGATTGATTTCTATTAAATATATATTGATGGATATCAAACGCATGGAGTGAATTGCCTGTGTGGCATGCCTAAGTGGCAATAGATCGAGGCTTCTGTTGAAAAGCAAAGTCTTGTGGTGATGATCAAAGCACAGCCTGTGTGGCACAGCTTTGTGTAATGTGAATTCGCGAGTTTCACACCTGGTATGAACCAAAAACGGGAGACGGACCTCAGGGAGGACTTGCGTTTCTTTCTAGCTAGAAGTGGCGTCAGTGGTTTTACACGCCCTGACGAGTTTGACTTACGTGGTTGTTGCTGTTGCGAGGCGCCTCGGTTTGATCAGACGATCCGGGTCCGATGGAGTCATTTGTTGGCTCATTTACGCCCCATAGGGCGGAGAGACGTAGTGTTCAGGCATAATAATCCACATCGGTGGACCGGCCCTGTCGCTCCAAGGCTTGCCTGCGCGCTTGCCTGAGACATGGGCTAGATTGTCTCGAAGTCGGTGAGGACTATCCCTGGCCTCGGTTCATAGACGGAAATCCAATTTCCAAATACGTGACATTTGCGGTTTTATTTGTAAACCTATATATGGCGACATAATGGCATGGGACGCTCATGTCGCCTATGATTGATACTTATGATTTGAAGTTGTTTTATACACTATGCACTTATAATAGTATCAAATGATTTGTTTTAAACGTATCAAGCATTCTTTGGCTGTTATAAGGGAAAACCCTATCCCCCGGCTTGCGTTGCATTGTGTGATAGGACCTGGGTCTTATAACAGCTTCATTTTTCTCTATTTAGCATTGCGCTGTTTGTTTTATGCACTGGTATTCTTGGGAGGAAACCCGTTCCGTGTTATACGGCGTGGTCCCTTGATTTACCTAATGATTTAAAATAAAGATTAATAACTGTTTTAGTTCTCACACCAGTCACATGACTGACCTGGAGTTTATTGTTTTAACCTAAACTCTGGGTGCCCTTATTTTGACACGGGCAGCTAGTAGTTTCGGTTTTGCAGATTTATATTCACAGGATCCTGGTTTACAGCTGGAACGATATCCGGAAAGCTTTGTATCCGTATATCTCTTCTAGTTGTGTATTGTACTATTTTCCGCTGCGATGTATTTAAATGTAATTTAAATCTCTGATATTTATGTGTAATATTCATTTTTACTCTGTATATTCTTGTAATCTGATGCATTGTTGTAATATACAGTGAAATGTTCTTCCGTATGCGTTCTGTTGTGGCTTGTTCTCGAACTATCCGACACTTTCCTTTACGGGGAAGTTACGGGTTTTCACAATCTTGTATTTAATACGATTCAATATAAAGCGATTTTTATTCTTTTTAGATGGATATCGAATTGATTTCGAACCTATCCATAATCAAATATTTTTGGGTCCATTAATTTAAACCACGAACCACTGTTTTAACGTAACCATTGTTGTTTTCAATAGTGTAACACTATTCCGAACTAACTGAATATATTTTGAGAATTTAATTTGAACGTAAATATGAATAACCAAAATAAATTAATACAATATAATTTAAATTCAAAAACAAATAAATTCTCCCATAATAAATTATTATTTATTACCGTATATATTCCAAATAGAATTTACATTACTCATTCGAATCATCTTGACTCTGTTTAAATCTCGAATTTAATTAATTTTCGTATTACAATAATTTAATATATTCGATATTAAATCGAAATTTATATTTAAATCGATAACTAAACATAAAAATTCATTTATATTATCAAATCAATATTTAAAAAAAAAATTAAATATTCAAAATTAATTGACCAAAAATCGGGGTCGTTACACCGGAGGTCGTTACCGCGCCTTTGGGGTGAATTCAGAAATTGGGGTACACTCAGTTACTGAAGGAAAGACAGTTCTAGTGTTCGACTATTTGTCTGAATTCGAGCCGTCTACAGACAGAATCATCAAAGTACAAAGGTTTCTAGACACTCTCAGTGTTGGACCAATAGGAACAATGGCTCAAGAACTATATTTTAAAGAACAAGTCGAGAAAGAAAGAAGCAGACAAGATTCTGTAATAAGAGATACTTTAGGCACGTACCCGTTTGATGACGAATCAATGGCCAACCTTGAGCTACAAGACTAATCAGAAGCATGGTGGACCTAAAACCACTCTCTCAATCAATTACCCAACTCTACCGACACATTATTACCTTCTCAGACACGTTATCCTACCTATACATTATCCTACTGTTTTAGACAGGGACACATATCCAAAAGTTCTAGACACATAGCAAATAATTGAGGACACCTCCTCTTTTAAAAATTAACTGATGGATCCTACAAAAGGAGACGTGTTAAACCTACTGCTAGGGAGAAGCAAAGAACTCAAGTATAAAAGGAGCATAAGAAATCAGAAAGGGGGAGTTCGAAAAAATATTCTCAGTTTCTCTGTAATAATTATCTTTTAATTCCGAGTGCTTTGTAATAATATTAAGTTGTATCTGTTTGTAATAATATTAAGTGGAAGTTTGATCTCTGTTCTATCTTCTTCAATCTGCTGTTGTAACTTCTTGCTTCAATCTGGTATCAGAGCCTGGATGCTAGTAGGTATGATTCATTGATTTTATTTTTCTAATTTTCGTATCAGTTATTCTTCAATCTGATAGGTATGACATTGATTTTATTCTTCAATCTGCCGGTCCACCGATGTGGATTAAAATGCCTGAACACTATGTTTCCCCGCCCTTTGGGGCGTAAATGAGCCAACGAATGACTCCATCGGACCCGGATCGTCCGATCAAACCGAGGCGCCTCGCAACAACAACAACCACACAGGTGAAAAGTATGTAAATGTCAGGGCTGGTAGGTCACTGACACCACCCTAGCTAGAAAGAAACGCATGCCCTCCCTGAGGTCCTCTCCCGTTTTTGGTTCACAACCGGGGTGCGAAACTCGCGAAGAAAACGTTACATAAAGCAACGCCACAAGGGCCGTGCTTCGATCAACCACAAGACTTTGCTTTTCAATAGAAGCCTCGATCAATTGCCACTTAGGCATGCCACACAGGCAATTTACTCCATGTGTTTGATATCCATCAGTATATAAACCCTGAGCTCGTATGTCTTAGAGAAGGGCGTTAAGCAAGAGAATAAATTCTCCACCGCCAAACAGATATATATTTAATAGAGATCAATCACACTGACTAAAATCCAATGTCAGACACACGGTCCATTTACAAGTCCGTTCTGGGTCTGAACGAAACCGGGGGCACCTAGTACCCCGCATATCCATCGATCTCCAAATACGTCTGGACGATCACCAACTGTTTCCATCTTCTTGGGTGTACAGCCCAATCAAGATCATCAGTAATCACCCAAACGATGTGAAGACTTCCGGTCTTCAACCGCCGTCTTCATCTTCGACTTATCGTCGTATCAGTTATTCAGAATGGGATAAACCCGGTCTTTCCGAATAACTCGCGTATATTTTAAATAAGTGTTACACAAACACAACATACGCCTCATTCCAATTCATCAGTTACTAACCGTAAATTAATCAAGAGAATAATTTCCCAAATATTAACCCCGAAGGCCGAAACCAACATCAGATCAATATCCTGAAAACCATTCTGCTTGGCTAACCGACAGTTAGTTTCTAAATTTCACATTCATAGGGAAAGGTTCCCATTAATTTTATCCAAGATAAATTCCTTGAATTTATTCTTTAATCTTCTTTTGAATTTCGATTCAACTAGTCGAGATTAACGAACCTTACCGAAGTAATCATTGGTTTTAATTTCCCAATCCCAACCTATTCATCCCATGAAGTAAAACTGGTAATACTTCATATCTAACACCACGGTGTTATCGGTAAATTCAATTACCATTTCACGTTCAAATCTAATTAAAGATTTAACTATCGCCTGGAGCAAAACTGGGGATACTCCATTCTCGATCTTTTCAATCTAATTAAAGATTCATTAAAACTCCACTTAGTTTCAATCGTTAACTGGGCTAAAGAATCAGTGTCATTTAAAACACGGTTCACGATAAACCCAAAATCACATTCATTAATTATCGGGTTAAAGAATAAGTGTTATTTAAAACACTGTTCACGATAAACCCAAAAATCAATATCAATTCAATTTCAATTAAATATTATTTAATTGGTACACTTCATTAAATCTAAATAAAAAGATTTAATCTTTTCTCAACTGGGTTCAAGAACGGTGTTAGTGAAGACACCATTCACGACAAACCCAAATCACATTTGATATTCAATATAAGGCTTTGAATAGAAAATATATCGGCTTATATTCAATATCAAATTCTACGATTAACAAATGTCATATTGGAAATAACGATATATATATAAATATCTTTCAAATTTCCATAACAACCTCTGTATAATCACGAATTCCAACATTGAAATATTCCGAAGACAATTTCGATTCAAATCCATTCCAATGCAATCATTGGAAATTTTGGTTATTTTTAAAACCCTTTTCAAACCAAATTTATTTATTTAAAAATAAATAGAATTATTATTCTAGTTCAAAACTAGTTCATTTCGATAAAAATCTATTTTTATCTTTTCAATTATGGAGTTTTTTATCCCAATTCTTTCTAAATCATTTCTTATGATTTTACACAAATTATTACTATTTTTAATAATTTTATCAAGGCCCGTATAGTCGATTTCCATCAATGGCCATCGAACTGCACTTACAGCGACCTTTTTCAAATTTGATTTGGACGTATCTCCAAATCCAACCGTTAGATTTTGAATTTCAAATATTCGTTAGAAATCTCTTTTCGATGCGAACCCAACGGTTCCGGTTTTAGGAGAATCCGACGGTCGGATCTCCCGTAATGTCCATTTGAAATAAATGGTCGAAATTCACGAACTGCCGCGGCGCGGCGCGTTCTATTCAGGCCATTATATTATATATATATAATATATATAATATATATATCGTCGATTTCTATTTAAAATGAATTATATAAATAGTTTTAAATTCGTTTCAAAAGCAATTTCAACTTCCATTTCAATTCAAATCAAAATTGAATTCTTCTTTATAAATTCGTTTTAAAATTCATTTCTATTCAATTCAAATTTCAATTCAATTTGAATTCATTTCAATTTGCTTTCAATTCAATTTGAATTCGTTTTCAATTCAATTCAAAGTCGTTTTCTATTCGATTTAATTCAAATTGGTTTTCTATTCGATTCAATTCAAATTGGTTTTCTATTCGATTCAATTCAAATTGTTTTTCTATTCGAATCAAATTCGTTATATATTCAAATCAAATCAAATTCGTTTTCTATTCAAATCAAATTCGTTATCTATTCAATTCATTTCGAAATCGTTTTATATTCAATTCATTTCGAAATCGTTTTCAATTCAATTCATTTCGAAATCGTTTTCAATTCAATTCATTTCGAAATCGTTTTCAATTCAATTCATTTCGAAATCGTTTTCAATTCAATTCATTTCGAAATGAATAAAATCGATATAAATATCGTTCACGTCAAAATGGCGTCAATTTAATCAACACGGCTTAATGTTTTTCTATTTTCAAATATTCTATTTCAAATATTTCCTATTATCAAAATATTTGTTATTATCAAAATATTTCGTTCAACACATGACTAATCTCAACGGATGAGTACAGTCAACACATGAACCTTTATTTTATATTGATAAAGATGTAAGTTTTATTATTTAAATATTTCGTTCAACACATGACTAATCTCAACGGATGAGTACAGTCAACACATGAACCTTTATTTTATATTATTCTTTATTTTCTAAATTGGAATGAGGCCCAATCAATCACCATATAAAATTAATTATATGGATTTTCATACAACACATGTATATAATAGCATTGAAAAATAATCAACCATCACCCAAAGTGCACTACACTGTATAAGCATCAAATATAGATATCTAACGCTTATAACAGCCTGTCAATCAATCGATCGACATATTTAATCAATCAGGATGAGTGAACTTCATATTTCATCCCAACACCCGTGTGGGGTTTCAAACAATCAAACACAGATTTTATTTATGCAGTTGGGCGATGTGTAAAATTTATCGTCCCAATCAATGTCAGTCAAATCGGTGTACATAAACAAACCGTCCGGTTTGTAAATGAATATTTATTTATTCACATTCACTATATTCATATTCACGTTAAAAAATATATTTTTAACGATAAAACATTTTATTTTAACATATGAATTTCTATTCAGTTCATTCTTTAAATAAAATGATATTTTTATTCTTCTAACTTATTTTGGAAAATTTCGGCGGCATGACGGCACGATACTAGAAACGGGACAAGGCCTAGCCTTATCCCCGGTCTAGTGAAGGCCCATGCCATTCACACATCAATCAAATCAATTTCATTTCACCAAACAATTCAATTCAAACCAAATAATCTAACCAACTACACAACCAAACAATTTAACAAACAAGCCATCCATGGTCTGTGGATGATGGGTGTCGGGTGCTACTAAGCACCGTCTGCATCCTAGTATATATATATATATATATATATAACTAGAAAAAGTAATTTAGAGTGAGAAGTTCTCACCGATAGCTATCCAACTTCACGACACTTCTTTTATAGAAATCTTCGTCGTTTTCGCCCTTTAGTCATCTTCGTTGCCCGTATTCTCTACATATGTAAAAATTGAATTTTTACTTCGTTATTCAATATACAAAAATCAAATTTTTATTATGCTATGTTATTCTCTATATAAAGGTTCCGCCTTTTCAAAAATAAAGATTTCGTCTTTTCGAAAATAAAGATTTCGCCTTTTCCAATATTTAAAAATCCGAACTTTTAGGTATTAAAAATCCGAACTTCACGGACGCAAAAATCCTATTTTTCTCTCTAAAAATATACCCTTTCCTATTTAAGCAAAAAATTATATTTCTACCTTTGCAGTTTTAAAAATCCTATCTTTACTGATTTAAAAATCCTATCTTTACTGATTTAAAAATAAAGATCACTGCCTTTACCGCTATATATATATACATATAAAATCACCTTTTTATACTATAGTTAATAACTTAGAAAAATCAGTTTTTTTCCCTTTCAGCATTTATAGAAATAAAAACTGGAAATAAAATGAATTAAATTCGAATTAAAAACTGAATAAAATCAATGCTATTACCCCTTTTTTTCCTTATCGCAGGGGGTCGGGGTGTGCTGAGTTGGACGGAGGGGCGCTGCAATCGCCAGGCACAGGCGTCGGTCTTGGATCCAGGGGGGCCTGTAGGGTTCGTCGGAGGTGGCTTCGGTGGGGTGGAGCGGCGCTGCTTCGATGGCGTCGGGTTCTCCTAGGTGGGCGCGGTTTAACAGAGGAGGGGGCACGATTGGACAAGGAGGAGGAGGGAGGGGTAGCAGTGGTGCCTGGCGAGGTGGAGGGGTGTCAGGCAACGCGGCGGTGGCCAACTCGGTGGTGGAGGAGGCGGCTTCGTGGGTGTCGAGGTTTTTTTTTTTTAATTTCTGAATCGAATGAAGAAATAGGGGGGCAGAATGAAATAAGGGGGAGGGGAGAGAGAATGATTTTTTTTTTATTCCTAAATGTTGACTTTTACATACGACCTCAAAACGAGGCCCACCGCCTGTCGCCCCTAACGTTATACCCCCATTCTGAACACAATGGGATATGTATCGTAGGTTGATTCGATAGTTACAATCAGTTTCCGTTGAATTTACATTTAAATCATTATATTGAATTTTAAACGTACATTTCAAATTACCAGGGTCACATACTAACTCTAAAAATTCCTGATAAATATTTTCTAGCTTCGTATTGACGATACGGTCCTAACAAAACTAGTTTCGTCTAATTCTGAGACCGTTTGAAAAATGGCCAATTTCCAGTCGATTAAAATCAA
Source organism: Allium sativum (assembly GCA_030737875.1). NCBI lineage: Eukaryota > Viridiplantae > Streptophyta > Magnoliopsida > Asparagales > Amaryllidaceae > Allium > Allium sativum. The sequence continues at coordinate 566,606,414 of CM060923.1, read as the reverse complement.
CTGAAACTGGTCAAACGCGTTTTCCTTTGCCACGCTCACATATTGATTCGAAAAATTATGAAATTTGAAACCTAGTAATAACTTTACACTGTGGACCCAACAAAAGTGGTTACGTCGAAATCCGAGGTCGTTTGCAAAATTCCCATTTTTAAGGGCCTGAATTCCATAGCGACTATTCAGAATTTTCAACTGGACATATCTTTTGATCCCTGCTATGAAATTTTGATTTTTCGGATTCGTTGGGAAGATGTTATCAATTAGATCCTAATGTTTTTGGTTTCACTAAAATCCGGATTGTTTTGCACCCGGTACATTCAATTGAAGTTTGAAATCGAATTATCGAACTGCCACGCCATTTTCAATTCCTTTTATAATTATATATAATTATTTATATTCTAACGACGACGTATATAACATATTCATTCGAATTATATTCAAAATAAATTTCTCGTCGATATTATTTAAAATAATTCATTTTAAATAATCAAAATTTGCTATAATTGCCAAAATAAAAAATTTAAACTGGCCCAGATTTTCGGGTTGTTACAATTTCCTTGCATTCGTTCAAATACATAAGTATGTTGATTAAGGAATCTGGATTTAAGTGTTATAGGTTTATAAATTTCTCTTTTATCTGATTTTGGAATTGCTTCTTTTAATTTTTCCAGATCTTCATCTATAATAATAAATTTTCTCCTTCACAATCTTGAATTTGTGAGTCCGATGTTTCTTCAGATGAAATTGTATTCATGTATATTCTATATTCACGATATGTTTCAGTTTCATTATTTCGTGAAGAACGAGATGTAGAGCCACCCAATGGGGTGAGTGTATCACAGTCATATATTTCTTCTTTTATAATCGGAAGATCTTCATATTTATGAATGACTAAAAGTCCAATTGGGTCTCCTTGATCTATAATATAATCTTTATTTTCCAAACTAGTGCTTTTGAATAATATAGTAGCATTATTTTTAGAAAGAGGTTCAATTAAACCATGTGTTATAAAAATATTTTCTTTTGTATGTTTAGGAATATTATATATTTTTCCATAATATCCCAAAGGAATTTTTATTAATAAGTCCAAAAAGACTTCTGTAGTATAATATCTTCTTAAAGCAGTGTTTTTTGCCGCATATAAAGTATATCCAGGAGAGTTTATTCTCTCCTTTTTAGGGAGGATTGCGTATGGTGTCAATGGTATTATTTTTATTTGATTATGTGTTTGATTTATAGTTATCATGTTGACTTTGAAGTTGTCAAAATCATCAATGACGTCATCAATTTCTTCAGTAGTATCTGAATAAAATGATTCAATTTCATATATAGAAGAATTAGCATCACTTGATATATCTTCAATAGTGCCAACATGAATACCGTATTCTTCAATATTTGATATTATAATATTTTTAACATTTGCAGGGCATTCATTAGCATAATGTCCTTCTTGATTGCATTTAAAACATTTGCAACCCTTTTTAAAGTTTTTCTTTTTAATAAATTGTTTCTTTGAAGATTTATTATTTCAATGAAATTTTTTCTTATATTCGGGTTTCCATTTTTTTCGAGTAATTTTGTATTTAGGTTTCCTTTTTCTATTAAAGTTATCGAACCGCTTTTCATATTTAGGTTGACATCCAAACTGTGCATTAATGCCTTCTGAGTATTTTGAACAGCAATTAAATCCTAGTTTAGAATGTTTGATTTTATTTTTCATTTCTTTTTGAGCATTAGTCTGTTCGCAAACTCTTTCCATTGTTTCCATGCATGCCTTCTTTAAGAGGCCTGTGGCATGATTTTCGTCAGTATTACTTTGTCTTAGAAAGTTATATCTTTCTTGGATCATATTATTCCATGGATATGGTACTTTTGTAAAAAAGCCTTTAATCCAAAAGATCTTTTGATCAAAATTCTTTAAATGAAAAAGTAATCCAATATACTTGGCTGTAAATTCTTCTAACATACAAATATCACATAAAGTTATCTTTAGTAATTGTTTTTCATAGTCAATGTCATCAAGAAAAGTTTCTCCAGTAAAATCTGCAAGTAATAGCTTACATAAATCTCCTAGAGCATCTTGTTTATTTGGATTATTTTTAATAGCCTGTAATTGAGTTGAATTTGTTTGTTCTAAATTTATTAACCAAGCTAAAGCATCTCCTTCCCAATAACTTGTTGCATAGTTTATAAATTCTGGAATATTTAATTGGGGAGGTAATAAATATATACTTCCGGAAATATGTTGAAGCCAAGTTAGTATATACTTTCGAATCTTTTTATGTGGAATTTTATCGATATTGAAAGTAAGAGTATCTTTTGGTTGATCATTGTAAAAGTTCTTTAAGCGTTTCCGAGAAGAATGATACTTAATCCAATCAGATCTAGTACCATGTCTTAGCATTTGTGGATAGGGATCCTCAGCAGTGTTTTCATATGTATTTTCATCCTGTTCTCCCATTACTATATCTGGGTTTGGTACATCAACCCTAGACGCTCCTTCAGGTGCTGGAAGCATCATTGTTGATCTACTGGATTCTGCTCCGTTTGTGTTTTTTTTGAAAATAATTTTATCTGAAGTGTCAGTTAAATCATATGACTCTATGGAGTTTTCATATTCATGTTCAGAATCTTCACTAGAAGAAGTTTCTTCTTTTTTCTTGAAATAATTTATTGCAGCTGAATGTTGTTCATAATATGAATAAAGTTCAGCACTTTCTATTTCTCCGTTTAATTCCTTTTCTTGAAGCTTTAGAAAATCCTGATAGTAAGTTTGATTTATTTCATTAAATTCAATTTTATTCTTTTCTTCTGATGTATATTTTACCATCCTAATTCTGTTTAATCAATGAATTTTTGACATATTCTGTCCAAACCCTCCATTAAGAGTTTGTTTATACAACTTGTGTTTTAACTCTTTCATGTCTGTTTTTATTTCTTGAAGTAAATCCACTATTAAATTTTGAATACCATTTTCGGGATTCTCATGGGTAGGTATATGAATTATATGGTCATATAATTCAGAGTCCACATTGAAATGACATTTATGTTTGTCGGGAACAATAAGCATGTTTTTATCCATTTAGAAAAGCCTTTCGAACATAATTAAGTTATAAGCTTTCAGAATTTTCTATATAAAATCTTTGTAACAATAAACGCTTAATCCTTACTTTTAGCAAAATTAGTTTTGACCCTATTTTAAGCGGCTAGACACGATACCCCAATTCAGTATTATAACAAACCGTGGATTTATGGTTGGGTTAAGCCTCGAACTAAGATAACCACAAGCTTATATCGTCGCTTCACCTAATTAGAGCACAGCAATGGTTCGTTTCCTACACCTTGCGTAATAATTTTACTAGAAGGTTCAGATTATGATTTATAATTTTCAAAGAAATATTTATATAGAAAAACTTATACTTATAACCTAATTATGTCCAAAAGAATATGTTTAAGCTGACATATCTGGTAAATGTTCAGAAAACACTGTAGCAAAGTTCGTACTGTAGCAAATAGTAACTTTTTTCTTTCTCTCTCTCTCTCTCTCTCTCTCTATATATATATATATATATATATATATATATTTTACTAAATAATAACTGATACGAAAATTAGAAAAATAAAATCAATGAATCATACCTACTAGCATCCAGGCTCTAATACCAGATTGAAGCAAGAAGTTACAGCAGCAGATTGAAGAAGATAGAACAGAGATCAAACTTCCACTTAATATTATTACAAACAGATACAACTTAATATTATTACAAAGCACTCGGAATTAAAAGATAATTATTACAGAGAAACTGAGAATATTTTTTCGAACTCCCCCTTTCTGATTTCTTATGCTCCTTTTATACTTGAGTTCTCTGCTTCTCCCTAGTAGTAGGTTTAACACGTCTCCTTTTGTAGGATCCATCAGTTAATTTTTAAAAGAGGAGGTGTCCTCAATTATTTGCTACGTGTCTAGAACTTTTGGATATGTGTCCCTGTCTAAAACAGTAGGATAATGTATAGGTAGGATAACGTGTCTGAAAAGGTAATAATGTGTCGGTAGAGTTGGGTAATTGATTGAGAGAGTGGTTTTAGGTCCACCATGCTTCTGATTAGTCTTGTAGCTCAAGGTTGGCCATTGATTCGTCATCAAACGGGTACGTGCCTAAAGTATCTCTTATTACAGAATCTTGTCTGCTTCTTTCTTTCTCGACTTGTTCCTCAAAATATAGTTCTTGAGCCATTATTCCTATTGGTCCAACACTGAGAGCGGCTCGAATTCAGACAAATAGTCGAACACCAGAACTGTCTTTCCTTCAGTAACTGAGCGTACCCCAATTTCTGCTTTGTTAATAGCTTCAGTGAAGAATTCTTCAGCAGCTTTGATTCTTTCTTCACTTTCGTTGAAATCCTTTCTGCAAAATTTAATTGTATCGTATTGCGGGCTATCTATAACCCTATGGATTTCCCATAATTGAATGGAGGGGAATAGACGAATATACTGCCTTTCTTCCCAAATGCTCCATACTCGGAACATGAACATAGTAAAAAAACCTGCATGAGTACTTAGCAAGCTCCTCTTTGCATATATTTGGAATACAATCTGCATATTCTTCAGGGTGGCTTGTATTGACATAGATTTCATGAACTAAACCCTTTCTAATATGCCTTTTGTATCTTTGAATTTCTGAAAAGCATGCGAGTAACCTTGGTCTTCTATTGTTGTTAAGTACTAACTCTTCTTTTTATAAAAGAGTTATTAGTTCAGTGTCTTCTAGTTGTTTGAAGAACAACATAAATTGGTTTTCTTCAATTAGTTGTTGCTGGTACAAGGATATCATGTCTTGTACTGTCATTTCAGCCTCGAGTTCTTTAGTTTTTGTATTATCAATTCCGTAGAGTTTAAGTAATTCAAGAACATCTTGAATTCTCAAATTCACGAGATCTGAGGTTTGCATTTGTGCAAATATGGCTTTTAATTCTCTTTGAGCAGCTGTATTGTCTGTGAACAACTCTGCTTCTTTTGAATTTAGTGCCTCCGACCTGGAAGTACTAGAGTATAAAGATAGTCTTTGTACTATCTTTTGTGTGTCTTGAAATTTTTTATCTTTTTGGGATATAGTACCTTTTAATCCCAAATATTTTTTCTCTAGTTGTGTCAACCAGTAATTTGCAGCTCTATGGTCAGATGACTGTATTGCTCTAAAGCAACCATTAAAGTTTTCATACAGACCTGGATTAGATTCTTTCATTTCTTGATTATACCAGTCTTTTATGACTGCAGAGGTATAAGGCTTTGATACTCCTGTGGGAGCAGTAGCTTTCCCTTTGTTCATTGGAACAAATTTCTGGACTCCAGTGGAAGTCGTAGCTTTGGCTTTGTCTGTTGTCATTGGTTTAGTCTGTTGGACTTTTTCATTGTCTTCTCCGTTGGGAGAGATTGTTTACGAAGAAGAAGCTTCTCCAGATTTTGCCTTTTTTGAGGACTTGATTTGCTGAAAACTTTCTTGTCTTTTCATGTTTTCTAGCAATTCTTTTATCCTTTTAAGGTCTTCTTCGTCCATCTCATAATCTAGTAAGGAGATTGGCTGCAAAATTAGTATAGCCAGGAATATATTTAACATCATAATTATAGATTTCTAAATACATTGCTAGTCTTATTCTTCTAAGGTTTTCTTCAGGGTTATTAGCAGTTTTTCTTTTTAAAAAACTGAGCAACAGACTTATTATTGTTTCGATTATAAATTGTCTATGCAAAAGGTAAATTTTTAAACTTTTGATTGCTATTTTGATATCTAGTAATTCTTTGTCATAAGTAGCATATTTGAGTTGAGTTCTGTTAAATCTTCCAGAAGAGTATGCTACAAACTCTTTAGGTTTTGCAATTAATACTCCTGCCCAATAATTGTCAGAAGCATCAGTTTGAAGTGTAAGGAGTTCTTCTTTCAGAAGGAAAATAAAGGATTTTTTATCCTTAATTAGTTCTTTTATCTTTTTTATTTCTTCTTCTTCTTTAGAGTTTAAAGAAATACTAATTTTATCTGTATTCCATTTTCTTGGTTGTTCTCCACTTTGTTGTTTATATTTAGCCTGTTCTCCGTTAAGCTTTTTTTGCAAATTTTGTGTTATTGCTGATAGATTAGGAATAAATTTTCTACCATAGTTTAATAATCCTAAAAAACTTTGAAGTTCTTTTAAAGTTTTAAAGGTATTAGGAAAATCTTTTATTTTAGTGTATATATGTTGTTGAAGTTCAATTTGGCCATTTTTAATTTTCTTTCCAAGAAAATCAATTTCTTTTTTAAACAATTCTATCTTTTTAGGGCTAAGTATTACACCATTTTGTAATAGGATTTGGACTACTACTAAAAGATGTTCTTTATGTTCTTCAGCACTATTAGAAAAAACTAAAATGTCATCTATATACACAAGCGTAAAAGGTAAATGTCCAAACATAGAATTCATCCATTTTTGGAATACTTGAGGTGCATTTTTTAATCCAAAAGGCATAACTAGCCATTCAAAATGTCCTTGAGGACAACTAAATGCTGTTAACTCAATAGATTGTTTATCAAAAAGTTTTAATTGCCAAAATCCAGATTTAGAGTCAAATTTACTATAATATTTTGCTCCTTGGATTTGCTTAGTTAAATGTTCAGCAGATGGAGTAAAATACCCATCAAATTTGGTATGACTATTAAGTTTTCTATAATTTATTACCACTCTCGCTTTTCCTCTTTTTATCTCAGCATGATTCCTAACTAAGAATGCCCTTTTGTAGGATCCATCAGTTAATTTTAAAAGAGGAGGTGTCCTCAGTTATTTGCTACGTGTCTAGAACTTTTGGATATGTGTCCCTGTCTAAAACAGTAGGATAATATATAGGTAGGATAACGTGTCTGAAAAGGTAATAATGTGTCGTAGAGTTGGGTAATTGATTGAGAGAGTGGTTTTAGGTCCACCATGCTTCTGATTAGTCTTGTAGCTCAAGGTTGGCCATTGATTCGTCATCAAACGGGTACGTGCCTAAAGTATCTCTTATTACAGAATCTTGTCTGCTTCTTTCTTTCTCGACTTGTTCTTCAAAATATAGTTCTTGAGCCATTGTTCCTATTGGTCCAACACTGAGAGTGTCTAGAAACCTTTGTACTTTGATGATTCTGTCTGTAGACGGCTCGAATTCAGACAAATAGTCGAACACTAGAACTGTCTTTCCTTCAGTAACTGAGTGTACCCCAACTTCTGCTTTGTTAATAGCTTCAGTGAAGAATTCTTCAGTAGCTTTGATTCTTTCTTCACTTTCGTTGAAATCCTTTCTGCCAAATTTAATTGTATCGTATTGCGGGCTATCTACAACCCTATGGATTTCCCATAATTGAATGGAGGGGAATAGACGAATATACTGACTTTCTTCCCAAATGCTCCATACTCGGAACATGAACATAGTAAAAAACCTGCATGAGTACTTAGCAAGTTTCTCTTTGCGTATATCTGGAATACAATCTGCATATTCTTCGGGGTTTCTTGTATTGACATAGATTTCATGAACTAAACCCTTTCTAAAATGCCTTTTGTATCTTTGAATTTCTGAAAAGCATGCGAGTAACCTTGGTCTTCTATTGTTGTTAAGTATTAACTCTTCTTTTTCTAAAAGAGTTATTAGTTCAGTGTCTTCTAGTTGTTTGAAGAACAACAGAAATTGGTTTTCTTCAATTAGTTGTTGCTGGTACAAGGATATCATGTCTTGTACTGTCATTTCAGCCTCGAGTTCTTTAGTTTTTGTATTATCAATTCCGTAGAGTTTAAGTAATTCAAGAAAATTTTGAATTCTCAAATTCACAAGATCTGAGGTTTGCATTTGTGCAAATATGGCTTTTAATTCGCTTTGAGCAGCTGTATTGTCTGTGAACAACTCTGCTTCTTTTGAATTTAGTGCCTCCGACCTGGAAGTACCAGAGTATAAAGATAGTCTTTGTACTATCTTTTGTGTGTCTTGAATTTTTTTATCTTTTTGGGATATAGTACCTTTTAATCCCAAATATTTTTTCTCTAGTTGTGTTAACCAGTAATTTGCAGCTCTATGGTCAGATGACTGTATTGCTCTAAAGCAACCATTAAAGTTTTCATACAGACCTGGATTAGATTCTTTCATTTCTTGATTATACCAGTCTTTTATGACTGCAGAGGTATAAGGCTTTGATACTCCTGTGGGAGCAGTAGCTTTCCCTTTGTTCAGTGGAACAAATTTCTGGACTCCAGTGGAAGTCGTAGCTTTGGCTTTGTCTGTTGTCATTGGTTTAGTCCGTTGGACTTTTTCATTGTCTTCTCCGTTGGGAGAGATTGTTTGCGAAGAAGAAGCTTCTCCAGATTTTGCCTTTTTTGAGGACTTGATTTGCTGAAAATTTTCTTGTCTTTTCATGTTTTCTAGCAATTCTTTTATCCTTTTAAGGTCTTCTTCGTCCATCTCATAATCTAGTAAGAAGATTGGCTCCAAAATTCCGGGTTGTTACAATCTCCCCCACTTAAAATCTTTTCGTCCTCGAAAAGAAATGAAGCTAAAAGTTATTTAACTATTCTCCCTCAAATTTTTTTTCTTTATTTGTTGATCAACTTTTCAAATATATACATATACTTTTATATATTTTAAAAAATCATTTTCTTTTTTAAAATTGGATTATATATAATCACAAATAAGTTAATTACAAACTGGGCACTCTCAACTCATTCTAGGGAATTACTAATCCCATCTCTAATGAGTTTTCTCATCCTAGGATACTGTTGATCCTATCTCTAATGAGTTTTAACAACCCGTAAAATCTGAACCAACTTAAAATTTTTAAATTGGCGATTTTAGTGGATTTTAAATATTTAAAATAAGTATTTTAAATAATAGTGACGAGAAGTGTGTTTGAATCGCTGTTTGAAAATAAATATAATTAATTTTAATTATAAACAAGGCCCGAAATGGCGCGGTAGTTTCAAATATGAATTCAAACTTTGAATGATTGTATAGGTGCAAAATAAAACAGATTTTTGTGAAACCAAAAATATTTAAATCTGTTAGCGAATATCTTTCTAACGAATCTGAAAAATCGAAGTTTCGTAGTGGGAAGCAAAAGTTATGGCCAAATGAATTTACAGAAAGGTCGCTATAGACTTTATATAGCCCGTGAAAATGGTCATTTTGCAAACGACCTCAGAATTCGACGAAACCACTTTTGTTGGATCCGGAATGTCAAATTATTGCTAGGTTTAAAATTTCATAATTTTTGAAGCTAGTATGTGAGCGTGGAAAAGGAAAATGTATTTGGTCGATTTCTATTAAATTGGATCGACCAAAAAAGGGCCATTTTTCAAATGGTCTCAGAATTCGATGAAACTATTTTTATTGGGACCATATCGTTAAAATGTAGCTAGATTTATTTTTCGGGAATTTTTAGAATCAGTATGTGGCCCCGGTAAATTGAAATGTACGTTCAAATTAAATATTGAATGTTTTATGTTTTAATTTGAAGGAAAACTGACTGAAACAGTCGAATGGGCATTCGAAACATATCCCATTGTGTTCGGAATGGGGGTATTTAGCTAGGGACGACAGTCATTGGGTTTGTATTGGTGTTCGTGTGTGACAAGGGGTATTTTCGGATTTTTAAAATATATAAATAAAAAAAATATCATTGGTCAAACCTACTCTCTCTTCCCCCCGGATCATCTCGATGCACGGCGAAAACCATTCAATCCCTTCTCTCCTCGTTTTCTCCTCCTATATGCATAAATAGCCTTCGATCCAGTTGAAGATTTTGAAGATCTTGAGACGAGCTTTTAATCCATACTAGGGTTCGATTTTTTCATTGAGTAAACCGTGAGATCTAAGCCTCCAAAGTCGGGGCCTTTCAACCGCCACTGCCGACGATAGAGACCATCGAGTGGGCCCCATCTACCGCGTGCAGGTGCGCCACTCCTCCCCCTTCGACACTGCATAGCCCGATACTCTTTAATCTTCACGGATTTTGAGTAAAATCGAAACCTAGTTTCGAACCATTCAGCTGTGGTACGACTGATTTAATTTTAAACTATATTATAGCACTTTAAAGCGCTACAGTTTTTGATTTCACAGTAAAAATCATATCTTTTTGCTATGTTGACGAAAATCAGTGAAACAAGAAACAATGGACTCAGGCGGACATCTTCTACATTCTAGAAGAGACAAGATATTTTTCTGAGCCTTCTGCTATTTTTGGTGGAGTGGAACCCAAAGTGAGATTTCTGAATTATAAACGATATGGAAAATGACGATGTATAAATTATATAGTCGATGCATGAGTTATATCAGCATTGTACACCACATGTATAAGCATTGTATAAGTTGTACGTTCGATGTATAAGTTATATATGCGTTGTAAAAATTATATATGTATTGAAATAGAAGTGAAATATACTTTTATATATACATATATATATATATATATACATATATATATATATATATATATATATATATATATATATATATACGCCCCTCGTCCACAAACCATGGACGATATTTATTGGTTGTGATTGGTGTGAAAATTGGTTGATTAGAATTGTTTGTGGTTGAAATTGATTGATTGTGGTTGAAAAATACCCGTTTGTGGTTGTGAATTATTTGGTTGAAACCACATAGGATTAGTTTGTGGAAAAGAAAAAAATATACATGCCGCCTGCGTGCAAACTAGATGCATGAAATCCCCATTGTCAAAAGCTGTGAGGCTTTAAGGTAGAGCGAGGAGCCGTACTAGGGACAACCCCGGTTGTAACTACCCTGCCATTATGCTGCTGAAAATTTGAATAATATTCATGTGTTAGAATTATTTTCATGTGTTGAAACTATATTCGTGTGTTGAATAGAAATTCATGTGTTGAATAGAAATTCATGTGTTGAATAGAAATTCATGTATTGAACGACATTCATGTTTTGAAATAAATGGTTTTATAATAAAAATCATATTTTTATCATCTATATGAACTATATAAAATAGTCGTGTTTTGAAATAAATAGTTTTATAATAAAAATCATATTTTTATCATCTATATGAACTATATAAAATAGTCGTGTTTTGAAATAAATTGTTTTATAATAAAAATCATATTTTTATCATCTATATAAACTATATAAAATAGTCGTGTTATGAAATAAATTGTTTTATAATAAAAATCATATTTTTATCATCTATATGAACTATATAAAATAGTCGTGTTTTGAAATAAATTGTTTTACAATAAAAATCACATTTTTATTATATACATGAATTGTTAAAAATAGTGAAGTGTCAAAATAAATGTCAGTTGGATAAAAATATCATTTTTATCAAATGTATGAAAAGAATATGGTTTTGAAATCGAAGAATAGATTATATTTATATGAATATATATAAATATAATCAAAATAAATCGAATAACGAAGCTGCAGTTCGTGTTTTGAAACCGTGATTTCAAACGAATAGTGCGGGAGATCCGGCTATCGGATTTTCCCGAAACCGAAACCGTTGGGTTCGCTTTGGAAATATCTTTCCAACGACACCAACTTTGTGAAGATCCAACGATTGGATTGTCTGGAATGTTTAAATCAAATATGAAGAAAAACAGCACCAGAATCGATTATATATATAATTAAATTAAATCGAATAACGACGCTGCAGTTCGTATTTTGAAATCGAAACTTCAAACGAGTTTACCGGGAGATCCGACCGTCGGATTTTCCCAAAATTGAAACAGTTGGATTCGTTTCGAAAAGATCTTTCTAATGATATAAAATTTGTGAAGATCCAACGGTTAGATTTTCAGATATGTGTAAATCAAATCTAAAGAAAAACAGCGCCACTGCCACGTTATGGCCTAAAGTATCGTTTGAATGAAATGGCTATTTTTAAATAAATAAAAATAGCGATAAATCATTATAAAATATTATAAACGATACGGAATAGAAATAAACCGAATTTACCAGGTTTATTGAATATTTGATGATTGAATGCGAAATTTATAAACTAACTGAAGGTTAGTTAAGTCGAACGGTTTCCTGGGTTTTGATCTGATGTTGGTTTCAGCCTTCGGGGTTAATATTTAGAAAATCGTTCTCTTACTAATTTACGGTTAGTGACTGATGAATTGGAAAAAGGCGTATGTCGTGTTTGTGCAGCACTTGATAATTATATACGCGAGTTTCTCAGAAAGACCGGGTTTATCCCATTCTGAATAACTGAATCGACAATAAATGTCGATGATGAAGACGGTGGTTGAAGACCGGAGATTTTCACCTCGGTTGGATGATAACTGATGCCCTGATTGGGAGGCATCCCAATATATGGATAATGAGTGGTGATCGTCCAGACGTACGTGGAGATCGATGGGTATGCGAGGTATACAGTGCCTCCGGTTTTGTTCTGACCCAGAACGAACTTGTAAATGGACCGTGTGTCTGACATCGGATTCCATTCTGTGTGATTGATAGCCATCATTTGCATGGTGTGAATTGCCTGTGTGGCATGCTAAGATGCAGTGATCAAGGCTTCTATTGAAAAGCAAAGTCTTGTGGTTGATGATCAAAGCACGGCATGTGTGGCATAGCTTTGTGTATAACGTGAATTCGCGAGCCTCACACCCCGGTATGAACTAGAAACAGGAGAGGACCTCAGGGTGGACGTGCATTTCTTTCTAGTTAGAGGTGGTGTCAGTGCTTAAACTGGCTGACATTTATACTATTTTCACCTGTGTGGTTGTTGCTGTTGCAAGGCGCCTCGGTTATATCGGTCGATCTGGGACCGATGGAGTCATTCGTTGGCTCATTTATGCCCCAAAGGGCGGGGAAATGCATTGTTCAGGCATTATAATCCACTCCATGTGGACCGGCCCTAACGATCCAAGGTGCAGTTGCGGCTGTTCCTGAGACACGGGCTAGAGCGTCTCGAATTCCATAAGGACTATCTTTTGCCTTAGCTCATGACGGAAATCCAATTTCCAAATACGACATCGTGCGGTTTTGATTGTAAACCTATATTTGGCGACATAGTGGCATGGGATGCTCATGTCATCTATCATTGATATTTATGATTGTTTTATAAAATTAGAAACTAACTAGAAACGAGCTAAGATGGGTGGTTTCCTGGGAATTGGTCTGATGTTGGTTTCGGCCTTCGGGGTTAATACCTAGGGAATCGTTCTCTTACTAATTTACAGTTGGAGTCTGATTTAGAATTGAATGATAAATTTTACATTTTAAGTGATTTTACTTTACACGTATTAAGCATATCTTGGTCGATATAATGTAAAACTCTATCCTCCGGTTTGCGTTGCATTGTGTGATGGGACTTGAGTCTTATATCGGCTTCAATTTTATAGAAAGCATTGCGATGTTTAAAAGATTTACTTGTTTTAAAGCACTGGCAATCCAATGGAGTAAACCTGTTCCGCGAAAGTGGCGTGGTCCTGTGATTAGCCAAATCATATAATGTGTTAAGTAGATTTCTCATACCAGTCCCATAACTGACTCGTAGTTTGTTTCACTTGCAAACTCGGGTGCCCCTTTTTCTACCCGAACAGCCTTGTATTCAGGTTTTAGTAGGCTCTTTCAGGATAGCTGGAGCTGAAGATGGATTCTATCATTTATCTCTTTTTATGTTGTTCAGCTCCTATTGTACATATTATGTTTGTTTTCCGCTGTAGACATTTATGTATAGATGAACTATATTTATACTAAGTATGATCCTGTATACTGCGTAACTCTGATGATTATGTTTATCCCGTGTATTATTTGTACATTATCTGGTGTATTTATATAATTCTGTTCTACTATTATCTGTTAATGTGTTATATTCCAAAGATTACCCTTGCCCCCGTTAGTACGGGGTTTGTGGTCGTCACAACGTGGTATCCGAGCTTTGGTTAAGCTTAGTTCTGAAATATAATATATTAACGAACTCGTCAGAAATAGAACCAATAGTGTTCTACGATGAAAAACTCATTACAGATAGGATCAGTAATATCCTAGTATGGGTAAAGCAGAATGAAATAAACCCCGATAGACACATTTGCATTCATGTATATGTTTCTATGTTTTAAAATACCTTTTCTGTTGACCTGACACTTGATCTGCTATTTGCAGAAGTACTAGAAAATCAGTGTCAGAAACAGAAGGAATGCAGAACCAGATCTAGAGGCTCTATTAAAGAGATATCGAAATCTGGGTGGAGCACAATTCTCAGGCAATGAATCGATTATTCAAACTCAAGCTTGGATGAGCTCTGCGGAAAGAATTTTTGAGCGTTTCCAACTGAGAGATGATCAGAAAAGATTAATAGCATCTTGGGCGATCAAAGAAGAAGCTTTAATCTGGTGGGAAACAATCATAAAAGATAATCCGGAAGGTGATATCACCTGGGATAGATTCAAAGAGATTTTCCTAGAAAGATTTACTCCTCCTGAAGCAACTGAGCGGTTATGTGATGAATTCTATTATCTGATACAAGGAGATATGAGCATTCCGGAATATCATAATAAATTCAATGAACTTGCTCATTTTCCCTGCATCTAATTCAAGATCCAAAGAGGAAGAATCTGAGGTTTATTTATGGTCTTCGAAGAAGATACCAGAATAGTGTAATGGGACATGTGAAGCTCCCTTTTTCTGAAATGATATACATGGCTTACCAGTATGAGGACCTAGACAAGAAAGGTATGTTGTGCTACGAAGATGAAGTCAGTTCTAGTAACAAAGGGGAGTCTGAAACTGATAGCCCTAAGGCCAGTACAATGTCTGAGGTCAGTGAGAAGCCCAAGGCCAAGAGGAAAAGGGCCAGATCTGGGAAAGAACCAGTAACGACCGCCACTTGCTCTAATTATAATCAGAAAGGGCACTTGTCGATAAATTGCGGACCTTTAAAGAAACGAAGAAAGGGTGGGTCTAAGTCTGGTAACAGGTTTCAAGGGAATAGAAGGTGCAATCAATGCCATCGGTTAGGTCATATAAAGCAAGATTGTCGGCTGTTAATAGCGACCAAAGAGGCTCAGGTCAATGAAGTGGCAAAAACCCCAGCACCCTCAACTAGTTAGGGAAGGTCAGATGTTTTGGAAGGCACGCTTACTATCAAAGATATCTTAGTTAAAGTACTGTTTGATACCGGCTTGGCATGAACTTTTATTTTGAAGAATGCGGTTAAGAAACTGGATTTGAATTTGAAGAAGCTCAAAGAACCAATGACTGTCCATAATCCGGTTTGGGGTTCCCTCAATGTCAGTTGGGTTTGTGGGGGTGCCGGTTTCTTTTTCTCGTTATCGGTTCCCTACCATCGCGGTCGTCATGAATTTTACAGAGTTTGATCTTATCTTGGGGTTAGACTGGTTGACCAAATATGAAGCTGAGGTTAAATGCGCCAACAGAGTCATTAAGGCGAAGATTAAATCAAGTGACTATATAACCATTCCCTGTGAAGGTCAGAACTCTGATAGAAAAGACTTCTGAGAAGCTTTGGATGTTTCTCATGCTCAAGTAGAAAATATCCCTGTAGTCACAGAGAATATACAGGACCTCATAAAAGATATTCCTATCATCAAGAATTATGCGGATGTGTTCGAAGAAGTTGTTAGTTAACCTCCGCAGAGAGAAACTGATTTCAAGATCGCTTTAATTCCGAACGCAAGGCCAGTAGTGCATGCTATTCGGAGAATGACTCTAAAGGAGAAAGAAGAACTAGGCAATCAAACTCGACAGCTTGTATGGAAGGGTCTGATCAGGCCTAGTTTCTCTGATTAGGGAGCAGCAGTGGTGTTTGTCCCAAAGTCTGACGGTACTCTGCGACTATGTGTGGACTATCGTGACTTGAATAAGCAGACAATAAAGAATAAATATACATTGTCGAGAATCGATGATTTATTGGATCGTCTGAATGGAGCACAAGTATTTTCAAGGATGGACCTAGCGATAGGCTTCCATCAGCTTCGTATTGCCGAAGAGTGTGTTCCTATGACAACATTCAGAGGTCTCGACTTATTCTATGAGTGGTTAGTAATGTTGTTCGGCTTATGTAACGCTCCAGCTTACTTCGTCGATTTGATGAATCGAGTGTTCAAAGGATTCTTGAATAAGTTTGTTCTGGTTTTTGTTGACGATATTCTAATCTTCTCTAAGTCAAAAGGAGAACATGAAAAACATTTGGAACAAGTTCTAGAAATTATGAGAAAGAACGTATTGAAAGCTAAACTTTCCAAATGTATATTCTAGCAAGATGAAGTAAAGTTTCTTGGCCACGTTGTATCAAAAGAGAGAATTGATGTGGATCCAGGTAAAATCACCGCTATTCAAAATTGGAAACAGCCTAGTACTCCCACAGAAGTCCAATGTTTTCTTGGATTGGCTAGTTATTACCGGAAGTTCGTTAAAGATTTTTCGAAGATATCTAGTCACTTAACAAAGCTTACAAAGAAGCACGCGAAATTCAAGTGGACTCCCGAATGTGAGGAGGCTTTTCAGAAGCTAAAAGTCAGATTAACAACGGCTCCAGTGTTAACGATGATCGATGGCAATCGAGACTTGAAATTCTGGGCAGATGCCTCTAGAGAAGGCCTTGGTGCAGTATTAATGCAAAGAGGTCAAGTGGTTGCTTATGCTAGCCGTCAACTGAAGCCACACGAGAAAAACTATGTCACTCATGATCTTGAGTTCTTGGCTATCGTATTTGCCTTGAAAATCTGGAAACATTATCTTTTGGGTGAGAAATTTGAACTGTTTATAGATCATCAATCACTAAAGTATCTGTTCACCCAGAAAGACTTGAATCTGAGGCAGCAACGTTGGCTAGAGTTCCTTGCAGCATATGATTTTGAGATTCTGTACACTCTAGGGAAAGCCAATGTCATGGCCGATGCGTTAAGTAGAAAGGATGTTATGATCGCCAGTTTTATCATTGCGACTTCTTTGATTGACAAGATATCTGCTCTCCAAAAAGGCGAAAAATTTATTAAAGGAATGAAACAGAGGATTCATGAAGGCAATGCTTTAGATTTCCAGCTCAATAGCGAAGGGATTCTGAGGTTACAAGGACGAATTTGTGTTCAAGAAGTTCCTGAACTCAGAAGAGATGTGCTTGGTGAATGCCACAAATCTAAGCTCAGTATCCATCTGGGTGTGAGTAAAATGTATAACGATGTCAAGCAAACATTCTGGTGGAAATCGTTGAAAAGAGACATCTCTATATATGTTAAAGGTGCCCTTCATGCCAGCTAGTCAAAAGCAACCAACAGAAACTGGCAGGATTGTTGCAACCGCTGGACATTCCAGGTTGGAAGTGGGAACATATTTCCATGGACTTCATATATGGTTTTCCCAGAACCAAAAAAGGAAATGACAGTATTCGGGTGATCGTAGATTGCTTCACGAAGACTGCCAATTTCATACCTGTCAGATCGAACTGAACTGCTCATAGTCTGGTGCAGATATATTTCAAGAAAATTGTTAGGCTACATGGAGTGCCACTCAGTATAGTTAGTGATAGAGATCCAATATTTACTAGAAAATTCTGGGAGCCATTTCAAGTAGAACTGGGAACAAAGCAGAATCTAAGCATTGCCTATCATCCTCAAATAGACGGTCAGACTGAGAGGGTGAATCATATTTTAGAAGATCTATTGCGGGCTTGTGTACTTGATTTTGGTGGATCATGGGAAGACCATTTACATTTGGTTAAGTTCTCATACAACAACAGCTACCAAGAGAGACTGACATTGTCACCATTCGAAGCTTATATGGTAGACCGTGCCGATCTCCTGCTTGTTGGGTCAAACCTGGTAATAGACTTGTATTGGGACCTGATATGATCCGTGAAGCTGCAGACAAAGTCGATTTCGTTAAGAAACGATTACTCGCCACTCAAAGCCGACAGAAGAGCTATGCAGATTCGAGAATAAGAGATTTGGCTTTTTCTGTTGGCGATTATGTGTATCTAAGGGTTTCTCCGATGAGAGGAGTGATTCGATTTGGAAAAACTGGGAAGTTTGCGCCCATATTTATTGGTCCATTCCCTATTCTTAAAAGGATTGGAACCCTCGCTTATAGAATTCAATTTCCTGATTGGTTGCCCGGAATGCATGATGTATTTCACGTATCTCAACTTCGAAAGCATGTTCATGACCCAGACTTGGTTGTGGAAGAGGCCGCGCAACAGGATATTAAAATTACTCCAGAATTGGCGGTGAGAAGAGAGCTGCTAAAGATTATTGGCAAAGAAACCAAAGAGCTGAGGAACAAGAAGGTTCACTTAGTCAATGTGCAATGGAGTGGAGATCCGCGAGATTGTACTTGGGAAACAGAGGAAAGCATTAAGAAAGCCTATCCTAAGTGCAGGGTGGATATCTCTGATTGACTCTGGTGCAAGGTATATCCACCATATTTTGCATTTCCATTCTGTTCTTTACTTTGCTGTTGTTTTCTTTGCATTGATGTAAACTTTTTAATTATATAGTTTGAATGTTTTCAAAAGAGTGTTTGAATTAATTTGTATGATTTTGAAAAGTTAAAAATAAAATTGATTGTTGTTTGTGTTGTGTGATAGTAGATTTGATTAATTAAATTATTAGAATGATAGTTAATTTAATCAATAAGAGAATGAATGGTAGAATTTATTCGGTAAAATCACGTATTGAACTGATTTAAAAATAGATAGAAATATATACATGTGCATTATATATGTTTGAACAGGTAAATGGATAGCGGTTGAGTAAAGAAATTATTTGCGTGCCCGACAAATAGGTAAACCTTAATGAGTTGGATGCGAAATATTATTATATCAACTCCTGTGAATGCCATTGGATGCAGAGTGTTGGTTGTTCTGTGTGCAATAATAAACGTCGCCATAGGATAGTAACAATTAATTTTGAACTACATTACATGGCATACTTCGTGAAGATAGGCATACTTCATCATATACCACATAAGCATTTGGAGCTTGTGTGACGAGGTTGAAGATTTACCATACGAGCGAGAGGCTTGTATGGCGATAACTATATATTACAGGTTGAACTGATGACTGATATGGACTATGTAAAATATAACGGTAAATTGCCAGATTAATAAATACCCCACATGGGTCTGGGGATGACAACAAACACGTCTCTCTGGTCATTAAGGCACAAAAACCATTTATAGGGTGACGAGAATTTATTCTCTGGAGTTATGATCTATAAACACTCCCCTGTGGACACCGGAATATATCAATATAAATATGTGCATGCTTATTAGGATTTATTGGGTACCTAATACGGCCCAATAAATTTCTAAACCCCTCCCCATACAAAGGAGGTTATGGCAAAAATTTTCGAAAATTTAGGGTGTTCACCAAATTTTTGAAGAATTTGAAAATTGTTAGAAACTGAAAAGTTGAAGAATGGAAGCCAGATTGAAAGTAGAGTTGATTAATCAAACCACTTTCGACTTTGTTCCTTTTCGGGGACAAAAGTTATAAGTGGGGGAGATTGTAACAACCCGTAAAATCTGAACCAATTTAAAAATTTTAAACTGGCGATTTTAGTGGATTTCAAATATTTAAATTGAATATTTTAAATAATAGTGACGAGAAGTGTGTATGAATCGATGTTTGAAAAGAAATATAATTAATTTTAATTATAAACAAGGCCTAAAATGGCGCGGTAGTTTCAAAATTTGAATTCAAACTTTGAATGACTGTACCGGGTGCAAAATAAAACGGATTTTAGTGAAACCAAAAATATTTAAATCTGTTAGCGAATATCTTTCTAACGAATCTAAAAAATCGAAGTTTCGTAGCGGGAAGCAAAAGTTATGACCAACTGAATTTTCAGAAAGGTCGTTATAGAGTTTATATAGCCTGTGAAAATGGCCATTTTGCAAACGACCTCAGAATTCAACGAAACCGCTTTTATTGGATCCGGGAAGTCAAATTATTGCTAGGTTTAAAATTTCATAATTTTTGAAGCTAGTATGTGAGCGTGGCAAAGGAAAATGTGTTTTTGGTCGATTTCTATTAAATTGGATCGACCGGAAAAGGGCCATTTTTCAAACGTTCCCAGAATTCGACGAAACTAGTTTTGTTGGGACCATATCGTCAAAACATAGCTAGATTTATTTTTTGGGAATTTTTAGAATTAGTATGTGGCCCCGGCAAATTGAGATGTACGTTAAACTTAAATATTGAATGTTTTATATTTTAATTTGAAGGAAAACCGACAGAAACAGTCGAACGGGCCTTCGAAACATATCCCATTGTGTTCGGAATGGGGATATTTAGCTAGGGACGACAGTCGTCGGGTTTGGATTGGTGTTCGTGTGTGACAAGGGGTATTTTCGGATTTTTAAAATATATAAATATAAAAAAATGTCATTGGTCAAACCTACTCTCTCTCCCCCTATCATCTCGATGCACGGCGGAAACCAGTCAATCCCTTCTCTCCTCGTTTTCTCCTCCTACACGCATCAATATCCTTCGATCCAGTTGAAGATTTTGATGAGCTCGATATGAGCTTTAAATCCATACCAGGGTTCGATTTTTTCATTGAGTAAATCGTGAGATCTAAGCCTCCAAAGTCGGGGCCTTTCAGCCGCCGCCGCCGATGATAGAGACCACCAAGTAGGCCCCCTCCGCCGCGCGCAAGTGCGCCACTCCTCCCCCTTCGACACTGCATAGCCCGATCCTCTTTAAGCTTCACGGATTTCGAGTAAAATCGAAACCTAGTTTCGAACCATTCAGCTGAGGTACAACTGATTTAATTTTAAACTATATTATAGCACTTTAAAGCGCTACGGTTTTTGATTTCACTGTAAAAATCATAACTTTTTGCTATGTTGACGAAATTCAGTGAAGCAAGAGAAGTGGACTCGTGTGGACGTCTTCTACATTCTAGAAGAGATCGGATATTTTTCTGAGCATTCTGCTATTTTTGGTGGAGTGGAACCCAAAGTGAGATTTCTGAATTATAAACGATATGGAAAACGACGATGTATAAATTATATAGTCGATGTATGAGTTATATAAGCGTTGTACACCTCATGTATAAGCGTTTTATAAGTTGTACGTTCAATGTATAAGTTATATATGCTTTGTAAAAATTATATATGTGTTGAAATAGTAGTGAAATATACTTATATATATATATGCCCCTCGTCCACGAACCATGGACGATATTTATTGGTTGTGATTGGTGTGAAAATTGGTTTATAGCGAATGGTTGATTAGAATTGTTTGTGGTTGAAATTGATTGATTGTGGTCGAAACATACCCGTTTTGGGTTGTGAATTATTTGGTTGAGACTACATAGGATTAGTTTGTGGAAAAGAAAAAAATATACATGCTGCCTGAGTGCGAACTAGATGCATGAAATCCCCATTGTCAAAAGCTGTGAGGCTTTAAGGTAGAGCAAGGAGCCGTACTAGGGACGGCCCCGGTTTTAACTACCCTGCCATTATGCTGCCGAAATTTTGAATAATATTCATGTGTTAGAATTATTTTCATGTGTTGAAACTATATTCGTGTGTTGAATAGAAATTCATGTGTTGAATAGAAACTCATGTGTTGAATAGAAATTCATGTGTTGAATGACATTCATGTTTTGAAGTAAATTGTTCTATAATAAAAATCATATTTTTATCATCTATATGAACTATATAAAATATTCGTGTTTTGAAATATATTGTTTTATAATAAAAATCATATTTTTATCATCTATATGAACTATATAAAATAGTCGTGTTTTGAAATAAATTGTTTTACAGTAAAAATCACATTTTTATTACATACATGAATTGTTAAAAATAGTGAAGTGTCGAAATAAATGTCGATTGGATAAAAATATCATTTTTATAAAATGTATGAAAAGAATATGGTTTTGAAATCGAAGAATAGAATATATTTATATAAATATATATAAATATAATAAAAATAAATCGAATAACAAAGCTGTAGTTCGTTTTTTAAAACCGTGATTTCAAACGAATAGTGCGGGAGATCCGGCCATCAGATTTTCCCTAAACCGAAACCGTTGGGTTCGCTTTAGAAATATCTTTCCAACGACACCAACTTTGTGAAGATCCAACAGTTGGATTGCCTGGAATGTTTAAATCAAATCTGAAGAAAAACAGCGCCAGAATCGATTATATTTATATATGTATATATAATTAAATTAAATCGAATAACGATGCTGCAGTTCGTATTTTGAAATCGAAACTTCAAACGAGTGTACCGAGAGATCCGACCGTCGGATTTTACCAAAATTGAAACCGTTGGATTCGTTTCGAAAAGATCTTTCTAATGATATAAAATTTGTGAAGAGCCAATGGTTAGATTTTCAGATATGTGTAAATAAAATCTAAAGAAAAACAACGCCACGGCGGCGTTATGCCTGAAGCGTCGTTTGATTGAAATGGCTATTTTTAAATAAATAAAAATAGCGATAAATCGTTATAAACTATTATAAATGATATGGAATAAAAATAAACCGAATTTACCTGGTTTATTGAATATTTGATGATTGAATGCGAAATTTATAAACTAACTGAAGGTTAGCTAGGTCGAATGGTTTCCTGGGTTTTGATCTGATGTTGGTTTCAGCCTTCGGGGTTAATATTTGGAAAATCGTTCTCTTACTAATTTACGGTTAGTGACTGACGAACTGGAAAAAGGCGTATGTTGTGTTTGTGTAGCACTTGTTAATTATATACGCGAGTTGCTCAGAAAGACCGGGTTTATCCCATTTTGAATAACTGAATCGACGATAAAAAGTTGATGATGAAGACGGTGGTTGAAGACCGGAGATCTTCACCTCGGTTGGATGATAACTGATGCCCTGATTGGGAGGCATCCCGAAATATGGATAATGAGTGGTGATCGTCCAGACGTACGTGGAGATCAATGGGTATGCGAGGTATACAGTGCCTCCGGTTTCGTTCTGACCCAAAACGAACTTGTAAATGGACTGTGTGTCTGACATCGGATTCCATTCTGTGTGATTGATAGCCATCATTTGCATGGTGTGAATTGCCTGTGTGGCATGCTAAGATGCAGTGATCAAGGCTTCTATTGAAAAGCAAAGTCTTGTGGTTAATGATCAAAGCACGACCTGTGTGGCATAGCTTTGTGTATAACGTGAATTCGCGAGCCTCACACCCCGGTATGAACTAGAAACAGGAGAGGACCTCAGGGAGGACGTGCGTTTCTTTCTAGTTAGAGGTGGTGTCAGTGCTTAAACTGGCTGACATTTATACTATTTTCACCTGTGTGGTTGTTGCTGTTGCAAGGCACCTCGGTTATATCCGTCGATCTGGGACCGATGGAGTCATTCGTTGGCTCATTTATGCCCCAAAGGGCGGGGAAATGAATTGTTCAGGCATTATAATCCACTCCATGTGGACCGGCCCTGACGATCCAAGGTGCAGTTGCGGCTGTTCCTGAGACACGGGCTAGAGCGTCTCGAATTCCATAAGGACTATCTTTTGCCTTGGCTCATGACGGAAATCCAATTTCCAAATACGACATCGTGCGGTTTTTATTGTAAACCTATATTTGGTGACATAGTGGCATGGGACGCTCATGTCATCTATGATTGATATTTATGATTGTTTTATAAAATTAGAAACTAACTGGAAACGAGCTAAGATGGGTGGTTTCCTGGGAATTGGTCTGATGTTGGTTTCGGCCTTCGGGGTTAATACCTAGGGAATCGTTCTCTTACTAATTTACAGTTGGAGTCTGATTTAGAATTGAATGATAAAGTTTACATTTTAAGTGATTTTACTTTACACGTATTAAGCATATCTTGGTCGATATAATGTAAAACTCTATCCTCCGGTTTGCGTTGCATTGTGTGATGGGACTTGAGTCTTATATCGGCTTCAATTTTATAAAAAGCATTGCGATGTTTAAAAGATTTACTTGTTTTAAAGCACTGGCAATCCAATGGAGTAAACCCGTTCCGCGAAAGTGGCGTGGTCCTATGATTAGCCAAATCATATAATGTGTTAAGTAGATTTCTCATACCAGTCCCATGACTGACTCGTAGTTTGTTTCACTTGCAAACTCGGGTGCCCCTTTTTCTACACGAACAGCCTTGTATTCAGGTTTTAGCAGGCTCTTTCTGGATAGCTGGAGCTGAAGATGGATTCTATCATTTATCTCTTTTTATGTTGTTCAGCTCCTATTGTACATATTATGTTTGTTTTTCGCTGTAGACATTTATGTATAGATGAACTGTATTTGTACTAAGTATGATCCTGTATACTGCGTAACTCTGATGATTATGTTTATCCCGTGTATTATTTGTACATTATCTGGTGTATTTATTTAATTCTGTTCTACTATTATCTGTTTATGTGTTATATTCCAAAGATTACCCTTGCTACCGTCAGTACGGGGTTTGGGGTCGTCTCATGAGTATTCTTATTGGATATTACTAATCCAACCTCTGATGAGTCTTTTGTTCAGTTCTAACGAATTATACCCCAAAGATTTGAGCTAACCAGAGCTCTGATACCAACTGTAACGATACGCATTTTGCCCGACCTTAATCGATCTCTAGATCAATCAAAATCGTTCAAAACCCGCATACGTTAACTTTGGGAATACAATACATCAAAAAAATAATAGCAGACTTTTATAAACATCATAATAATGTAACATCAGAGTACAAAATATCAAAGTACATTAATAAATAAAATACAGCGGAAGACTTATTACAATAAATTAATACAATACACAGCGAAAGACTTTCTATACTCTGGACACATCTTTAGGCTTCTATCTAGAATCCTGCTCAAGAGATAAATATCTGCAAAAAAAAACTACTCGACTGCCTATGTGGAAAAGAGGACACCCAAGTTTGCCAGTGAAACAAAGTACAGGTCAGTCATGGGACTGTTATGAGAAATCTAACTTAACTAATCTAATAATAAGGCTAATCACAGGACAACGCCGCTAACGCGGAACGGGTTTACTCCATTGGATTGCCAGTGCATAAAATAAAGTAAATCGTTAAACAACGCAATGCTTTTTAGAAAAATGAAACCATTATAAGACTCAAGTCCCATCACACAATGCAATGCAAACTAGAGGATAGAGTTTTATCTTATAATGGTCAAAAATGCTTGATAGGATAAAATCGGATTGGATATTAGTATTAGTGTATATATGTTTCAAAAACACTTCAATCATAATGTATCAATCATAGACGGCATAATACCCCATCCTACAATGTCGCCATACTAGTTCTACAATCAAAACCGCATGGTGTCCTATTGGAAATTGGGTTTCCATCATGAGATCGAGGCCAGGGATCGTCCTCTCCGATTCGAGACACTCTAGCAAATGCCTCAGGATCACACCTATGGGCAACCCTTGGAGCGGTAGGGT
Source organism: Allium sativum (assembly GCA_030737875.1). Classification (NCBI taxonomy): domain Eukaryota; kingdom Viridiplantae; phylum Streptophyta; class Magnoliopsida; order Asparagales; family Amaryllidaceae; genus Allium; species Allium sativum. Next base: position 566,581,029 of record CM060923.1, on the reverse strand, counting down.
CGGTCCCCACCTAACGGTAGTGGATTAGTTATGCCTGAACGCACGTTTCCTGGTTCCTTTAAACCTCCATATGGCCACTGACAACCTATAAATCCGAGGTACCTCATAATCCATCATCCACATATGTAAAATGTCAGGGCTGGTAGGTCACTGACACCACTCTAGCTAGAAAAAAACGTGTGCACTCCCTACGGTCCATTTCTCGTTTTTGACTCATATCGGGGTGTGAGGATCGCGAAGTCACACTATACACAAAGCTACGCCTAAACAGGCTATGCTTTGATCATCCCACAAGGCCCTACTTTTCAACAAAAGCCTTGATCCATGCATCTTAACATGCCACATTGTCAATCCATACCATACAATTTATTTCTACCAATATATAACCTCTAAGCTCGTACGTCTCAGAGAAGGGTGTTAACCACCAAACAGATATATATTTAGCAGAGATCAACGAATATATCATAAAGGAATACAACGTCAGACATACCATCCATTTACAAGTCCGTTCTGGGTCTGAACGAAACCGGAGGCACCTTATACCTCGCATATCCGAACTATCAACAATACATCCGGACGGCTACCCCTGACTCCCCTTCAAGGCAGCTACTCCAATCATGGGCAACAGTAGCAACACATCCATTCGATGTGAAGATCGTCGGTCTTCAATCAGCGTCTTCAACTCTTCGATTTAAATCATCATATAATCATTTGAAATGAGATTGAACTCGGACCTTTCGAATGATTCTCGCATATATATATATATATATATATATATATATATATATATATATATATAAAATCATTTCATATCGTTATTAGTATTTGATAATGACTTATCGCTATTTTTATTTATATAAAAATAGCTAATCTATTTAATGATGCTTCGGGTCGGTTGGCGGCCCTGGCGCTGTTTTCAATCAAATTTGATTTGCACATTTCTCGAAATCTTACTGTTGTATTTTAACAAAATTTATATCGTTGGAAAGATCTTCCCAAAGCGGTCCTAACGGTTCCAGTTTTAGGAAATCCGACGGTCGGATCTTTCGGTATAATCGTTTAAAGTTACTATTTCAAAACGCAAACTACTGCGCATGTTTCGTTTAAATTTAATTTATATTTATATATAAATATAAATCATTTGGCGATTTCAACAATTATAATCTATACTTTTTATCGCATCTAAAATGACTATAAAAATGTCACTTTTATTTCTACTCTTTTTATTTACAGCTAAAATGTAAATAAAAATATACCTTTTCAGTTCATACCTATACTTCTTTATCCATGTCTTTTATTTACATGTAAAATGTAAATAAACTATACTTCTTTATCCATGTCTTTTATTCACATATAAAATGTAAATAAACTATACTTCTTTATCCATGTCTTTTATTTACATGTAAAATGTAAATAAACTATACTTCTTTAACCATGTCTTTTATTTACACGTATAATGTAAATAAACTATACTTTTATATTCATGTTTTTTGTTTACAAATAAAATGTCACTTTTAATTCTACTCTTTTTATTGTCCCTAGAATGACAATAAAAATGCTTCCCTTAATTTTGATCTTTTTATTGACTATAAAATGTCAATAAAAATGACGCTTTAAAATCTACTCTTTTATTGTCTCTAAAATGACAATAAAAATGTTTCTTTTAATTCTAATCTTTTTATTTACATCTAAAATGTAAATAAAAATGAAATTTTTAATCTAATCTTTTATTTACATTTAAAATGTAAATCAAAACGTAATTTTAAATCAGTTCTTTTATTTACATCTAAGATGTAAAGAAATATGATGCCCTTTTTAGCCTATTCTTTTATTTACATCAAAAATGTAAATAAAAATGAAACTTTTAACTCTATCCTTTTATTTACATCTAAAATGTAAATAAAGATGTAACTTCAAATTTATTCTTTTTATCTACATCTGAAAAATGTAAATAAAGATGTCACTTTAAATCTATGTTTTTACTTACGTCTAAAATGTAAAAAAAAATGTATTTTTTATTGCTATGTTTTTTATTTACATCTAAAATGTAAATAAAAATGTACTTTTTAAATACATGTTTTTATTTAAATCTAAAGTGTGAATACAAATGTACTTTTCTAATTCAACTATTCTAATTTGTCAAAATGTTATTTTGGTCTCAACAGTTCTATTTTGACAAAATTGTTTTTAATTTTTTTATTTAACAAAAATGTGGTTTTTGTTTTTAACTCTATTATTTTGACAAATTGTACCTTTTGTTTTCAACTAATATAACACCTTCATTTCCATATCTTTCCTTTATGTACTCTAATGACAAATAAAAGAATATTTTATTTGTTTACCATTTTCTATGTGTTCTAATAACATATAAAAGAATATTTTATATGTTAACATTTTTCTACGTTTTCAAATTTCATACAAAAGAATATTTTATATGTTGACAATTAACATAAATGATTTACATTACAATAAAAATGCAATCCTTATTGACTACTCTTTTCTAATGGTTCATATTACAATAAAATTGTATTTTTTTTTATTGTCTACACCTTTCCACTAATCATATTACAATAAAAATATAATTTTTTATTGTCTACTCTTTTTTAATATAACGATCCTAGCAAAAATGATATTTTTGTTTCTAATATAACAATCCTAGAAAAAATGATATTTTTGTTTCTAATATAACAATTCTAGTAAAAATGATATTTTTGTTCCTAATGATATTATTATATTCTAAGATGAATGACAGATTCATTTCAACATAAATGACAAATTCATTTCAATGTAATACTCCTAACAAAGATGATAATTTTATTATAACATTTCTAACAAAGATGTCAATTTTATTTAGACATAACATTTCTAAACAAAGATGTCAATTTTATCTAGACATAACATTTCTAACAAAGATGTCAATTTTATTTAATGTAAAAATGTTAATTTTCTTCTATTGCAACAGTTTATATATACAATAAAGATATGGTTTTAACCCTTTTCTATTTAACAAAATGAATATTTTGTTTTTCACACTTTTCTATTTAACAAAATGGATATTTTGTTTTTCATACTTTTCTATTTAACAAAATGGATATTTTGTTTTTTAACAAAACAAACAGGATATATTTGTTTTCCAACTACACAAACATGATATGTTCATTTCAACTATTTTACAACAAACAGGATGTATCATATATTTCATATATACAATAAAAATATGGTTTTTTTATTGTATACACAAAATTCTGACAAACATGAATACACACAATTCAATTCAACGGTGCATCGCAATCACAACACAAATCAACATTTCAATAAAGATAGACAACATCACATGAATTTTATATGAAATAAATATAAATTTCACATTTCAGTAAATAATTAATTTTAAATTATAAAATAGAAATCTCACCTTGGTTTGAAGTGGATCTAAAATTCTAACAAGTTCAAAATCTTTTCTAGTTGGTCCTATCACGTAGATCTCCTATTCACGATTTCAACGCTTCGAAAATCATTCGGTTTCGTTTCTGTATGACGAAGTTACGATAATTTAAACATCACATAACTAAATAATATTTTTAATTATAATTATACCCCTTAATTGCATTAGTTAAGGCCTTAAGCCCTTTCTCTTTCGTTCTGGAACTCTAGACACCATGAAACCCGATGCCGCATGCATGAACCTCGTGCCATACGCCTCTTCACTTCGCCGGAGGTCAATCTGAATCCCCCATCCTCACCGTCGATCGAAGCTCCACCCACGCCAGCACCCATGCGCCGCTCGGTGGTCCCCACCTCCAGCTAATCTGCCCCAAGGGCGTGGTGTTTTCGCACAAAATTCGAGCAATACAGTTAGCAAAACCTCATCTCAACCGTTTAGTTCAAAGATCTCATTGAGTAGATTATTTTGCAATTGGGAGTTTTTGAATTCGTTTAGTACATTTCATGAATTTTGAAAGGGAAATACTGAAAACATTAGCAATTGATTTTGATAACTGGCGGCTACTGTAAGATGAGTTAGGGTTTGCAAATGGAAGTGTTATTTATAATATTATTATATTATTTAATTCTTAAATACTAGTTTGAACCCGTTAACTCATTTCAACTCCAATTTCAGCCCAACAAAAGGTATTCCTAGCCAAGTACCTAAGTTCCAGATCCAATGGGCTATGTCCCATGAGCCCAAATGGTTGTTTGTGGCCTGATTTCTTTAATTTAAAATAAAAACATTTATTATTTAATTTAACCGTACAAATAAATTCACCGGGGATACATACAAACTCTAAAAATTACAAAAAAAATATATTTGGCCTTGTTATGACGATATGGTTCTAACAAGACTAATTTCGTCGAATTCTGAGGCCGTTTGAAAAATAGCTATTTTTCAGTCGATTAAATTTGACTAAAATAAACAAAACACATTTTCTTCTGCCATGCACACATATTAATTCGAAAAATTATGAAAATTGAAACCTAGCAATAATTTGACATTCCGGTTCCAACAAAATTGGTTTCGTCGAAAACGGAGATCGTTTGAAAAATGGCTATTTTTAATATTAAAATATATATACAAATTCTACAACTACTATTCTGAAAATTAAACTTCGCATTACTTTTGATTTCTGCTATGAAATTTCAGTTTTTCGGATTCGTTCGAAAGATAATTTTAAATAGATTTACATATTTTTGGTTTCACTAACATCCAATTTAGTTTGCATCCTTTATGGCCAGTCAAAGTATAAATTCAAATTTTCAAACAACCGCGCTATTTTAAACTCCTTTTATAATTAAATTAAATTTATTTGTTTGAACTTCGAAAATTTTTAGTCGTTATGATTTAAGATAAATCATTTTAAATATTCCAAATCATTTAATATTTCTAAAAAAAAAATTTAAATTAGCTCCAAAATTCCGGGTTGTTACAGCATCAATCAACATGCAATTTTCCAATCTATCTATTTAGGATTAATCCCCAAACTTAGATTTCAAAATCCAATTCACTTTACAGAAATCATTCCTTTGGACTTTATTTCCTGATTTCTTATTTTAGAACATTTGAAATACATATTTAGCTTTATATCAAAGTAGATTTCACTTCGGGATCTCAAACCAAAATCTCTGGAAATATGAATTCCAAACCATCACAATGCATACAAACATGTATGCAACCAAATATCGCACTCCCCATTGACAAGGCAAAGGGCGCGTACCTTACTAACTCGATATATATATATATATATATATATATATATATATATGTGTGTGTGTGTGTGTGTGTGTGTGTGTGTGTGCACCTCCCACGATGGAGCAGGTTACACTGACGATGCTCCATTCCACACTCTGGGGAACTACACCACCATCTCACCAATACTTTTAGTTCCTTGGTTACCCGAATCTTTAGCCACATACTAAATCATTTCATATCCCGAAGTAGGAAAAATCATTTCACGACATAATAATCATTAGTACTTTCAAACTATAGTACTTCACATCAGCAATTCACACATATGATCAGTCACTATTAATCACATAAGCTTTGAGCTCGTATGTCTCAAAGAAGGGAGTTAAGCCAGAGAATAAATTCTCCACCACCAAACAGATACATCATCAATAGCAACTAATCGGTTACATGTTGAACTCAACAACATCGGTAAACATCTGAAAGTCAAATCGTGAAGTGTTTCACAAGATTTTAGCATATCAATATTTCTATCGCACCCAATGCTAAATGTAAAAGCATATCTTGCTCATGAGCTGGTCGAGCACAATCCAAACATTCAATCAATCACAGTCAATATCAATAACCAAGCATATATTGGTTTATAACACTTCTTGTGTTTTGGCCAGCGTAACTACCATCCGTTTATTCAAACCTAATTAAAGATTTATTAAAACTCTACTTAGTTTTAATCTTCAAAAATCATTACTTAATGATTATTCAACTTTATGGAAATTAATTGTAACACCACATGATTTTAAATATTAAAATTAACGACTTAAGGAATACTTAATTTCAAATGTGGGAATTAAGGGAAATGGGTTGCGCCATTGTGTTCACCTCGGAATTCTGCTTGAGATAGAGTCCGAGTTTGCGTAAATCGGACTCCGTACGAAGAAGATATCTTTAAATTAAATATTGCAGCAAAACATGAAAAAGAAGAATGAGAAAAGAATAATGTTTAGCATTGTTCTAAGTTTTGTAAGCAAACAACTTAGTAGCTCATTTGGTTAGAACATGTGACTTGCACACAAGAGGTACAGAGTTCGATCCCCGTCAGCGCCATATTTTTGTTTTAGGGCAATGGCTAAAAAGTGGCTTAGTGTAAACGCAGTTCAAAAAGTGGTTTACTGTGAAAATGGTTAATTGGGAAGATAGATAAAAAGAATATATATATATATATATATATATATATATATATATATATATATATATGACGTGTACGCATCATGTGGCGCACATGGCGCATTTTTTGTTGGTCAATGATTGTCTTTTTTACGTGTCCTTCTCTGATTGGCTTTGTGACAAATTCTGAGGTGTTAGGGCTTATGTGTCATGCTATGATTGGCGGAGTGGCACTTGCTTTAGTTGGATGGGTCTGATTGCTCCCAAAACGATCTAACAGCTCACATAAGATTTAACTTCTATAAAAGCAACCATAATCCTCAAACCCTAAATCACACAAATTCATTCCAAGGAGCCACCATGCCGTCCATGATCGTTCTAGTTTAGCCACCACTCCTTCTTCAACTTAAAAGCAAGATAGAAGCAAGAATCAAAATCAAATCTAAATCCAAATTAGAATAACAATTAGTCTACATCAAAGGCGAGCAATTCTGTTTCAGAATGCAGATCCCAGAAAAACAAGATTGTTCTTTTGATTGTGAGTGCTATTTCTTTCACAATATATTTAATAAATTAATTATGATGGGTTGTAATTGGATTATGAGAACATGTCTGTTGAAACATGGGATGTTATTGTCTGTTTTTGAACATATGACAGTTTAGTTGTTGTATGATTTGTAGATCTATTTATATGTACAATTATACATGTTTAACTTGTCTCATTTTATGCAAGTTTACATATGTTAATTTGTGAATCATATGCAAGTCATACAGGTATTGGGATGATATATGACATACACTAGTCCTAATAATTAGCTGTATGTCGACTGATTGATTGACAAGTTGTGTAAGCGTTAAATATTTCTATTTGATGCTTATGCAGCGTAGAATGCACTTTGGATGATAGTTGACTATGTTTGATCGTTGTTGTATACATGGGTGTATGAAATCCATATAAATAAAATTATATGGTAATTGACTGTGCCTAATTCCAGTTAAGGAAGAATGAATATTTTAAAATAACGGATAATTTAAAATAATGAATATTTTAAAATAATATTCAGTAAAGGATCAAAATGTGATTCTGAAGTCCGATTTGGCATGGACACGAATATATTTAAATATATGTAGCTTTGTTGATTAGATAACCCTATTTTGACGTGAACGATATTTATATCGATTTTATTCATTTCTATAATGAATATCGAAAAGGATTTGATTTCAAAATATAATGTTTTGAAAATACTATCGTTTATATAACGATGATATGGAATATTCAATTTTGATTTGAAATTGTATATGAAGTTGAAATCGTATTAAAAACAAATTTAAAACAATTTATAAAATATGTTTTAAAAGGAAATCGATGAAATATATATAATATATATAATATATATTATATATATAATGGCCTGAATAGAACGCACCGCGCTACCTCAGTTCACGAATTTCGACCATTGACTTTGAATAGACATTACGGGAGATCCGACTATCGGATTCTCCTAAAACCGGAATCCTTGGGTCCGTATCGAAAAGAGCTTTCTAATGAATATTAGAGATTTGAAATCAAATGGATGGATTTGGAATTATATCCAAATCAAAATTGAAAAAGGTCGCTGTAAGTGCAGTTCGATGGCCGTTTATGGAAATCGACTGTACAGGCCTTGATAAAATTAATAAAAATATCAATAATTGGTGTAAAACCATTATAAATAATTTGGAAAGAATTGGGATGAAAAATCCCATATTTGAAAAGATAAAAATATATTTTTGTCGAAATGAACTAGTTTTGAACTAGAATTAAAAATCTAATATTTTTAAATAAATAAATTGTATTTGAAATGGTTTTTAAAAGTAACTAGGATTTCCAATATATGAATTGGATTGGATTTAAATTGAAATTATCTTAGGAATATTCCGATATTGGATTCCGTGATTATACGGATATTGTGAAGGAATTTGGAAGATATAGATATATCGTTATTCCAATACTATATTTGTTGATTTCAGAATTTGATATTGAATATAAGTCGATATATTTTCGATTCAGAGTCTTGTATTTAATATGAAATTAGATTTTGGGTTTGTCGTGAATGATATCTTTAATAATACTGTTCTTAAACCCAATGGAGTTAAGAAAATTAGAAACTGACTGGAGATTAGTTAAGGTGAATGGTTTCCTGGGTATTGATCTGATGTTGGTTTCGGCCTTCGAGGTTAACACATAGGGAATTGTTCTCTTACTAATTTATGGTTAGAGACTGATGGAATGTGAATTGGGTTTATCATGAACTGTGTTTTTAACGACATTCGTTCTTTAACCCAATTTACAGTGAAATATTATTTGGAATTTATAAATCTTTTGTTAAGATTTAAAGGAGATTTTCCAAAGTAAAGTTTTCCAATTTAACATATTAAATTGGAATTGAATGGAATTCAGTTTGGTAATAATCGAAGTAAGCTTATGGAGAGGAAAACAGTTAAAATATATGGAATTTAAAAGGCCTTGTCGTTATTCCATTTTTATTATCGGTTGGATATGGAAGTTTATATCAATTATATATATCTATTTGTTTTCCATGAAGATTCCATTGTTAATGGAATGTGACTTTGGGTTGTCGTGAATGGTATATTTAATAATACTGTTTTTAGACCCAACAGAGTTAAGAAAATCAGAAACTAACTGGAGATTAGTTAATTTGAATGGTTTCCTGAGTATTGATCTGATGTTGGTTTCGGCCTTTGGGGTTAATACTTAGGGAATTGTTCACTTTCTAATTTACGGTTAAAGGCTGATGGAATAGAATGTGATTTTGGGTTTGTAGTGAACCGTGTTTTAAAGGACATTGGTTCTTTAACCTAGTTAAAGAGAGGATATGATTTCCCAAGTTAAATAATCATTAATATTGATTTTTGGGAAGATTAAAACCAAGTGGAGTTTTAATGAATCTTTAATTAGATTGAAATGATCGAGAATGGAGTATCACCAGTTTTGCTCTAGGCGATAGTTAAATTTTTAATTAGATTTGAATGTGAAATGGTAATTAATTTTACCGATAAATCTGTAGTGTTAGATATGAAGTATTACCAGTTTTACTTCATAGGATGAATAGGTTGGCGATGGAAAATTTAACTAATGATTACTTCGGTGAGGTTCGCTAATCCCGACTAGTTTGGATAAACCATAATTTGGTTTGAATTGATATTAAAGGAAGATTAAAGAATAAATTTAAAGAATTTATCTTTGATAAAATTAATGGGAACCTTTCCCAAAGTGTAAAAATATTTGAATAAAAGAATATTCTGGATTGGAATAAGGCGTATGTTGTGTTTTTATAGCACTTGTTTATTAGATACGCGAGTTGTTTGGAAATACCGGGTTTATTCCATTTTGAATAACTGATTCGACGATATGTCGACGAGGAAGACGGTGGATGAAAACTGAGGTCTTCACATCGTTTGGATGATTACAGATGTCTTGATTGGGCGGTACACCCAAGACGAGGTAATAAGTGGTGTCGTCCAGACGTACTTGGAGATCGACGGATATGCGAGGGCCTCTCTCCTGTATTGGACATACGAGAGAGGAATAAGGTGCCTCCGGTTTCCTTCAGACCCAGAATGAAAATGTAAATGGATGTGTGTCTAACATCAGTTTTCATTCTGTGTGATTGATAGACGTCGGTTGCATAGCGTGAATTGCCTGTGTGGCATGCTGAGATGCAAATGATCAAGGCTTCTGTTGAAAAGCAGAGTCTTGTGGTTGACGATCGAAGCACGACTTAATATAGCATAGCTTTGTGTAGCATTAATTCGCGAGCTTCACACCCCAGTGTGAACCAAAAACGGGAGAGAACCTCAGGGAGGACATGTGTTTCCTTCTAGCTAGGAATGGTGTCAGCGTTTTTCTAGCCCTGACATTTTACTTATGTGGATGATGGGTTGCAAGGCACCTCGGTTATATTGGTCGTTCTGACGTCGATAGTTTGGTCGGGATATGACCAGTTTACGCCCCATAGGGCGGGGAAAAGCCTTGTTCAAGCATTTTAATCCACTCTGTGTGGACCAGCCCTTACGATCCAAGGCTTATCTGCGCGCTTTCCTGAGGCTCGGGCTAGAGAGTCTCGAAGTGGTAAGGATGATCCCTTGCCTTGGTTCACAGATGGAAATCCAACTTCCAATACGTAACTTTGCGGTTTTGATTGTAGAGCCTCGTATGGCGACATAGTGGTATGGGGCACTGATCCTGTCTATGATTGATACTTATGATTGAAATTGTTTTAACACTATACACCTATAGTAATAGTAAAAGATGAAATTTCACGTATTAAGCATTTTTGGCTATTATAAGGAAAAAACTCTATCCTCCGGCTTGCGTTGCATTGTGTGATGGGACCTGAGTCTTATAATAGCATCATTGTTCTTTATTTAGCATTGTGTTGTTTGTTTTATGCATTGGTATTCTTGGGGGTAAACCCGTTCCGTGTTATACGGCGTGGTCCCTTGATTTACCTAACTTTAAAATCAGATTAATAACTGTTTTAGTTCTCACACCATTCATATGACTGACCTGGAGTTTATTGTTTTAACCTAAACTCTAGATGCCCCAATTTTTTGCACAGGCAGCTAGTAGTTTTGGTTTTGAAGATTTATATTCACATGATCCTGGTTTACAGCTAGAATGATATTCGGAAAGCTCTGTATCCGCATATTCTTTTCAGCCGCGTTTTGTATTAATTTCTGCTACATTGTAACTTGTAAATATCTGATGTTTAGTAAATGTGTAATATTTATTCATACTCTGTATATTCTCATACTCTTATGAAATTTTTGTAATAAGCAATGAAATGTTCTTCTGTTTGTGTTCCGATTAGTCTTGTTCTCAAAGTCAATCTGGTCTTTCCTTCGCGGGGAAGTTCGGGTCGCCACACCTGAGGCAAGTAGAAATCCTGAAAGCTGATAAGATAGAGGATGAATCTAAAGAAGAACCATTAACGACTGCCAAACGAAATAACTGCAGTAAGCAAGGCCATTTATCGACAAATTGCAGATCTCTAAAGAAACGAGGAAACGAAGGATCTAAATCCATTAAAAAGAAAAGGAAATCTCATAGTAAAAGGAAATGCCATAAGTGCCACCAGACAGGTCATGTTGCAAGGGATTGCCTGATGTTAAAGGAGTCTGTAATAGCTCATGAAATAACAATAGCAGAAACTCCAACACCCTCAGCTAGCCAGCGAAGGCCAGATGTTTTGGAAGGTACTCTTACTGTGAACAATATTCCAGTTAAAGTATTGTTTGATACAGGCGCGTCATAAAGCTTTATTCCAAACAATACGGTTAAGAAGTTGAAGTTAAAGCTAAGGAACCTTAAGGAATCGGTTAGAGTTCATAACCCGATAAGAGGAACCCTTATTCTCGGTGTGTATTATAGAGTGCATATTTCCTTTTCCCGTTACCAGTTTTATTTTAATTCGATCATCATGGATTTTTCTGAATTTGACATCATTCTTGGGCTGCATTGGCTAAATAAATCTGAAGCCAAAGTTAAATGCACAGAAAGAGTTGTCATAATTAAAGCGAAGCTTGCCAATGTTGTTACACCTTGCATAGGATCAAATTCAGACAGAAAAGAATTTTGTGCCGCTCTTAAGGTTTCTCGCACTGCTATTGAAGACATTCCTGTTGTTAAAAATTATGCGGATGTGTTCAAAGAAGTTGATAACTTACATCCGCGAAGAGAAATTGACTTCAGAATTGATTTACTTCCGAATGCAAGGCCAATTGTGCATTCTATTCAAAGAATGACATGGAAAGAGAAAGAAGAATTGGGTAATCAAACTAAACAACTTTTATGGAAAGGTCTGATCAGGCCTAGATTTTCAAATTGCGGTGCAGCAATAGTGTTTGTTCCAAAGTCAGATGGTACTCTTAGATTGTGTGTAGGTTACTGAGATTTAAATAAGCAGACACTCAAGAATAAATATCCATTGCCCCGTATAGATGATTTATTGGATTGTTTGAATTGAGCAAAGGTGTTTTCTAGAATGGACCTAGCTACAGGTTTCCATCAACCGCGGATTACCGAAGAATGTGTTCCTTTAACAGCTTTCATAGGTCCAGACATATTTTATGAGTGGTTAGTAATGCCGTTCGGCTTATGCAATGCTCCTGCTTATTTTGTCGATTTAATGAATCGAGTATTCCGCGATGTCCTAAATAAATTTGTGTTGGTTTTCATTGACAACATCTTAATCTTCTCTAAATCAACTACCGAGCATGAAAACCATTTGGAACAAGTTTTAGAAATATTGAGAAAGAATGTATTAAAGGCCAAATTTTATAAATGCATATTATGGAAAGAAGAAGTGAAGTTCCTCGGTCATGTAGTATCAAAGGAACGAATTTCAGTGGATCCAAGCAAGATCACAGCCATTCAAGACTGGAAGCAGCCTAGCACTCCTATAGAAGTTAGAAGTTTCCTAGGATTGGCTGGATATTATCGGAAGTTCGTTAAAGTTTTTTTGAAACTATCTTGTCTACTAACGAAGCATACAAAGAAGCATACAAAATTTAATTGGACATCTGAATGTGAGGCAGCTTTCCAAGACCCGAAATTATGATTGACCACTGCTCTCGTGTTGACCATTGTTGATGGCAATCAAGGTATGACCGTCTATACAGATCCTTCTATTGAAGGTATTGGCGCGGTATTAATGTAGAGAGGCAAAGTATTTGCTTACACTAGCCGTCAGTTGAAGCCGCATGAGAAAAGATATCCTACTCACGATCTTGAGTTGATTGTCATCGTGTTTGCTTTAAAGATATGGAGGCACTATCTTTTGGGTGAGAAGTTCGAATTATATAATTATCATAAATCCTCGAAGTATCTGTTCACCTAAAGAGACTTGAATTTGAGGCAACAACGTTGGTTAGAATTTCTTATGGTCTATGATCTGGACATCTTGTATAATCCAGGAAAAGCCAATGTTATAGCCGATGCGCTCAGCAGGAAGAATGCGATCGTCGCCAATCTTATCATCACCAACCATATCATTACACCTTCATTGATTGACAAGATCTCTGCTCTTCAGAAGGATGATGAATTTATCCAGAGAATTAGTAAAAGAGCTCGGGAAGGCGAACCCTCGAGTTTCCAAATTGATAACAAGGGAGTCCTGAGATTAAAAGTACGAATTTGTGTCATGAGTATCCCTAAGCTCAGAAGAGAAGTAATGGATGAATGTCACAAATCAAAGCTTTATATTCGTCCAGGGGTGAGTAAGATGTATTGTGATCTCAAGCACACGTTCTGGTGGAAATCTACGAAAAGAGACATCTCCATATATGTTAGCAGGTGTTCTACTTGCCAGCAAGTCAAGAGTGATCCGCAAAAACCTGCTCGATTGTTATAACCACTAGAAGTTCCAAGTTGGAAGTGAGATCAAATCTCCATGGATTTTATTGATGGCTTGCCCCAAACCAGAAAAGGTAATGACAGTATTTGGGTGATCGTAGACCATTTCATGAAGTCTATCGATTTTATTCTTGTCAGATCCACTAGAACAGCTCAAAGTCTAGCGAGAATTTATTTCAAAGAAATCGTTAGACTACATGGAGTTCCCAGTAGCGTTGTTAGTGACCATGATCCGATATTCGCTAGTAAATTCTGGGAATCATTGCAAGAAGAGCTGGAGACAAAATTAAATCTCAATACCGCATATCATCCTCAAATAGATGGCCAGAATGAGAGGGTGAACCATATACTAGAAGATTTGTTGCGGGTATGTATTCTTGATTTTGGCGGATCATGGGAAGATCGCTTGTACTTGGTTGAGTTCTCTTACAAATACCAGTTACCAAGCAAGCTTGCAAATGTCACCATTCGAAGCATTGTATGGTAGACCTTGTAGATCTCCCGCATGTTGGGTATAACTAGGAAGTGGACTAGTATTGGGTCCCGACATGATTCGAGAAGCTTCGAACAAAGTTGATTTTATTAAGAAACGGCTGCTAACAGCTCAGAGCCGACAGAAGAGCTATGCAGATTCAAGAAGAAGGATTTTGAATTTGCTGTCGGTGATTATGTATACTTGAGAGTTTCTCCATTGAGAGGAGTAGTTCATTTTCGTAAAATGGGAAATTGGCGCCGAGATTTATTGGCCCATTTCCTATTCTTGAAAGAATTGGAACTATCGCTTATAGGGTTCAGTTGCCTGACCAGTTGCGAGGGGTACATGATGTATTCCATGTGTCTTAACTTCAAAAGCATGTACATGATCCAGACTTGATTGTAGAGGAAGCTGCACAACAAGAGTTGGAGATTACCCCGAGCTTAGCAATAAGAAGGGAGCAGGTAAAGATCATTGGCAAAGAAACCCAAGTTCTGAGAAATAAAAGAATTTATCTAATCAAAGTGAAGTGGAATAGAGAACCTAGAGACTGTACACGGGAGACCGAGGATAGCATCAAACATGCTTATCCTCAGTGCAGAGTGGATATCTCTGACTAGCTCTAGTGTAAGGTACATTTACAATATTTCGCATTTTTCGTTTTATTTCCTACTTTACTGTTGTTTCCTTTTTGGGGACGAAAAGTTTTTAAATGGGGGGGATTGTAACAACCCGGAAAATCAGAACTAATTTAAATTTTTTATTTTGGATATTTTATTGAATTTTGAATAGTTAAAATAATTTATTTTAAATAATAAACGATATAAGAATTTATTTAAATCAAAGTTAGAAATAATATATTTATTTTAATTATAAAAGGAGTTAGAAATAGCGCCGTAGTTTGAAAATTTGAACTTTGACTGAATGTACAGGATGCAAAATGTAACAACCCGAAAATTCAGGACCAATTTAAAAATTTTATTTTGGTAATTTTAATGAATTTTGAATATTTAAAATGATTTATTTTAAATAATAACGACGAGAAATTTATTCTGAATAGAATTAGAACATATACATTGATTTGAATCGAAGTTAGAATATAAATATTTATTTTAATTATAAAAGGAATTGAAAATGGCGCAGTAGTTTGAAAATTCGATTTCAAATGAATGTACAGGATTCAAAATAAACCGGATTTTGGCGAAACCAAAAATATTAGAATCTATTTGAAAATATCTTTCCAAGAATCTGAAAAA
Source organism: Allium sativum (assembly GCA_030737875.1). NCBI lineage: Eukaryota > Viridiplantae > Streptophyta > Magnoliopsida > Asparagales > Amaryllidaceae > Allium > Allium sativum. The sequence continues at coordinate 566,565,538 of CM060923.1, read as the reverse complement.
TTGAAATTTCATAGCAGGAATAAAAAGTTATGCCCAGTTGAAAATTAAGAATAGTCGCTATGGAATTTAGCACTTAAAAATAGTCATTTTGCAAACGATATCCATTTTCGACGAAATCACTTTTATTGGATCCGAGATGTCATGAAACACCCCACCTCCATTAAGGTCACTCACAAAGGGAATGCCTTAACTTTGGTGGAGGTTTATAAGTAAAAGCCACAGATAAACTCAAGACAGATATAAATACACATATTTTAAACAGCGGAAACCAAATAGACTTTTATTTCTTCAATATGTGTTCAAAACAAAACATTCCATAATTGTCTCAAAATACTTCCAACATTACAACATCATTACTGTCTTGCTTATTAAAGAAGCATAAAACATAAATAAAGTGACAAAAATCCCCATAGTGATATCCAAAGCCATAATCTGAGCAAAAGAGATCTAAATCATACATCTACGGTCTTGGAGCTTGTAAAGAGCCTGACTGAGCTGAGCTGTTTCCTCCCTGTGGACCTTGGGGGGGGGGGGGGGGCGGAAGAAAAGAAGACGAAAAGAAAATAGGGTCAGAGATAAAGCCTGAGTAAATCTAGTAACTCTTCAGTATGTGAATAAGAAAAGGGCATGATAGATATATACTGAAAATAGGAAAGTGTCACACGCTAAGGAGGTGACGTTTGGCATTGAATGTACTATCACACCCACACTATATATCTCTGCACCTACTTGAGTTTATTCCAACTGGCACCACATGCTAAGGGTGAAGTGATCCCCATTCTTATTAAAAGATCGGCTCCTACTCGCATTAACATGTCATACAGCCCCAATAATTGTAGATACCTATGCTGGTCCTACCATGGGGTGTATCAAGACCCATGGTGGCGGCCCCGACACAAATTCTGGAAGGCATAGGTTATACTACTGGTGTCCCCAATGCCCTGGTTGTCTACTCCGGAGTGTGTGCACGCCCACACCCCGTTAGACCTACACTATGCACCCACCGCCGTCGTTTGACCGCTTACAATCAGCCCAGTAATCGTGCCCTACCCTGCCTAGTTTCTAGGTACCGTTGATACTTAACTTGGGTTACTGCTGAAACGGGTCCCTCGTTACCAAGATTTTCTAGTCAAACATGTTAAGTGGTTAAGTGTATGTATTTACCTAACCCAACCCATCAATTCTTGTTAACATGTTGAATTTGGTTAAGTGTTATAGTTGACTTAACCCTACCACCCGTCCTTAGCCTCTTAGGAGCACCAGACCACACATTTGACATGTATTGCTACAGTTACTGGACGTGCTGGTTGGTTCCGGGCAGGTTTACACCGTAGCTCAGTCTAACCTCGGGTCTTTATTGGGCTCAATGCTTAACTACCCACATTGGATAGGTATTGTTGTGACTACTGGACAGCCGGGCGGGTCCGGGAAGGTTTACATCACAACTCAATCCAACCTCGGGTTAAGCATATCGTTTTTTTTAATTTACATATTTTATTACTCAATTATACATGTAAATGTCATGTCTTTTACTCTTGGGTATAACAATTTATTCCGCTTAAATGTCATTGTCATTGGCATGTGCCAAACATGCCAACATATATTTTCAATGTTTTACACCCAACGTTATTACCTCCGTTTATACGTTTGCAACAATATAACAAATGTTGGGCTCGACACAATTCAGCCCAACTTTATAAGCGTGAGAAAAGGGGAAATCAAGAACGTGTAATATCTTACAACATATAAGGGTGTGTGGCGCATGAACTTGCAATTTAGCGATACTAACATAAATGATGGGTCATGTGAACTTGCATTAAAACCAAAGTATAACTAAGTAGGTGACATATGGAATGGCATAATTTAGGATAATACAAACTTGTGTTTGAACATGTTTAACTTGGCATAATGTCGACCACAAAACTAGCATGTTGCATATTCACCAAAATGTCCAATTTTAACATCTAATCACATAACCTATTTCAACATGAACTTGCATAGTTTTTGAAACCCAAACGATACTTAACATAAATCCAATTATACTTGCAAATAAACATGATAATGATATCATATTTTTTGGGTCATGTAGGCACAAAAGGTTTCAATTCTAGAACACGTTTACATAAGCCTTAATAAAGACTTAGTGAGTGAATATAATCCATGCTATAGGCATAAACATAAAGGGACCAAATTCTGGTTTTTGCCACAAACATGCAAGTGCCATTGTTCTCATATACAATTGTTCAATAGGCTTGCATCAATCAATTTATGCCACAAACATCAATACACAAGTCATGATAGAACCAATTACAATACACAGAATTTATACAATAACACAATTCTATTTTCATTTACATCGAATCATATCACAATTTTTATTCATATTCTGAAAGGTCACTATACTTACAACGAATGCAGAATCTTGAATTCTGGATTCTTAATTCTGAAATTGAGACGCGCTCCTTTGGGTAGACTAACGTTGCATTGATTAGTTTGATTAAACTTTAATCTTCTTCTTAATTTGATTTGTCTCTAGGCTTTTCTCTTGACGGCTATGTTCAATTCCTCCCTAGCAGCATGACGACTCCTTTCCCATTTTTTTGTGTGAATTTTCAGTTGAGACTTAGGGTGTATTTATAGATTTTTTTAGTTGTTTTGAACCGTCAGATGAAGACAGGAGGAATCTAGACCATTCAAAGTTCAAAGAGCCAATCAAGAGGTGACACGTCATCCCTAGTGACACACAAAGCCACATAAATTCGAGCCAGAGCTAGACCTGGCCAGCCAGGTCGACCAGGCAGGTCGACACCCAGGTCGACACTATGGTCGACCTGGGGGGGACCAGGTCGACACTATGGTCGACCTGGGGTGACCATATCGACACCATGGTCGACCCTATAGTCGACCTGGTCTCTGGGCGGGAATTTTCCCGCCCAGCCCTGTTTGAACCTAAAATTCGAATTTTGAAATTTAAACTGAGTTGTTTGAATTTAAATTTGATTCTGAAACTTCCGAAGGCCATAACTTCTTCATATAGAGTCCGATTCACGCAAACTCGGACTCTATCTCAAGCAGAATTCCGAGACGAACGCAATGGTGCAACCCATTTCCCTTAATTCTTTCATTTAGAATTAATTACACTTTAATTTCTGAATCTTAACATTATAGAATTCATGGGGTGTTACATTCTCCCCCCTTAAAAGGATTTCGTCCCCGAAATCTTCAAGTTAGGAAGAATGTATATCCTACCATCCTACAGTCCATCTACTCAACCAACAAACACAGGCATCCACTGTCCTTAAAAGACTTCTAATGCTTCATGATCATATGCATAGTGTGTGTACATGTCCTTACCTAATGCAGAAATCAGGCGGTCTACTGATTCAGTTGACCCCCTTAATGCGAATCATGTAAGTGTCATGAATCCATTATGTATGCAAATTTTTCCTACTCATAATTCTACATGAGTGCACAACAATTCATACAAATGCGACGACCATATGACAGCATATCAAGTTTCAACCATATACAAATGAGAATACATATATATGCATATGCAATATGAAGTGACTGAGCCGATCTATAACCTAGGGTGTGTGTGTATATGCATCCACGTGCAACCACTAGCAATCACTAGCAACCATTTGCAGCCATCATCCATAACATGTTTTCAAATACATGTTTGCATCCATTGTTTTCTACCTAAGGAGTTAGGAAAAAGGACCGAGGAGATATACCTAAAAAGATAGATAAAGCATAACTTAAGGAAAAAGAGAGTTCGAAGATGTACCCTCAAAAAGAAGAGGGTAGGCAGCACGTATTCTGTCCTCAGTTACCCAAATCGCGTCTTCCTCAGCTTCACTCCACTGAACTTTAACGAGTTTGACTTCGCTGTTGCGTAGCTTTTTCACTTTAGTTCCTAAGATGCGGGTTGGAACTCTCCTCACAGTTGCTTCACGTTCCACTTTGGCTTCTTCTAGAATGCTAGGTTCCACCACTTCCGCATACTCATGCAAACACTTCCGGAGGTGAGAGACATGAAAGACGTTGTGAACTCCGGCCAGTCTCTCGGGTAGCTCTAGTCTATAGGCTATCTTTCCAACCTTCTCGATGATAGGAAACGGTCTTACAACTCTTAGTGCTATCTTTACTGCGGATCCAAAGCGAACGACGTTCCTTAAAGGTGATACCTTAAGGCAAACCCTATCCCCAACCTCAAACTCAAGGTCGGTCCTTCTTTTGTCGGCGTAGGATTTTTGTCTGTCTTGGGCAGTCTTCATTCTCCTACGTAGCAAGTCCACTTTCTCCGAAGTCTCTCGAATCATGTCTGGCCCAAGTATAAGCTTATCTGTAGACTCCCACCAAAACTCACTTGTGAAGATAGGGTCTCGGTCACTAACAATGCTGGAGGGTATCCCATGAAGTCGAACTATTTCCTTGAGATAAAGAGATGCTAGAGATGCGGCAGTCCTTCTACTCTTGATAGGTATAAAGTGGGCGCTTTTAGTAAGCATATCCACTATTACCCAAATGCTAGTGTTGCTTCTTCTCGGCCTAGGTAGTCCATCAATGAAGTCCATCGAAATGCTATCCCACTTCCACTGTGGGACCTCTAAAGGATGAAGTAGTCCTATAGGCTTCTTCTGTTCCGCCTTGACCTGTTGGCAGGTTATGAACTTAGAAACGAAATCTGCCACGTCTTGCTTCATGCCGCTCCAAAAGAAAGTCCTTTTTATATCATTGTACATCTTATCACCGCCAGGGTGTATAGTCATCTTAGAAGGATGCGCTTCCTCGAGAACCTTCTTTGTCAATTCCCTTGTTTGTGGGACGCATAATCTTCCATCTCGCCTCAGCCAACCCTTATCATCGATGGCATACCTACTGAGGTGACTAGAAGTCTCACCCCTAATAAGGTTAACAATCACATCAACAAGCTAAGGGTCTTCACGTTGTGCAGCCCCTATTGAGTCCAAGAGAGTAAAGCGTACTTCGAGAGATGCTAACAATCTCGGTACAAAATCCGAGGATGGCCTAAAGTTAAAACTGGCTATATACTCCAAGCTTTGCCTTTCCACAAAGAGAGGGCTAAAGGTCAGTTTCTTTCGGCTCAACGCGTCTGCTACTACGTTGCCTTTGTCGGGAATATAGGAAATTTCAAAGTCATACGAGGCAAGAAACTCCATCCATCTTTGCTGCCTCAAGTTAAGATCCTTCTACAAGAAGAGATATTTCAACGATTTATAGTCAGTGTATAATTCAAACTTCTCACCTAGGAGATAATGGCGCCAAGACTTAAGCGCAAAGACGATGGCGGCTATCTCAAGGTCGTGGGTTGGGTTGTTCTTTTCATGAACTTTCAATTGTCTTCGCCATAAGCTACTACGCTTCCTTCTTGCATTAGAACAAAGCCTAGTCCCGTTCCACATGCGTCCGTGTATACTGTGAACATTTTGCTTCCATCTGGAAAAGTTAGAATTGGGGCTGTTGTGAGAGCCCTTTTTAATCGTTGCAAAGCATACTCGCAGTCCAAATCCTAAGTGAACGCCAGATTCTTCTTTGTTAGCCTTGTGAGTGGGGCTGAGATTTTCGCGAAATCCCTAATAAACTTTCGGTAAAAACCGGCTAGCCCAAGAAAGCTTCGAATTTCGGTTGCATTTCTTGGTGTCTTCCAATCTAGCACTGCCACCACTTTCGCGGGTTCCACGGCCAACCCCTCTTTGGACACTATATGCCCCAGAAATCTTACTTCCTTTCTTCAAAAGTGGCACTTGGAGAATTTGGCTTTTAACTGATGTGCCCCGAGAGTATCCATGATTTCTTTCAGATGCTGAGCATGCTCTTCCTCATTCTTTGAAAAGATTAAGATATCGTCTACGAAGACAACCACAAATTTGTTGAGGAATTCTCTGAACACCCTGCTCATTAGGTCTACGAATACGCGGGTGCATTTGTCAAGCCGAAAGGCATGACAAGCCACTCGAAGAAACCGTCTGGGGTTCTGAACGTCGTTTTATCAATGCTATCTTCAGCAACTCTTAGCTGATGGAACCCAGTTGCCAGATCAAGTTGGGAGAAGACCGTCGCACCTACAAGCTGATCAAACAAATCGTCGATTCAGGGAAGAGGGTGCCTATTTTTCTTAGTCAATTTGTTTAACTCCCAATAGTCGACGCAAAGGCGAAGCGAACCGTCCGCTTTGGTTGCGAACACCACTGGAGCACCCCATTCCGAAATGCTCCGTCTAATGAACCCCTTTTCGAGAAGTTCTTTAACCTGCTTACTGAGCACCTTTCTCTCCTTTGGAGCCATGTGTCTGATAGGTAAAGCTACAGGCTTTGCATTATCCACAAGATATATGCGTAAGTCTATTTCCCGCCTCGGAGGTAAGCCTTTCACCTCCTCAAAGACATCCAGATATTCTCGGACTACTCTAACCGATTGCAAATTTTCATCAGAAGCATCAAGTGACTCTAGATAACTAAGCATAACAACATTCAAGGGATTATAAGAAATTTCTAGAGTGTTACCAAGCCGAGTCAAGAGTCTAACTACTCTTTTCTCACAATCAAGGATGGCACCATTACTGGATAACCAGTCCATGCCTAAAATCAAACCATATCCCCAAAAGCCTAAGACAAAGGCATCACAACTAAACTCAACGCTGAGAATAGAGATTTTCAAACCCAAACAAACCATTGACAAGTAAGCGGAGCCACTAATTGGATTTGAAACTACTAAGGGATCTTCTACCATACTAGTGTCTAGATGCAGAGATTCTACTAAGGCAGATGAAATAAAAGAGTGCGATGCGCCAGAGTCAAAAATTGTACGAACTGGATGATCATAAAGATAGACTACACTTTCTACAGAAATATTACTACCTCGTTCCTGCTGAGGTGCCACTAGCGCATGAACCTGACCCCCTGAAGTGGATCCAGCTTTTTGTCCCTGCCCTTTCTTCTTTGGGCAGTCCTTAGCTTGGTGTCCAGTCTCTCCACAATGGAAGCAACCACCCATCTTCGCCTTCCTTTTTCGGCAGTCTTCTGATATATGTCCTACAATGCCGCAAAAATTGCACCTTCTCTTCTCACGGGGCTTAATGTTCTTCCTTCCTTTCTTGAAGTCTGTTTTCTTCGCTTGTAGACCGTCTTTCTTCTCTTCCCCCTTAGTTTCTTTCTTGCCGTGGTCTTCCTCATGTAGCAATGCCACATCCACCAAGCTTTCATAAGTCGCTCCCGTGGATACATGGGTCATAGCAAGGCTGTGTAGAGGCTCATTCAAACCTTTGACGAAGAGAAGCGCCTTCTTGTGTTGGGTGTTTACTAAGTCTATCCCAAATCTGGCCAACTGATTAAACTGATTAACATACTCTCTGATTGTCTTACTCCCCTGTTTCAGAGTTAGAAACATTTCCATTTGCAGGCTTCTTTCTGCTTGGGAGAGGAATTTCATCTCAAACCTTGTCCTGAAGTCTCCACCGCCCTCTGAGAAATGGTAATTTCCCACCAATAGGAGGCTTCATCCTTAAGCAACCATGCCGCTAGTTGTATCTTTTGCCTGTCATCAACTCTGAAGAAGACAAACAGATCCTCAGTCTCCTTTAACCAGTTTCTTACTCCTACAAAGGATTCTGTCCCATAAAAGTCTTTTCCACCCATATCCTTAAAGTCTCTACATGTTTTTGCGAAGGCATTTCCACGAGGAGGTGGAGGAGGAGGAGGAACCGCGGCCACTGGAGGAGGGATGTCTGCTGGGCCCGTGCCATTGGCCCTTACTTCTAAGTACCTCCTAAACCAACCGGGAATCGGCACTCCTTCCGGGAGGTTTAGGTCTCCATACATGCTGAAACAGAAAGGAAAGATTCAAAACGAAGGATAGAGAGAGATAGTGCATATGGCTTTGGGGGATTTTGTCTTTTTATAAATATAACACTTTTTCTTGAAAAATGCTTCTTTAAATTTTCTTTTGAAAACAATTTCAAAAACTTTTATCTTGTCTGGTAAACCAATGCTCCGATACCAAGTGAAACACCCTACCTCCATTAAGGTCACTCACAAAGGGAGTGCCTTAACTTTGGTGGATGTAACACCCCGAATTTTCTATTAACACTAAAGTTGCAAAAATATTAATAAGTGTGGAAGAGAGGGGATGTATCTAATATGAATATAAAAATATTAATAAGTGTGTAAGAGAGGGGATGTATCTAATATGAATATAAAAATATTAATAAGTGTGTAAGAGAGGGGATGTATCTAATATGAATATAAAAATATTAATAAGTGTGTGAGAGAGGGGATGTATCTAATATGTATATAAAAACAATAATAAGTAAAGGGGGATGTATCTAATATGTACATTGTAGAAAATATATATATATTTATGACATGAATAGAAGTTTATTAATATGCTGAGTGTTTGCTGAGTCACTTCTGACTCATTGCTGAGTCAACAAGATAAACCCCATCTTGTCTGAACGGCTGCGGTTATTTCTAGGTTAAATCTAATGGCCTAAATGAATTCTAAAAATCTATAAATAAGTGGGTAGACCCTAGACCTAAATCACTTGTAAAATTAGAGAAGCTACCGTCATGCTGCTGCCATGGAGTTCAGCATAGCCGTCACAAACTAAGAAGAGGAAGCCTAATCATCTACAACTAAATCTACACAAATCAAATCAAAATATCTCTCTTTCTCTAATTCTTTTCTTTTGTTGGTGAGTATGATGATTCTTACAAGACTATTACAAACTAATTTGACTCAGTTATGAATTGGATCACAAGAAAGTGATGTGATTTGTACTTGTAAATTCTATATATTGTGGATCTCTTATTATGTTATTATGTTGTCGTATGATGTAAATTATATATGCTATGTCATGCTATGTTGTAAATTCTCTTATGCTATGTCGTGCTATGTTGAGAATCATGTTAAGCTATGTTATACTATCATACTATGCCATGTTATAAACCATGCTATGTTATGTTGAAAAATCATGTTGTTGGATCATGCTTAAAGTTATGTTTTTTTTTCTTAATTTAAATGGATCTTGTTTATGGGAATTTGCCTATTAGGTTAGGTGTAGCCATAAACTTGAAACTATAATTAAATAAAACTTGATTATGGGAATTTGCCTATTGAGTTAGGTGTACCCATATAAAACCATGTTGTTAAAAAATTAGATGATGTTGATTCACACATCTTCATATGTAAGTTTATGAAAATTGATTGAGATCATATTAGGTGAATTTTGAACAAGTTGTCACCTTTAGATCCATGACATGTATAATCTATGCAAGTTGGACATATTCAAGTTTCACCCCTTATTATGATTCATTTGGTCACATATACATGTTGTTATTATGATAATCTCTTTTATGCTATGAGTTAGGCTATTCGAGTCTAACATATATTTTGCGAATAAACGTTCAAACGTGGGGTAGGGGTAATATTAGGAATTAATAAATTGGGTGCAATTTTGTAAGATGTTGCATACCATGAATGAATGTCCATAATTGAGTCAATTATGGACATTGTTAAAAATTGGAAGTAATTAATAATTCAAGTAGGGAATTATTAAAATTGGGGGAAAGTGGATAATTATTAATAATCAATGCTTAGGACACGAGGTTGGACCCGTTTGTGATGTAAACCTGCCCGGACCCGCCCGGCAAATCCAGTAGTCACAAATGTCGGCCCAATGTGAGAGGTCCTAGGCCCAAACTAAAGCATAACAGTTGTAAAGACACGAGGTTAGACTCTTTTATGGTGTAAGACTGCCCGGACCTGCCCGGCAAATCCAGCTGCCATAAATGCCAGTCTAATGTGAGAGGTCTTTATGAGGTTATGGCCTTAATGAACTAAGAAATACTTAACCAGATAATCATGTAAGGTGGGACATGGGGGTTAAGTAGGTGCCTTGGGTGGCATGAGGAATCTGGTGGTTGCCTTTAGAGGCATTTGAAATACGATTAGACTTAACCAAACACACATGTAAATGAACATGACTAAGTGGGTTAAGTGGGATGGACTAATGGGGACAAGCTTAGGTGGAATGCTTGTGGTAAATAGTGGGGGCCCATTTCAACCAGTATCCCAAAACGTATCTTTGTGGGCTCGACCCAAGTCGAGGACGGGACACGCATACTGGGTTTGACTATAAGAGGCCAAAACAGGGAGCAGTGGCAACGCAAGTCCAACAGGTTTCATATGCGTGTGTGGACCCGGGCTGGTAGGTAAGACGTTGTTGCATCGTGTAGGTATAAGCCGTGCATGTCCGTTGTATCAGGTTGCCACTTTAGGGGAGTGATACACCCCACTGTGGGGCCAGCACGGGTATCTACGAGTTAGGGAGCCGATCGAATAATGGGAAGTAGGGTACACCTAGTGGAGATAGGGGCAGGCGGCACCTATGTAGTCAGCTAGGGGTACGTAAAGCCATTGGGAAAGTTTCTAAGTGAAGCTAAGTGGGATGAATCTTTAGGGTGACTGGTGTGGTGTAGTATAGTGTTTATCCTTTAGTATTTAGGAGCGCCTATAACGTTGCCTTTAGCGATTGTCTATGTCCTTAATCTGCTCTTCATAGACATTTTCTTGTTTTCCAGCTTATGCCTTAGTCCAGTTATTTTGGTAATAGTATTGTAGAATTATCATATTCACCAGACTTTATGTCTGACCCCCTCTTTTCCATCCTTTTTCTCCCTTCAGGTCCGCAGGTTGGGCCAAGTTCTAGTGGAGTCTAGTTGGATCGCTTATCTTCTGGAAAGCTTGGACTGCTGAAGTAAAGTCCAGCTTGTTATCTTTCTTTTTAATGGCTATTCATGTAATGGGATTATGTACTTGTTTTATCAAGATAGATATTGTACTTGACATTGAATATGGTGTTATGATGTAATCAAACATGTTTTGACTTCTGCTACAATGAAATAATGTTTTTGAATTTCCAAGTACTATTTCATATCTGTCTTGTTGTAATTTTACTGTTCTATATTCACTTAAAACCTCCATGGAAGTTAATGCATTCCCTTTGTGAGTGACATTAATGGACGTGGGGTGTTACACGTGGTATCAGAGCATAAGGTTACCAGAACAGATAAAAAATTTTTAGAAAAATATTTTTTTTCTAAAGTATTTTTGGAAGAAGTGCTTTCAAAAAAAAAACATGTTATTTAAAGAGAGTTTTTATGAAAAACATAATCCCAAATAGCCACATCCTTATCTTTATCTTTCGAATTCTCCATTTTGAATCTTTCCTTTTTCGTTTCAGCATGGCTGAAGATCTTAATCTCCCAGAAGGTGTGACGATTCCAGGGTGGTTTAGGAGATACTTGGAGGCTAGGGCCACCACTGCAGGCCCAGCGGATACTCCTCCACCCCTAGTTGCACCCATTCCTCCTCCTCCTCCTCCTCCTCCTCGTGTTGACACTTTTGCAAAGACGTGCAAGGAATTCAAGGCTATGGGAGGAAAAACTTTTCAAGGGACTGAGACGTTTGTGGAGGCAAGAGATTGGCTTAAGGAGACTGAGGAATTGTTGGATATCTTTGAAGTGGAAGATGGGAGGAAAGTCCGTTTAGCTGCTTGGTTAATGAAGGGAGAGGCCTCGTTTTGGTGGGAGGTCACTAACGGGGAACGTCCAGTTGATTCATGGGCGGATTTCAGACGAAGGTTTGAGGCAAAGTTTCTTTCAAGGGCAGAGGAGAACTTAAATATGGAAAAATTCCTGGCACTAAAGCAAGGGAGCTCATCTGTAAAGGAATATGTCAATAAATTTAATCAGTTAGCAAGGTTTGGCTTGGAGTTGGTGAACACGCCAGAGAAGAAAGCTTTGAGGTTCGTTAGAGGCTTGAATGAACCGTTGCAAGGGTTGGCTATGACCCACATCTCTATGGGAGCCACCTTTGAAAAGCTAGTAGAAATGGCACTTATGCATGAGGATAAGGCAGTTGAAAAGAAAGGGGATCAGAAGAAACCCCAACAGCAAAATAAGAAGGGTGGTAAAAACAATAATGGCAAAGGGAAGAAGAAATGCTTCAATTGTGGGACGCCTGGCCATCTCAGCAAAGATTGTAGAAAGAAAAAGAAGACTGGTTGTTTTCATTGTGGAGATGCGGGACATTTAGTGAAGGACTGTCCAAAGAAGGGGCAGAGGGCAGGGTCTACCTCGGGAGGACAGGTGCAGGCTCTTATGGCACCAGGGCAGGCAAGAGGGCAAGTTCAGGCAATTGCGGCCCCACCGCTGCAAGAAAGAGGTAGAACAATTTCTGTTGAAAGCTTAGTTTTTCTGTTTGATCATCCTGTCCGTACCTTATTCTATTCTGGCGCATCTCATTCGTTTATCTCTGCATCATTAGTTGAATCACTGCACTTGAACACCAGTTTAGTAGAGGATCCCTTGGTCGTTTCAAATCCAATTGGGGGTTCGGCTCATTTGACCATGATATGTTTGGATTTGAAAATCTCTATACTTAGCGTTGAATTTAGATGTGATGCTTATGTATTGGGCTTCACGGGCTATGGGCTAATTTTAGGAATGGATTGGTTGTCTAGAAATAGGGCCATTCTTGATTGTGAAAGGAGAGTAGTTAGGCTTGTGACTCGCCTTGGTAATGCTCTCGACATCTTTTGTAATCCCATAAATTCCGTTATGCTAAGTTATCTTGAATCGCTTGACACGTCTGTAGAGAACCTGCGATCGGTAGAAGTGGTCCGGGAATATCCGGATGTGTTTGAGGAGGTGAAGGGCTTACCTCCAAAGCGGGAGATAGACTTTCGAATTTATCTTGTGGATAATGCTAAACCCGTATCTTTGCCAGTGCGCCACATGGCTCCTCGTGAAAGGAGGGAACTCAATAAGCAAGTAAAAGGAGTTGCTTGAGAAGGGGTTCATAAGACGTAGTATATCGGAGTGGGGTGCTCCAGTAGTTTTTGTCACAAAGGCGGATGGGTCTCTTAGACTTTGTATGGACTATAGAGAACTAAACAAGCTTACTAAAAAGAACCGACACCCACTGCCGAGGATTGACGATCTCTTTGATCAGTTAGTTGGCGCCTCAGTGTTTTCGCAGTTGGACTTAGCCACTGGCTTTCATCAACTGAGAGTGGCTGAGGATAGTATAGATAAGACTGCTTTTAGGACTCCTGACGGATTCTATGAATGGCTAGTGATGCCCTTTGGTTTGACAAACGCCCCTGCATATTTTGTTGATTTGATGAGTAGGGTGTTTAGGGAATACCTTAACAAATTCGTGGTAGTCTTTGTGGATGACATCTTAGTCTTTTCTAAGAATAAAGAAGAGCACTCCCTACATCTTAGGGAAGTGTTGGAAACCCTTCGAGCGCATAACCTTAAGGCAAAATTTTCTAAGTGTCACTTCTGGAGGAAGGAAGTACGGTTCTTAGGGCACGTGGTTTCCAAAGAAGGGATAGCAGTGGATCCCGCAAAGGTGGTGGCCATCCAAGATTGGAAGGTCCCTAAAAATGCAACCGAAGTAAGAAGTTTCTTGGGGTTGGCTGGCTATTATAGGAAGTTTATCAAAGACTTCGCAAAAATATCAGCTCCATTAACACGGTTAACGAAGAAGAACCTGGTTTTTACGTGGGACAAAGATTGCGATGATGCGTTCCAACGTTTAAAGAGAGCCTTAACTTCAGCCCCAGTCTTAGTGCTGCCAGACGGGAATAAACCGTTTACCATCTATACTGATGCTTGTGGGATGGGACTTGGCGCGGTCCTCATGCAAGAGGGAAGAGTAATAGCCTATGGTGGAAGGCAGTTGAGGGTTCATGAAAAGAATTACCCCACGCATGAATTAGAGCTAGCCGCAATTGTTTTCGCGCTTAAGTCTTGGCGTCACTATCTTCTTGGTGAGAAATTCGAACTGTTCACTGACCACAAATCATTAAAATACTTATTCTCTCAGAAGGATTTGAATTTAAGGCAGCAACGGTGGATGGAATTCTTAGCCTCCTACGATTTTGAAATAGCATATACCCCGGGCAAGGGTAACGTGGTGGCAGACGCCTTAAGTAGGAAAAGGTTGTCCTTGAGTCCGTTGTTTGTTGAACGACAAAGCTTAGAATTCATCTCTATGTTTGACTTTAGACCCTCCGTTGACTTAGTACCCGGTCTGTTAGCATCCTTGGAGGTTAGACCTACACTTCTAGGATGGGTTGGTGAGGCACAGCGAGACGACCCACAGTTGGTTGAGATAGTAGAAAAGCTCAAAGGGGGGGGGGGAGTCGTCAAGCCATCTTCGTAGGTATACCCTAGACGATAAGGGTTGGTTACGAAGGGATAATAGACTTTGTGTACCACAAGACGAAGACTTAAGGAAGGCCATTCTTGATGATGCTCATCGCTCAAAAATGACCATTCATCCCGGCGGGGATAAGATGTACAAAGATATGAAGCGGGTTTTCTTTTGGGCCGGTATGAAAAAGGATGTGGCCGAGTACGTCGCTAGATGCTTGGTGTGCCAACGAGTTAAAGCAGAACAAAAGAAACCTGGTGGGTTGCTTCACCCATTAGAAGTTCCACTATGGAAATGGGAAAGCATCTCAATGGATTTTGTGGATGGATTACCAAGATCAAGGAAGGGTAACACGGGGATTTGGGTTATAGTAGATAGACTTACTAAAAGCGCCCATTTTATTCCCGTGAAAAGTAAGAGGACTGCTCCGTGGTTGGCTTCTGTATACATTAAGGAGATAGTTCGTTTGCACGGTATTCCTTCTAGTATAGTAAGCAACCATGACCCCATCTTTACTAGCGAATTTTGGAAGAGTTTACAAGAGGTGGTAGGGACTCAGCTAAGTTTGAGCACTGCATATCATCCTCAGACAGACGGCCAGACCGAGAGGGTGAATCGCATTCTAGAGGATCTTTTAAGGCTTTGTATCCTAGACTTTGGGGGTACATGGGAAGAGCACCTTCCGTTAGTAGAATTCGCATATAATAATAGCTTTCAGTCTAGTATTGGCATGGCACCTTTCGAAGCTCTTTATGAAAGGCCTTGCCGTTCGCCTACATGTTGGTGGGAATCTACCGATAAAATCCTACTTGGGCCCGATATGGTTAGGGAAACCTCGGAGAAGATTGAGTTGATTCGAAGGAGGATGAAAGCAGCACAAGATAGGCAAAAATCGTATGTTGATAAGAGGAGGACAGATCTTGAGTTTGACATTGGGGACATGGTTTTTATCAAAGTATCTCCGTTACAGAATGTTTTTCGCTTTGGGTCCGTGGGGAAATTAGCACCAAGGTTTGTAGGGCCGTTTCCTGTAAAAAAAACAGGATTGGGAAGATGGCATATAGGGTGGAGTTGCCTGAGAAACTTAGTGGAGTACACGACGTATTCCATGTATCACATTTGAGGAAGTGTTTGCACAAGACCGCGGAGGTGGTAGAGCCGAGCTTGCTTAAAGAGGTGGAAATAGAGCGTGATGCAACAATTAGACGAGCTCCTACATGCATTCTTGGGTCGGAGATCAAAAAGTTGAGGAATCGAGAGGTCGGACTGGTTAAAGTGCAATGGGGAGATGATGAGAGCAACGCAACTTGGGAGACAGAAGAGAAGATGCGTTCGTTGTACCCTTTTCTTTTTGAGGGTATGTCTTTTAATTTCTCCTTTATCGCTTAGCTTATCTTATCTTATCTTTAGTATGTCCTCTCATTAGTATCTTTGACCTTTAGTTAGGATAATCCTATGGTTGAAACATGTGTTTGAGACATGTTATGTATGATGGATGCAAAATGGATGCAAGTGTTTGCTAGTGGTTGCTCGTGGATGCATATATACACACACTTTAGGCACTAGATCGGCTCAGTCACTTCATATTGCATATTGCATATATATGGATGTATTTAGTATAATGGATGTATAATGGTTGTACCATCATATGGATGTTGCATTCGGTTGAATGGGTGTGCACGCATATAGAAGTAGTATGTAAGCAATTAGGATCTTTTGCATACATAATGGATTCATGACACTTACATAATTTGCATTAAGGAGGTCAACTGAATCAGTAGACCGCCTGATTTCGCATTAGGTAAGGACATGTACACACACTTGCATATGATCATAAAGCATTAGAAGTCTTTTAAGGACAATGGATGCCTGTGTATGATGGATGAGTAGATGGACGTTTGGATGGTAGGATATACATTCTTCCAGACTTGAAGATTTCGGGGACGAAATCCTAAAAGGAGGGGAGAATGTAACACCCCGAATTTTCTATTAACACTAAAGTTGCAAAAATATTAATAAGTGTGTAAGAGAGGGGATGTATCTAATGTGAATATAAAAATATTAATAAGTGTGTAAGAGAGGGGATGTATCTAATATGTATATAAAAACAATAATAAGTAAAGGGGGATGTATCTAATATGTACATTGTAGAAAATATATATATATTTATGACATGAATAGAAGTTTATTAATATGCTGAGTGTTTGCTGAGTCACTTCTGACTCATTGCTGAGTCAACAAGATAAACCCCATCTTGTCTGAACGGCTGCGGTTATTTCTAGGTTAAATCTAATGGCCTAAATGAATTCTAAAAATCTATAAATAAGTGGGTAGACCCTAGACCTAAATCACTTGTAAAATTAGAGAAGCTACCGTCATGCTGCTGCCATGGAGTTCAGCATAGCCGTCATAAACTAAGAAGAGGAAGCCTAATCATCTACAACTAAATCTACACAAATCAAATCAAAAGATCTCTCTTTCTCTAATTCTTTTCTTTTGTTGGTGAGTATGATGATTCTTACAAGACTATTACAAACTAATTTGACTCAGTTATGAATTGGATCACAAGAAAGTGATGTGATTTGTACTTGTAAATTCTATATATTGTGGATCTCTTATTATGTTATTATGTTGTCGTATGATGTAAATTATATATGCTATGTCATGCTATGTTGTAAATTCTCTTATGCTATGTCGTGCTATGTTGAGAATCATGTTAAGCTATGTTATACTATCATACTATGCCATGTTATAAATCATGCTATATTATGTTGAAAAATCATGTTGTTGGATCATGCTTAAAGTTATGTTTTTTTTCTTAATTTAAATGGATCTTGTTTATGGGAATTTGCCTATTAGGTTAGGTGTACCCATAAACTTGAAAATATAATTAAATAAAACTTGATTATGGGAATTTGCCTATTGAGTTAGGTGTACCCATATAAAACCATGTTGTTAAAAAATTAGATGATGTTGATTCACACATGTTCATATGTAAGTTTATGAAAATTGATTGAGATCATATTAGGTGAATTTTGAACAAGTTGTCACCTTTAGATCCATGACATGTATAATCTATGCAAGTTGGACATATGCAAGTTTCACCCCTTATTATGATTCATTTGGTCACATATACATGTTGTTATTATGATAATCTCTTTTATGCTATGAGTTAGGCTATTCGAGTCTAACATATATTTTGCGAATAAACGTTCAAACGTGGGGTAGGGGTAATATTAGGAATTAATAAATTGGGTGCAATTTTGTAAGATGTTGCATACCATGAATGAATGTCCATAATTGAGTCAATTATGGACATTGTTAAAAATTGGAAGTAATTAATAATTCAAGTAGGGAATTATTAAAATTGGGGGAAAGTGGATTATTATTAATAATCAATGCTTAGGACACGAGGTTGGACCCGTTTGTGATGTAAACCTGCCCGGACCCGCCCGGCAAATCCAGTAGTCACAAATGTCGGCCCAATGTGAGAGGTCCTAGGCCCAAACTAAAGCATAACAGTTGTAAAGACACGAGGTTAGACTCTTTTATGGTGTAAGACTGCCCGGACCCGCCCGGCAAATCCAGCTGCCATAAATGCCAGTCTAATGTGAGAGGTCTTTATGAGGTTATGGCCTTAATGAACTAAGAAATACTTAACCAGATAATCATGTAAGGTGGGACATGGGGGTTAAGTAGGTGCCTTGGGTGGCATGAGGAATCTGGTGGTTGCCTTTAGAGGCATTTGAAATACGATTAGACTTAACCAAACACACATGTAAATGAACATGACTAAGTGGGTTAAGTGGGATGGACTAATGGGGACAAGCTTAGGTGGAATGCTTGTGGTAAATAGTGGGGGCCCATTTCAACCAGTATCCCAAAACGTATCTTTGTGGGCTCGACCCAAGTCGAGGACGGGACACGCATACTGGGTTTGACTATAAGAGGCCAAAACAGGGAGCGGTGGCAACGCAAGTCCAACGGGTTTCATATGCGTGTGTGGACCCGGGCTGGTAGGTAAGACGTTGTTGCATCGTGTAGGTATAAGCCGTGCATGTCCGTTGTATCAGGTTGCCACTTTAGGGGAGTGATACACCCCACTGTGGGGCCAGCACGGGTATCTACGAGTTAGGGAGCCGATCGAATAATGGGAAGTAGGGTACACCTAGTGGAGATAGGGGCAGGCGGCACCTATGTAGTCAGCTAGGGGTACGTAAAGCCATTGGGAAAGTTTCTAAGTGAAGCTAAGTGGGATGAATCTTTAGGGTGACTGGTGTGGTGCAGTATAGTGTTTATCCTTTAGTATTTAGGAGCGCCTATAACGTTGCCTTTAGCGATTGTCTATGTCCTTAATCTGCTCTTCATAGACATTTTCTTGTTTTCCAGCTTATGCCTTAGTCCAGTTATTTTGGTAATAGTATTGTAGAATTATCATATTCACCAGACTTTATGTCTGACCCCCTCTTTTCCATCCTTTTTCTCCCTTCAGGTCCGCAGGTTGGGCCAAGTTCTAGTGGAGTCTAGTTGGATCGCTTATCTTCTGGAAAGCTTGGACTGCTGAAGTAAAGTCCATCTTGTTATCTTTCTTTTTAATGGCTATTCATGTAATGGGATTATGTACTTGTTTTATCAAGATAGATATTGTACTTGACATTGAATATGGTGTTATGATGTAATCAAACATGTTTTGACTTCTGCTACAATGAAATAATGTTTTTGAATTTCCAAGTACTATTTTATATCTGTCTTGTTGTAATTTTACTGTTCTATATTCACTTAAAACCTCCATGGAAGTTAATGCATTCCCTTTGTGAGTGACATTAATGGACGTGGGGTGTTACAGTGGAGGTTTATAAGTAAAAGCCACAGATAAACTCAAGACAGATATAAATACACATATTTTAAACAGCGGAAACCAAACAAACTTTTATTTCTTCAATATGTGTTCAAAACAAAACATTCCATAATTGTCTCAAAATACTTCTAACATTACAACATCATTACTGTCTTGATTATTAAAGAAGCATAAAACATAAATAAAGTGACAAAAATCCCCATAGTGATATCCAAAGCCATAATCTGAGCAAAAGAGATCCAAATCATACATCTACAGTCTTGGAGCTTGTAAAAAGCCTGACTGAGCTAAGATGTTTCCTCCCTGTGGACCTTGGGGGGGGGGGGGGGGGGGGGACGGAAGAAAAGAAGATGAAAAGAAAATAGGGTCAGACATAAAGCCTGAGTAAATCTAGTAACTCTTCAGTATGTGAATAAGAAAAGGGCATGATAGATATATACTGAAAATAGGAAAGTGTCACACGGTAAGGAGGTGACGTTTGACATCGAATGTACTATCGCACCCACACTACATATCTCTGCACCTACTTGAGTTTATTCCAACTGGCACCCCATGTTGAGGGTGAAGTGATCCCCATTCTTATTAAAAGATCAGATCCTACTCGCATTAACATGTGTCGTACGGCCCCCAAGAATTGTAGATACCTATGCTGGTCCCACCATGGGGGTGTATCATGACCCATGGTGGCGTCCCTGACTTAAATTCTAGAAGGCATAGGTTATACTACTGGTGTCCCTAGTGCCCTGGTTGTCTACTCCGGAGTGTGTGCACGCCCGCACCCCGTTAGACCTGCACTGTGCACCCACCGCCGTCGTTTGACTGCTTACAATCAGCCCAGTAATCGTGCCCCACCCTGCCTAGTTTCAGGGTACCAATGATACCTAACTTGGGTTACTGCTGAAACGGGTCCCTCGTTACCAGGATTTTCTAGTCAAACATGTTAAGTGGTTAAGTGTCTGTATTTACCTAACCCCACCCATCAATTCTTGTTAACATGTTGAATTTGGTCAAGTGTTATAGTTGACTTAACCCTACCACCTGTCCTTAGCCTCTTAGGAGCACCAGACCACTCACATTAGACAGGTATTGCTACGGTTACTGGATGTGCCGGTCGGTTCCGGGCAGGTTTACACCGTAGCTCAGTCTAACCTCGGGTCTTTATTGGGCTCAATGCTTAACCACCCATATTTGATAGGTATTGTTGTGACTACTGGACAGCCGGGCGGGTCCGGGAAGGTTTACATCACAACTCAATCCAACCTCGGGTTAAGCATATCTGTTTTCAAAATTTACATATTTTATTACTCAATTATACATGTAAATGTCATGTCTTTTATTCTTGGGTATAACAATTTATACTACTTAAATGTCATTGTCATTGGCATGTGCCAAACATGCCAACATATATTTTCAATGTTTTACATCCAACGTTATTACCCCCATTTATACGTTCGCAACATTATAACAAATGTTGGGCTCGACACAATTCAGTCCAACTTTATAAGCGTGAGAAAAGGGGAAATCAAGAACATGTAATATCTTACAACATATAAGGGTGTGTGGCGCATGAACTTGCAATTTAGCGATACTAACATAAATGACGGGTCATGTGAACTTGCATTAAAACCAAAGTATAACTAAGTAGGTGACATATGGAATGGCATAGTTTAGGCTAATACAAACTTGTGTTTGAACATGTTTAACTTGGCATAATGTTGACCACAAAACTAGCATGTTACATATTCACCAAAATGTCCAATTTTAACATCCAATCACATAACCTATTTCAACATGAACTTACATAGTTTTTGAAACCCAAACGATACTTAACGTAAATCCAATTATACTTGCAAATAAACATGAGAATGATATCATAGTTTTTGGGTCATGTAGGCATAAAAGGTTTCAATTATAGATCATGTTTACATAAGCCTTAATTTAGACTTAGTGAATGTATATAATCCATGCTATAGGCATAAACATGAAGGGATCAAGTTCTGGTTTTGCCACAAACTTGCAAGTGCCATTGTTCTTATAAACAATTGTTCAATAGGCTTGCATCAATCAATTTATGCCACAAACATCAATACACAAGTCATGATAGAACCAATTACAATACACATAATTTATACAATAACACAATTCTATTTTCATTTACATTGAATCACATCACAATTTTTATTCATATTCTGAAAGGTCACTATACTTTCAACGAATGCAGAATCTTGAATTCTGGATTTTGAATTTTGATATTAAGATGCGCTCCTTTGGGTATACCAACGTTGCGTTTATTAGTTTGATTAAACTTTAATCTTCTTCTTAATTTGATTCGTCTCTAGGCTTTTCTCTTGACGGCTATGTTTAATTCCTCCCTAGCAGCATGACGACTCCTTTCTCATTTTTTTGTGTGAATTTTCAATTGAAACTTAGAGTGTATTTATAGATTTTTAAGTTGTTTTGAGCCATCAGATGAAGACAGGAGGAATCTAGACCATTCAAAGTTCAAAGAGCCAATCAAGAGGTGACACGTCAGCCTTAGTGACACACAGAGCCACAGAAATTCGAGCCAGAGCCAGACCTGGCCATCCAGGTCGACCAGGCAGGTCGACACCCAGGTCGACACTATGGTCGACCTGGGGGGAACCAGGTCGACACTATGCTCGACCCTATAGTCGACCTGGTCTCTAGGTGGGAATTTTCCTGCCCAGCCCAGTTTGAACCTGAAATTCGAATTTTGAATTTTAAACTGAGCTGTTTGAATTTAAATTTGATTCTGAAACTTCCGAAGGCCATAACTTCTTCATACGGAGTCCGATTCATGCAAACTCGAACTCTATCTCAAGCATAATTCCGAGATGAACGCAATGGCGCAACCCATTTCCCTTAATTCTGTCATTTAAAATTAATTACACTTTAATTTTTGAATCTTAACGTTATAGAATTCACGGGGTGTTACATGTCAAGTTATTGCTAGGTTCCAAAATTCATAATTTTTGGAATCAATATGTGAGCGTAGCAAAAGAAAACATGTTTTAACAGTTTCATTCAATTTGTATCAACCAGAAAATGGCCATTTTTCAAATGGTCTTCAAATTTGACGAAATTAGTTTTGTCAGGACCTTATCGTCAATACGAAGCTAGAAATAATTTTTCTGGACTTTTTGGAGTCTGTATGTGACCCCAGTAAATTGAAATGTACATTTGAAATTGAATATATAGATTTATATTTTAATTTAAATGGAAATTGGTCGTAACAATCGAATTAGCCTACGGGACATATCCCATTGTGTTCGGAATTGAGGTATTTGGTTAGGGACGACAGTCGGTGGGTTCGATTTTGAGTTCGAAATAAAAATTTGCTTTATGGAATAAATAAAATAAAATAAAAATAATATAAAAAAATTTCAATAAACCACCCCAAACCTTTCTCTTCCCCGATCGATTTCAGTTTTAAAATAAAAAAGGGGAAATGCCATCGCGCCATGGCGCGACAGCCCACCGCCACCGTTCAGGCCTGGGCCCCCGCTGCGCCACCTCCCCCTTCCTCCATGGCCCCCTCTCTTCCTTCTCCCTCCCTTACTCTTCCTATTGAATATATCATGCCCGCCCCCTTCAGCAACCGTCGCGCTTCCCCATGGCGCCTCTGCCCTAGCCTGGAGCGCCGACCACCAACGTCCCTCCCCTCCGCCTCCAACCGATAAATGATCCCTCCTCCTTCGAAAAGCAGTGAGTTTTTAATTTTATATCATAGAAAAACTGATTTTTTTAGTTTCTTTAAAAATATAATCTTTGGTTATTTAAAAATATGAAATCTTTGAATGTGAAAATATAGATTTTCAATGTATGAAAACTTTGATTTTTATATGTAAACATGGTTTGATTTTCTTATGTATAAAGATAAGATTATATTTTTAGATGCGAAAAGTTATGATTTATAAAATGGGAAAAGGTTATATTTTTATCTTGAAGAAAATAGATTTTTATATATGGAATGTTTATATTTTTCATAATATAAAGATACGATTTTTATAATGTCAAGATAAAGATTTGATTTTTACAATGTTTTCATTGTGATAAAAGGGCGATTTTTATAATGTATGTAACGATATAAAAAATATGAGTTTTATCGAAAAAAAGAATATATTTTCAGTAAAGTAAAGATATAATCTCTAGTGTATGAAGAGCCAAATGAAAATATAATCTTTATTATATGTAGAGCAATATAAAAATATAATTTTTATTATATGAGAAGTGAAATAGAAATTCGATTTTTATTATATGAATAACGATATAAAAATGTGATCTTTATATATGTTGTAGCGAAAAGATTTGATTTTTATTTATATAAAAAAAATTGATGTTTAGCACTATAAAAATCTGATTTTTATAAATATAGCGAAGTGATAAAAATGTGATTTTTATTCATGTAGCGGTGAAATAAAAATGTGATTTTTACAATGAACAGCGTGAAAAGGAGTGCGATGGAACGGACTGACATCAAAAGAAAATCCGAACCATTCAGCAATAAAGAATAACGGAGTGGAACCCAAAGGTGAGAACTCCTCACCATATTTTCTTATACAATTATTTATTTTATAACTACATATATGAACTGTTCCCCGTCGTCCATAGACCATGGACGACTTGTTTGATTGTTGGTTTGGATGATTAGATTATTTGGCTGTTTGGTTGAACGAATTGATTAGAATTTGGTTTGTATATGACGTGCGTCATTATTAGGCGAGGATAAGGCTAGACTTTATCCCATTTCTAGTATCGCGCCATTATGCCGCCAAAATTTTCTAAAATATGTTAGAACAATGAAAATATCATTTTTATTGTGTAAATGAATTGAATAATTATTTTATCGTTAAAAATATAATGTTTAACACGTATATGAATAAAATAAATATTCATTTAAAAATCAGACGATTTTTTTATGTACACCCATTTGACTGATATTGATTGGGATGATAAATTTTACACATCTCCCAACTACACAAATAAAATTCATTATTTGTTGGTTGAAACCGCACACGGGTATTGGGATGATACAGGACATACACTAATCCTAATATTTAGTTGTATGTCAATCGATTGGTTGACAAGCTATGTAAGCGTTGAATATTTATATTTAATGCCTATGTAGGGTAGAATGCACTCTGGATGATGGTTGACTGTGTTTTATTGTTGTTGTGTACGTGTGTTGTATGAAATTCATATAATAACATTATATGTTACTTGACTGTGTCTGATTCTAGTTCAGAAAGAATGAATATTTAAAAACATTGATTATTTTAAAATAACGAGTATTTTAAAATAACGAGTATTTTAAAATAATGTTCAGTAAAGGATCAAAATCTGATTTTGATGTCTGATTTGGGATGCACACGAATATATTTAAATATATAAAGCTGTGTTGATTAGATTAACGCCACTTTGATGTGAACGATATTTATATCGGTTTTATTCGTTTTTATAACGAATATCGAAAAGGTATTGATTTCAAAATATAATGTTTTGAAAATACTATCATTTGTATATCGATGATATGGAATATTCAATTTTGATTTGAAATTGAATATGAATTTACAATCGTTTTGAAAACGAATTTAAAATGATTTATAAAATACGTTTTAAATGGAAATAGATGAAATATATATATATATATATATAATGGCCTGAATAGAACGCGCCGCGCCACGGTAGTTTGACCATTGACTTCGAACAGACATTACGGGGGTTCCGACCATCGGATTCTCCTAAAACCAGAACTCTTGGGTTTGTATCAAAAAGAGCTTTCTAACGAATATGAGAGATTTGATATCTAACGGTTGGATTTGGAATTATGTCCAAATCAAGTTTGGAAAAGGTCGCTGTAAGTGTAGTTTGATGGCCGCTTATGGAAATCGACTGTACGGGCCTTGATAAAATTATTAAAAATATCAATAATTTGTGTAAAATCATAATAAATGATTTGGAAAGAATTGGGATTAAAAATTCCATATTTGAAAAGATAAAAATATATTTTTATCGAAATGAACTAGTTATGAACTAGAATTATAAATCCATTATTTTTAAATAATTAGATTGGATTTGAAATGGTTTTAAAAATAACCTTAATTTCCAATATATGAATTGGAATGGATTTGAATCGAAATTATCTTAGGAATATTTCGATATTGGATTCGGTGATTATACGGATATTGTGGAGGAATTTGGAAGATATGTATATCATTATTCCAATACGATATTTGTTGGTTTCAGAATTTGATATTGAATATAAGCCGATATATTTTCTATTCAGAGCCTTGTATTTAATATCTAATGGGATTTGGGTTTGTCGTGAATGGTGTCTTCATTAACACTTTTCTTAAACCCAGTTGAGAAAAGATTAAATCTTTTTATTTAGATTCAATGAAGTATTTCAATTAATTAATATTTAATTGGAATTGAAGTGGAATTGATTTTTGGGTTTATCGTGAACGGTGTTTTAAATAACACTTGTTCTTTAACCCGATAATGAATGGAATGTGAATTGGGTTTATTGTAAACTGTGTTTTTAACAATATTCGTTCTTTAACATGATTTACAGTGAAATGTGATTTGGAATTTATAAATCTTTTTATTAAGATTTAACAGGACTTTTCCAAAGTAAAGTTTTCCAATTTAATGTATTAAATTGGAATTAAATGGAATTCGATTCGATAATAATCGAAATGAAATTCTGTGGAGGAAGGCTGTTAATACATATGGAATTTAAAAAGGCTTTGTTGTTATTCCATTTATATTATTATTCAGATGCAGAAATTGATATCGATTATATATGGATTTGTATTTCCGTGAAGATTCTGTAATTAATGAAATGTGATTTGGGTTTATCGTGAACTGTTTTTTAAATGACATTAGTTCTTTAACCCAGTTAAAGGCAGGATTACATGTTTGTCATTGTATTTCGAATTGTATGGTTGATCTCTGCTAAATATATATCTGTTTGGTGGCGGAGAATTTATTCTCTTGGTTAATACCCTTCTCTGAGACGTACACGCTCAGAGGTTATATATCGGCAGAAATCAATAGTACGGTGTAGATTGTCGATTCGACATGTTTGTGTTTCCAATGTTAAATAATCATTAATATTGATTTTTGGGAATATTAAAACTAAGTGGAGTTTTAATGAATCTTTAAATTGATTGAAAATGGGAATTGATAGTTTAAATTATCAAACTTGGGAAATGATCGAGAATGGAGTATCGCCGGTTTTGCTCATAGCGATAGTTAAATCTTTAATTAGAATTGAATGGGAAATGGTAATTAATATTCACCGATAACACCGTGGTGTTAGATATGGAGTATTACCAGTTTAGCTCCATGGGATTAATAGGTTGGGATTGGGAAATAAAATAAATATTACTTTGGTGTGGTTCGCTAATCCCGACTAGTTTAGAAAACCTTAACATGGTTTGAAATGATATCCAAAGGATGATTAAAGAATAAATCTAAAGAATTTATCTTTGATAAAATTAATGGGAACCTTTCCCAAATGATAAGAATATTTGAATAAAGGAATATTCTGGATTGGAATGAGGCATATGTTGTGTTTGTGTAACACTTGTCTATTATATACGCGAGTTATTCAGAAAGATTGGGTTTATCCCTTTCTGAATAAGTGATTCGACGATAAGTCGATGATGAAGATAGTGGTCTGTAATAACCCGGAAATTCTGAGCCAGTTTAAAATTTTTATTTTGGCAATTACAGCGAATTTTCTATATTTAAAATAGATTATTTTAAATAATATCGGCGAGAAAATTTATTTTGAATATAATTAGAACGTATATATTATATACGTCGTCGTTAGAATAGAAATATTTATATATAATTATAAATAGAATTGAAAATGGCGCGGTAGTTCGAAAATTCGATTTCTAATTTCAAATGAATATACAGAATTCGTTATAAGTCAGAATTGAACGAAACAAGAAATATTTGAATCTGATGAAGAATATCTTTCTAACGAAGTTAACAAACTGAGATTTCACTTTAGAAATGATAAGATATGTCCAGTAGAAAATTCAGAATAGTCGCTGTGGAATTTATATATATTTTATATAATATATAGCCCTTAAAAATAGCCGTTTTGCAAACGACCTCGGATTTCGACGAAACCAGTTTTGTTGGGTCCGTGGTGTCAAGTTATTGCTAGATTTCAAGTTTCATAATTTTTCGAATCAATATGTGAGCGTGGCAAAAGAAAACGCGTTTGAACAGTTTCTGTTGAATTTAATCGACGGGAAATTGGCCATTTTGCAAACGGTCTCATAATTCGACGAAACTAGTTTTGTTAGGACCGTATCGTCAATACGAAACTAGAAAATATTTTTCTGGAATTTTTCTAGTTAGTATGTGACCCCGGTAATTTGAAATGTACCTTTAAAATTCAATATAAGGATTTAAATTGTAAGTTCAACGAAAACTGATTGTAACGATCAAATCAGCTTACGATACATATCCCATTGTGTTCGGAATGGGGGTAAAACGCTATGGACGACAGGCGGTGGACCTCGTTTCGAGGTCATAAGTAAAAGTCAACCCTTTGGCAAAAATTTAATAATTAAATAATAAAATAAAATAAAAAAATAGAATCCCCCCTTTTCTCTTCTGCTTGCCCCCCCCCCCCCCCCCCCCGATCCCTCATTCATTAACCAGAACGAAAAAAAAAAAAAAGAGAAAACCTAATCCTAAATCGCGCCGCCTTACCTCGAACGACGCCGACGAACCCCTCGCGCCGCACCCCTCCGTTCAGTTCCCTCCTCCCTCCAGACATCGCGACGCAATCGAAGCAGCCCTCCCAATCGGAGCCTCCACCATCGAACTCCAGACATCACGACACCACCGAGCACCACTGGACCACCGCCGACTCCTCCTCCTCTCATTCGAAATCTCGGTGAGCCTTTAGATTATTTTGTTTTTTTTTTATTTTGTTTTACGGTGAATTGAAAACTGTTTTTTTATATGATTTGAAAACTGTTTTTTTTTTTTTAGTTTTATAAACTAAAATTATAAAAGAACAAAAACTGATTTTTGTTTTAGGTTTTTAAAACAGAATTTTTAAAAGGATTATGAAAACTGTTTTAAAAGAAGAAAATAAAAACTGATTTGTTAGAATTTAAAAAACTGCATTTTTAAATAAGGTAAAAACTGCATTTTTAAATAAAATAAAAACTGATTTTTAGTTATAAAAGAAGAAAAAAACTGCATTTTTAAATAAGGTAAAAACTGCATTTTTAAATAAAATAAAAACTGATTTTTAGTTATAAAGAAAAAAACTGCATTTTTTTAAAAGATTAAAACTGCATTTTAATAAAAGAGAAACTGTTTTGAAAAGAAAATATAAACTGTTTTGAAAAGAAAACAAAAACTGTTTTGAAAAGAAAATATATAAACTGTTTTGAAAAGAAAACAAAAACTGTTTTGAAAAGAAAATATATAAACTGTTTTGGAAAGAAAACAAAAACTGTTTTGAAAAGAAAACAAAAACTGTTTTGAAAAGAAAACAAAAACTGTTTTGAAAAGAAAACAAAAACTGTTTTGGAAAAAAAGGATTTGGACTTGAAAATAAAGATCATATTTTTAAAAATAAATAAGATGGAATTTTTGTTAAGTAGAAGAAGTAAGGTATGATTCTTATATTTTTAAAGCAATAAAAATATAATTGTTACATCATGAGAATGATAAAAATATAATCTTTATATTTAATAGCGAAGTCAAAATTCAATTTTTATATATTGAATAACATAGTAAAAATTCGATTTTTACATATGTAGAGAATACGGGCGAAGGTGACAAAAAGGCGAAACGACGAAGACTTCTGCAAATGAAGTGCCGTGGAGCTAGGATAGCTATATGTGAGAATTTCTCACCTTTCAATTTCTTTTCTAGTTTTATATATATATACTAGGATGCAGACGGTGCTTAGTAGCACCCGACACAATCGTCCACAGACCATGGACTTGTTTGTTTGGTTGCATAGATTAGTTATATGATGTGATTTGAATTTGGTTGTTTGGTGATTTGATTGATGTGTGAATGGCGTGGGCCTTCACTAGACCGGGGATAAGGCTAGGCCTTGTCCCGTTTCTAGTATCGTGCCGTTATGCCGCCGAAATTTTCTAAAATATGTTAGAAAAATAAAAATATCATTTTATTTAAGGAATGAATTGAATAGAAATTCATAGGTTGAAATAAAATGTTTTATCGTTAAAAATATAATTTTTAACGTGAATGTGAATAAATAAATATTCATTTACAAACCAGACGGTTTGTTTATGTACACCTATTTTAAGGACATTAATTGGGACGATAAATTTTACACATCGCCCAACTGCACAACTAAATCTGTGTTTGATTGTTTGAAACCCCACACGGGTGTTAGGGTGAAATTTGAAGTTCACTCATCCTGATTGATTAAACATGTCGATCGATTGATTGACAGGCTGTTATAAGCGTTGAATATCTATATTTGATGCTTATACAGTGTAGTGCACTTTGGTTGATGGTTGATGATTTTTCAATGCTATTATACATGTGTTGTATGAAAATCCATATAATTAATTTTATATGGTGATTCATTGGGCCTCATTCCAATTTAGAAAATAAAGAATATTATGAAATAAAAGTTCATGTGTTGACAGTACTCATCTATTGAGATTGGTCATGTGGTGAACGAAATATTTTGATAATAACGACTATTTTGAAAAAAAGAAATATTTGAAATAGAATATTTGAAAATAGAAATTTATGAAGCCGTGTTGATTTGATTGACGCCATTTTGACGTGAATGATATTTATATCGATTTTATTCATCTTAAAAATGAATATTGAAAAGTGATTTCGAAATCGAATATTTTGAATTGAATTGAAAACGATTTCGAAATGAATTGAATTGAAAACGATTTCGAAATGAATTGAATTGAAAACTATTTCGAAATGAATTGAATTGAAAACGATTTCGAAATGAATTGAATTGAAAACGAATTCAAATTGAATTGAAAACGATTTCGAAATGAATTGAATTGAAAACGATTTCGAAATGAATTGAAAACGAATTCAAATTGAATTGAAAACGATTTCGAAATGAATTGAATTGAAAACGATTTCGAAATGAATTGAAAACGAATTCAAATTGAATTGAAAACGAATTTAAATGAATTCAAATTGAATTGAAATTTGAATTGAATAGAAATGAATTTTGAAACGAATTTATAAAGAAGAATTCAATTTTGATTTGAATTGAAAAGGAAGTTGAAATTGCTTTTGAAACGAATTTAAAACTATTTATATAATTCGTTTTAAATAGAAATCGACGAAGTATATATTATATATATTATATATATAATATAATGGCCTGAATAGAACGCGCCGCGCCGCGGCAGTTCGTGAATTTCGACCATTTATTTCAAACGGACATTGCGGGAGATCCGACCGTCGGATCCTCCTAAAACCGGAACCGTTGGGTTCGTATCGAAAAGAGCTTTCTAATGAATGTTAGAAATTTGAAATCTAACGGTTGGATTTGGAGATACGTCCAAATCAAATTCGAAAAAGGTCGTTGTAAGTGCAGTTCGATGGCCGTTAATGGAAATCGACTGTACGGGCCTTGATAAAATTATTAAAAATAGTAATAATTTGTGTAAAATCATAAGAAATGATTTGTGAAAGTTTGGGATGAAAAACTCCATATTTGAAAAGATAAAAATAGATTTTTATCGAAATGAACTAGTTTTGAACTAGAATTATAATTCTATTTATTTTTAAATAAATAAATTGAATTTGAAATGGTTTTGAAAATAACCAAAATTTCCAATGATTGCATTGGAGTGGATTTGAATCGAAATGGTCTTCGGAATATTTCGATGTTGGAATTCGTGATATTACAGGTGTTGTTATGGAAATTTGAAAGATATATATTTGTATCGTTATTTCCAATACGACATTTGTTAGTCGTAGAATTCGATATTGAATATAAGCCAATATATTTTCTATTCAGAGCCTTGCATTGAATATCGAATGTGATTTGGGTTTGTCGTGAATGGTGTCTTCACTAACACTGTTCTTGAACCCAGTTGAGAAAAGATTAAATCTTTTTATTTAGATTTAATGAAGTGTACCAATTAAATGATATTTAATTGGAATTGAATTGGTATTGATTTTTGGGTTTATCGTGAACAGTGTTTTAAATAACACTTGTTCTTTAACCCGATAATTAATGGAATGGGATTTTGGGTTTATCGTGAATCGTGTTTTAAATGACACTGATTCTTTAACCCAGATAATGATTAAAACTAAGTGGAGTTTTAATGAATCTTTAATTAGATTGAAAAGATCGAGAATGGAGTATCACCAGTTTTGCTCCAGGCGATAGTTAAATCTTTAATTAGATTTGAACGTGAAATTTAGAAACTAACTGTCGGTTAGCCAAGCAGAATGGTTTTCTGGATATTGATCTGATGTTGGTTTCGGCCTTCGGGGTTAATATTTGGGGAATTATTCTCTTGATTAATTTACGGTTAGTGACTAATGAATTGGAATGAGGCGTATGTTGTGTTTGTGTAACACTTATTTAAAATATACGCGAGTTATTCGGAAAGACCGGGTTTATCCCATTCTGGATAACTGATACGACGATAAGTCGAAGATGAAGACGATGGTCGAAGACCGGAGTTCTTCACGTCGTTTGGGTGGTTACTGATGATCTTGATTGGGCTATACACCCAAGAAGATGGAAACAGTTAGTGATCGTCCAGACGTACTTGGAGATCGATGGATATGCGGGGTATGCTTAACGCCCTTCTCTGAGACGTACGAGCTCAGGGGTTATATATTGATGGGTATCAAACGCATGGAGTGAATTGCCTGTGTGGCATGCCTAAGTGGCAATTGATCGAGGCTTCTGTTGAAAAGCAAAGTCTTGTGGTGATGATCGAAGCACGGCCTTTGTGGCGTAGCTTTGTGTAACGTTTACCTCGCGTGTTTCACACCCGGTATGAACCAAAAACGGGAGAGGACGTCAGGGAGGGCATGCGTTTCTTTCTAGCTAGAAGTGGCGTCAGTGGTTTTACACGCCCTGACGAGTTTGACTTATGTAGTTGTTGCTGTTGCGAGGCGCCTCGGATTGATCGGTCGTTCTCGAACCGATGGAGTCATTTAGTTGGCTCGTTTACGCCCCATAGGGCGGGGAAATGCATGTTCAGGGTTTAAGTTTAATCCACATCGGTGGACTGGCCCTGAGGATCCAAGGCTTGACTGAGTACTTGCCTGAGACACGGGCTAGAGCGTCTCGAATCGGTTGAGGACTATCTTTTGCCTCGGTTCATAGACGGAAATCCAATTTCCAAATACGTGATTTTGCGATTTTGATTGTATAACCTATATGTGGCGACATAGTGGTATGGGGCATTCATGCCGCCTATGATTGATACTTATGATTTGAATCTGTTTTATACACTATGCACTTATAATAGTATCAAATGATTTGTTTTAAACGTATCAAGCATTCTTTGGCTGTTATAAGGGAAAACCCTATCCCCCGGCTTGCGTTGCATTGTGTGATAGGACCTGGGTCTTATAACAGCTTCATTTTTTCTTTATTTAGCATTGTGCTGTTTGTTTTATGCACTGGTATTCTTGGGAGGAAACCCGTTCTGTGTTATACGGCGTGGTCCCTGGATTTACCTAACTTTGAAAATAAAGATTAATAACTGTTTTAGTTCTCACACCAGTCCCATGACTGACCTGGAGTTTATTGTTTTAACCTAAACTCTGGGTGCCCTTATTTTGACACGGGCAGCTAGTAGTTTTGGTTTTGCAGATTTATATTCGTAGGATCCTGGTTTACAGCTGGAACGATATCCGGAAAGCTTTGTATCCGTATATCTCTTTCTAGTTGTGTATTGTATTATTTTCCGCTTCTATGTATTTAAATGTAATTTAAATCTCTGATATTTCTGTGTAATATTCATTTATACTCTGTATATTCTTGTAATCTGATGCATTGTTGTAATATACAATGAAATGTTCTTCCGTATGCGTTCTGTTGTGGTTTGTTCTCGAATTATCCGACGCTTTCCTTTACGGGGAAGTTACGGGTTTTCACAGTTGGTATCAGAGCTTTGGTTTACAAAGCAGAGAACAAGGCACATTAGAACCATATGAAAGAATTCATCAGATATTGGGTTAGTAATATCCAATTAGAATGACTCGTTAGAGATGGGATCAGTAGTATCCTAGAACGAGTGTGAAGAGTATATTTTTCAAATGAAAACAAATTTTGTTTTGAAAATCTAAATCAATCATTCGTATTTGACTATCTATTTATATTGATTAGGACAGTCCAATATATAAAGATTTTGCGTATGCGCCTGGCTAGCGTCTATTCGAAGTTTTAATATACTGGATAGATATAGAATCACACTCTAGTCGCCCGGAGATGATTCAGATGATGAGGCCTCATCATTAGTGTTTATATTCGAGTGACGAAAGTGAGATTTCTATATATTTCCTATTGACTGGTGTGAGAACCAAAAATTAGATAGGGCCTATTGTTGTGATTTGGCATCAAAAACCTGATTTTTGTATATGTATCAAAATTATGAATTTGAAACTCTAATTCACTAATTGATTGATGTTTGTGTTGTTTGTTTATTTGTTTGCTAATTTTTGAACCATTTAGCCTAATTGAACCAAATATTGAGCTGTATTGAAAATTAGTCGCATTTGCTTGCATATGCATATAAATCATTGAACAGGTCATAGCAAGGAGGCTAGAGCAGAGAATAAAATTTGTTTGCCCGAAAAATAGGTACATGTTTACTACATAATTTCCTGTTTTGTTTGGGTGATGATGATTTTGTGAGCCTATTGGCTAGCCGCTTGGCTTTTTCTTTTTCTTTTTGAGATCTGAAGGACCGGGGAAGCTATTTGAAATTCCCCGATGCTCCCATTGCAGGGGAGGTTATGGCGAAATTTTTCGAAAATTTAAGGTGTTAGCCAAATTCTTGAAATTTTGAAAATTCTTAGAAACTGAAAAGTTGGAGAATGGAAGCCAGATCGAATATAGAGCTTAATAATCAAACCACTTTCGACTTTGTTCCTTTTCGGGGACGAAAAGTTTTAAGTGGGGGAGATTGTAATAACCCGGAAATTCTGAGCCAGTTTAAAATTTTTATTTTGGCAATTACAGCGAATTTTCTATATTTAAAATAGATTATTTTAAATAATATCGGCGAGAAAATTTATTTTGAATATAATTAGAACGTATATATTATATACGTCGTCGTTAGAATAGAAATATTTATATATAATTATAAATAGAATTGAAAATGGCGCGGTAGTTCGAAAATTCGATTTCTAATTTCAAATGAATATACAGAATTCGTTATAAGTCAGAATTGAACGAAACAAGAAATATTTGAATCTGATGAAGAATATCTTTCTAACGAAGTTAACAAACTGAGATTTCACTTTAGAAATGATAAGATATGTCCAGTAGAAAATTCAGAATAGTCGCTGTGGAATTTATATATATTTTATATAATATATAGCCCTTAAAAATAGCCGTTTTGCAAACGACCTCGGATTTCGACGAAACCAGTTTTGTTGGGTCCGTGGTGTCAAGTTATTGCTAGATTTCAAGTTTCATAATTTTTCGAATCAATATGTGAGCGTGGCAAAAGAAAACGCGTTTGACCAGTTTCTGTTGAATTTAATCGACGGGAAATTGGCCATTTTGCAAACGGTCTCAGAATTCGACGAAACTAGTTTTGTTAGGACCGTATCGTCAATACGAAACTAGAAAATATTTTTCTGGAATTTTTCTAGTTAGTATGTGACCCCGGTAATTTGAAATGTACCTTTAAAATTCAATATAAGGATTTAAATTGTAAATTCAACGAAAACTGATTGTAACGATCAAATCAGCTTACGATACATATCCCATTGTGTTCGGAATGGGGGTAAAACGCTATGGACGACAGGCGGTGGACCTCGTTTCGAGGTCATAAGTAAAAGTCAACCCTTTGGCAAAAATTTAATAATTAAATAATAAAATAAAAATAAAAAAAATAGAATCCCCCCTTTTCTCTTCTGCTTGCCCCCCCCCCCCCGATCCCTCATTCATTAACCAGAACGAAAAAAAAAAAAAGAGAAAACCTAATCCTAAATCGCGCCGCCTTACCTCGAACGACGCCGACGAACCCCTCGCGCCGCACCCCTCCGTTCAGTTCCCTCCTCCCTCCAGACATCGCGACGCAATCGAAGCAGCCCTCCCAATCGGAGCCTCCAC
The DNA here is from genome assembly GCA_030737875.1 of Allium sativum. Taxonomy (NCBI): domain Eukaryota; kingdom Viridiplantae; phylum Streptophyta; class Magnoliopsida; order Asparagales; family Amaryllidaceae; genus Allium; species Allium sativum. The sequence goes on along the minus strand of CM060923.1, from coordinate 566,530,088 downwards.
CATCGAACTCCAGACATCGCGACACCACCGAGCACCACTGGACCACCGCCGACTCCTCCTCCTCCCATTCGAAATCTCGGTGAGCCTTTAGATTATTTTGTTTTGTTTTTATTTTGTTTTACAGTGAATTGAAAACTGTTTTTTTATATGATTTAAAAACTGTTTTTTTTTAGTTTTATAAACTGAAATTATAAAAGAACAAAAACTGATTTTTGTTTTAGGTTTTTAAAACAGAATTTTTAAAAGGATTATGAAAACTGTTTTAAAAGAAGAAAATAAAAACTGATTTGTTAGAATTTAAAAAACTGCATTTTTAAATAAGGTAAAAACTGCATTTTTAAATAAAATAAAAACTGATTTTTAGTTATAAAAGAAGAAAAAAACTGCATTTTTAAATAAGGTAAAAACTGCATTTTTAAATAAAATAAAAACTGATTTTTAGTTATAAAGAAAAAAAACTGCATTTTTTTAAAAGATTAAAACTGCATTTTAATAAAAGAGAAACTGTTTTGAAAAGAAAATATAAACTGTTTTGAAAAGAAAACAAAAACTGTTTTGAAAAGAAAATATATAAACTGTTTTGAAAAGAAAACAAAAACTGTTTTGAAAAGAAAATATATAAACTGTTTTGAAAAGAAAACAAAAACTGTTTTGAAAAGAAAACAAAAACTGTTTTGAAAAGAAAACAAAAACTGTTTTGAAAAGAAAACAAAAACTGTTTTGGAAAAAAAGGATTTGGACTTGAAAATAAAGATCATATTTTTAAAAATAGAAAAGATGGAATTTTTGTTAAGTAGAAGAAGTAAGGTATGATTCTTATATTTTTAAAGCAATAAAAATATAATTGTTACATCATGAGAATGATAAAAATATAATCTTTATATTTAATAGCGAAGTCAAAATTCAATTTTTATATATTGAATAACATAGTAAAAATTCGATTTTTACATATGTAGAGAATACGGGCGAAGGTGAAAAAAAGGCGAAACGACGAAGACTTCTGCAAATGAAGTGCCGTGGAGCTAGGATAGCTATATGTGAGAATTTCTCACCTTTCAATTTCTTTTCTAGTTTTATATATATATATACTAGGATGCAGACGGTGCTTAGTAGCACCCGACACAATCGTCCACAGACCATGGACTTGTTTGTTTGGTTGCATAGATTAGTTATATGATGTGATTTGAATTTGGTTGTTTGGTGATTTGATTGATGTGTGAATGGCGTGGGCCTTCACTAGACCGGGGATAAGGCTAGGCCTTGTCCCGTTTCTAGTATCGTGCCGTTATGCCGCCGAAATTTTCTAAAATATGTTAGAAAAATAAAAATATCATTTTATTTAAGGAATGAATTGAATAGAAATTCATAGGTTGAAATAAAATGTTTTATCGTTAAAAATATAATTTTTAACGTGAATGTGAATAAATAAATATTCATTTACAAACCAGACGGTTTGTTTATGTACACCTATTTGAAGGACATTAATTGGTACGATAAATTTTACACATCGCCCAACTGCACAACTAAATCTGTGTTTGATTGTTTGAAACCCCACACGGGTGTTAGGGTGAAATTTGAAGTTCACTCATCCTGATTGATTAAACATGTCGATCGATTGATTGACAGGCTGTTATAAGCGTTGAATATCTATATTTGATGCTTATACAGTGTAGTGCACTTTGGTTGATGGTTGATGATTTTTCAATGCTATTATACATGTGTTGTATGAAAATCCATATAATTAATTTTATATGGTGATTGATTGGGCCTCATTCCAATTTAGAAAATAAAGAATATTATGAAATAAAAGTTCATGTGTTGACAGTACTCATCTATTGAGATTGGTCATGTGGTGAACGAAATATTTTGATAATAACGACTATTTTGAAAAAAAGAAATATTTGAAATAGAATATTTGAAAATAGAAATTTATGAAGCCGTGTTGATTTGATTGACGCCATTTTGACGTGAATGATATTTATATCGATTTTATTCATCTTAAAAATGAATATTGAAAAGTGATTTCGAAATCGAATATTTTGAATTGAATTGAAAACGATTTCGAAATGAATTGAATTGAAAACGATTTCGAAATGAATTGAATTGAAAACGATTTCGAAATGAATTGAATTGAAAACGATTTCGAAATGAATTGAATTGAAAACGAATTCAAATTGAATTGAAAACGATTTCGAAATGAATTGAATTGAAAACGATTTCGAAATGAATTGAAAACGAATTCAAATTGAATTGAAAACGATTTCGAAATGAATTGAAAACGAATTCAAATTGAATTGAAAACGAATTGAAATGAATTCAAATTGAATTGAAATTTGAATTGAATAGAAATGAATTTTGAAACGAATTTATAAAGAAGAATTCAATTTTGATTTGAATTGAAAAGGAAGTTGAAATTGCTTTTGAAACGAATTTAAAACTATTTATATAATTCGTTTTAAATAGAAATCGACGAAGTATATATTATATATATTATATATATAATATAATGGCCTGAATAGAACGCGCCGCGCCGCGGCAGTTCGTGAATTTCGACCATTTATTTCAAACGGACATTGCGGGAGATCCGACCGTCGGATCCTCCTAAAACCGGAACCGTTGGGTTCGTATCGAAAAGAGCTTTCTAATGAATGTTAGAAATTTGGAATCTAACGGTTGGATTTGGAGATACGTCCAAATCAAATTCGAAAAAGGTCGCTGTAAGTGCAGTTCGATGGCCGTTAATGGAAATCGACTGTACGGGCCTTGATAAAATTATTAAAAATAGTAATAATTTGTGTAAAATCATAAGAAATGATTTGTGAAAGTTTGGGATGAAAAACTCCATATTTGAAAAGATAAAAATAGATTTTTATCGAAATGAACTAGTTTTGAACTAGAATTATAATTCTATTTATTTTTAAATAAATAAATTGAATTTGAAATGGTTTTGAAAATAACCAAAATTTCCAATGATTGCATTGGAGTGGATTTGAATCGAAATGGTCTTCGGAATATTTCGATGTTGGAATTCGTGATATTACAGGTGTTGTTATGGAAATTTGAAAGATATATATTTGTATCGTTATTTCCAATACGACATTTGTTAGTCGTAGAATTCGATATTGAATATAAGCCGATATATTTTCTATTCAGAGCCTTGCATTGAATATCGAATGTGATTTGGGTTTGTCGTGAATGGTGTCTTCACTAACACTGTTCTTGAACCCAGTTGAGAAAAGATTAAATCTTTTTATTTAGATTTAATGAAGTGTACCAATTAAATGATATTTAATTGGAATTGAATTGGTATTGATTTTTGGGTTTATCGTGAACAGTGTTTTAAATAACACTTGTTCTTTAACCCGATAATTAATGGAATGGGATTTTGGGTTTATCGTGAATCGTGTTTTAAATGACACTGATTCTTTAACCCAGATAATGATTAAAACTAAGTGGAGTTTTAATGAATCTTTAATTAGATTGAAAAGATCGAGAATGGAGTATCACCAGTTTTGCTCCAGGCGATAGTTAAATCTTTAATTAGATTTGAACGTGAAATTTAGAAACTAACTGTCGGTTAGCCAAGCAGAATGGTTTTCTGGATATTGATCTGATGTTGGTTTCGGCCTTCGGGGTTAATATTTGGGGAATTATTCTCTTGATTAATTTACGGTTAGTGACTAATGAATTGGAATGAGGCGTATGTTGTGTTTGTGTAACACTTATTTAAAATATACGCGAGTTATTCGGAAAGACCGGGTTTATCCCATTCTGGATAACTGATACGACGATAAGTCGAAGATGAAGACGATGGTCGAAGACCGGAGTTCTTCACGTCGTTTGGGTGGTTACTGATGATCTTGATTGGGCTATACACCCAAGAAGATGGAAACAGTAAGTGATCGTCCAGACGTACTTGGAGATCGATGGATATGCGGGGTACTAGGTGCCTCCGGTTTCGTTCAGCCCCAGACCGGACTTGTAAATGGACTGTGTGTCTGACATTGGATTTTAGTCCGTGTGATTGATCTCTATTAAATATATATCTGTTTGGCGGCGGAGAATTCATTCTCTTGCTTAACGCCCTTCTCTGAGACGTACGAGCTCAGGGGTTATATATTGATGGATATCAAACGCATGGAGTGAATTGCCTGTGTGGCATGCCTAAGTGGCAATTGATCGAGGCTTCTGTTGAAAAGCAAAGTCTTGTGGTGATGATCGAAGCACGGCCTTTGTGGCGTAGCTTTGTGTAACGTTTACCTCGCGTGTTTCACACCCGGTATGAACCAAAAACGGGAGAGGACGTCAGGGAGGGCATGCGTTTCTTTCTAGCTAGAAGTGGCGTCAGTGGTTTTACACGCCCTGACGAGTTTGACTTATGTGGTTGTTGCTGTTGCGAGGCGCCTCGGATTGATCGGTCGTTCTCGAACCGATGGAGTCATTTAGTTGGCTCGTTTACGCCCCATAGGGCGGGGAAATGCATGTTCAGGGTTTAAGTTTAATCCACATCGGTGGACTGGCCCTGAGGATCCAAGGCTTGACTGAGTACTTGCCTGAGACACGGGCTAGAGAGTCTCGAATCGGTTGAGGACTATCTTTTGCCTCGGTTCATAGACGGAAATCCAATTTCCAAATACGTGTTTTTGCGATTTTGATTGTATAACCTATATATGGCGACATAGTGGTATGGGGCATTCATGCCGCCTATGATTGATACTTATGATTTGAAGCTGTTTTATACACTATGCACTTATAATAGTATCAAATGATTTGTTTTAAACGTATCAAGCATTCTTTGGCTGTTATAAGGGAAAACCCTATCCCCCGGCTTGCGTTGCATTGTGTGATAGGACCTGGGTCTTATAACAGCTTCATTTTTCTTTATTTAGCATTGCGCTGTTTGTTTTATGCACTGGTATTCTTGGGAGGAAACCCGTTCCGTGTTATACGGCGTGGTCCCTGGATTTACCTAACTTTGAAAATAAAGATTAATAACTGTTTTAGTTCTCACACCAGTCCCATGACTGACCTGGAGTTTATTGTTTTAACCTAAACTCTGGGTGCCCTTATTTTGACACGGGCAGCTAGTAGTTTTGGTTTTGCAGTTTTATATTTGCAGGATCCTGGTTTACAGCTGGAACGATATCCGGAAAGCTTTGTATCCGTATATCTCTTTCTAGTTGTGTATTATATTATTTTCCGCTGCTATGTATTTAAATGTAATTTAAATCTCTGATATTTCTGTGTAATATTCATTTATACTCTGTATATTCTTGTAATCTGATGCATTGTTGTAATATACAATGAAATGTTCTTCCGTATGCGTTCTGTTGTGGTTTGTTCTCGAACTATCCGACGCTTTCCTTTACGGGGAAGTTACGGGTTTTCACATGGTTCAAGACCGGAGGTCTTCACAACGTTTGGATGATTACTGATGTCTTGATTAGGTTGTACAACCAAGACGAGGTAATAAGTGGTGATCGTCCAGACGTACTTGGAGATCGACCGGATATGCGAGGTCATCTCTCCTATATTGGACATATAGGACAAGGAATTAGGTGCCTTCGGTTTCGTTCACACCCAGAACGAACCTGTAAGTGGATTATGTGTCTGACATTGGATTTTATTTTGTGTTGATTGATTTCTATTAAATATATATATGTTTGGCGGCGGAGAATTTATACTCTTACTTAACGCCCTTCCCTGAGACGTACGAACTCAGAGGTTATATATCGATAGATATTAGTCGCATGGCATGAATTGCCTGTGGGCATGCTGAGATGCAAATGATCAACGCTTCTATTGAAAAGCAGAATCTTGTGGTTGATGATCAAAGCACGTCTTTAATATAGCATAGCTTTGTGTACAGTGTTAATCTGCGAGCGTCACACCTCGGTATGAGTCAAAAACGGGATAAGGGAACGGAGTGAGTGCATGACGTTTATTCTAGCTATGGGTAGTGTCAGCGTTTTGTAAGCCCTGACATTTATATATTTTACCTTTGTGGTTGTTGGAATGCGAGGCGCCATGGTTATATCGGTCTCAAGAGAGCCGATGGATAGGACCTATAGGACCGGGAAACGAGTGTTCAGGAATTGCCTATCCTCAAACGTTAGGGAGGACCGGCACTGCAGGATCCCGGGGTTACCCAAAGTGTGTAGTCCTGAGACATTTGCTAGAGTGTCTCGAAGCGGAAAGGAGTACATCCCTTGGCTAGATTCATGACAGAAATCCAATTTCCTATACGTGACATTTCGATTTTGATTGTAGAGTCTAGTATTGGCGACATGATAGATGGTACCCGTGCGCCTATGATTGATACATTTATATTTGAAGTTATTTTATACACTTTACACCATGATATTATCAAAATGATTTATTTTAAATGTATCAAGCATTATTTGGCTATTATAAGGTAAAAACCTATCCTCCTACTTGCGTTGCATTATGTGATGGGACCCGGGTCTTATAATAGCTACATTTTCCCAAAAAGCGTCGCGTTATTTATCCTATGCACTAGTATTCCCGGGAGGAAACCCGTTCCATGTTATACGGCGTGGTCCCTTGGATTACTCTCTTTCAATGTAAAGTTTTAAGTAACTGTTTTAGTTCTCACACCAGTCACATGACTGATCTGGAGTTTATTGTTTTAACCTAAACTCTGGGTGCCCCTATTTTCCACATGGGCAGCCAGTAGTTTTGGTTTTTGCAGATTTATATTCACAGGATCCTGGTTTATAGCTGGAATTATACTCGGAAAGCTATGTATCCGTGTACTTCTTTCAGTCATGTTTTGTATTATTTTCCGCTACTATGTATTTAAATGTAATTTGAATATCTGATATTTGTCGAATGTGTAATATTAATTCATACTCTGTATATTCTTATATTTGATGTAAATTGTTGTAATAAGCAATTAAGTCTTCTTCTGTTTGTGTTCTATTTTGTTGTGTTCTCAACTCAATCCGGGCTTTCCTCTACGGGGAAGTTTGGGTCGTTACATAAAATAAATCGAATTTTAGTGAAACCAAAAATATTTGAATCTGTTTAAAAATATCTTTCCAACAAATTTGAACAACTGAAATTTCATAGCAGGAATAATAAGTTATGGTCAGTTGAATATTCAGAATAGTCGCTATGGAATTTAATATAATATATATCCCATATAAATGGCCATTTTACAAATGATCTCTGTTTTCGACGAAACAACCCTGATTGGATCTGGAATGTCAAATTATTGCTAGATTCCAATTTCATAATTTTTGGAATTAATATGTGAGCGTGGAAAAAGAAAATGTGTTGTTAATTTCAGTCAATTTGGATCGACCAAAAAATGGCCATTTTTCAAACAGTCTCCAAATTCGACGAAATTAATTTTGTTAGGACCGTATCATCAAAATATAGCAAGATTTATTTGTTGGGAATTTTTGGAGCTAGTCCGTGGCCCTGGTAAATTAAAATGTACGATCAAATTAAATAATAAAATGTTTTATTATTTAATTTAAGGAAAAATGGGCTGAAACTGTCGAACGAGCTTATGAAACATATTCCATTATGTTCGGAACCAGGGTATTTAGCTAAGGAAACAGTCATTGGGCCTCATTTGGAATTTCGTCCGATAAACAAATAATTTATAAATTAAAATTAGATTAAATAATATATATATATATTAAAATAAGAATTCCTCTTTGTCGTTTTCTGTTCAAACCCCCGACCTCTTCAAAAGCGAACGACGGATGGAGCTGATTCCTACTCTCCTCAATAACTTCCAATCATCTCCACGAAATCAAGTGATCCTTTTGAGGATTTGTAGAAAACCTTCCGATCTACAAATCTAAAGTGGTCTGGACCTCCCTCGTTCATTATTTCTAGAGATATGAACCTCCAAACCCACTGCGTTTCGCACCAAAATCTGCCACCATGCCAAGCTCGAGTTCAACGCAGCTACCACATCCAGGCACGCCATCCGGAGCTCTCCAACATGGTATAATCCGATCGTCTTCAAGTGCCATGGATCGAACGAAAATCGCAACCCTAGTTGTGAACGAACACTGAAAGGTATCGGCTGTAAATAATTTAAACTGTTTTAACAATTTAAAGCATTGCAAATTCATGTTTTATTATACAAAATTGTATCTTTTTCATACGATAAGGAAATTTGATAAAACAGGAAACATTGGGACCGTAAATTCGAGATCTACATTTCAGAAGAGACCGCAGAATTTTTGGAGCATTCTACAATTCTAGAAGAAATAAAAAGCGATGTGAGATTTCTGAATCCGAATTAAATAAATAAATTTATACTAGGTTGCAGACGGAGTTTAGAAACTCCCGACACCCGTCGTCCACAGACCATGGACGACTTGATTGTATTGTGATGTTGAACTGGTTGATTTTTGGTGATTAATTGTGATTGAAATGAAATCGAACGTTTTTGTGGAAAAATCAATTGTGTAGAAAAAAATTGTATTAGGAAAAATAAAACCCTTGTATTGCCGCGAGGCCTAATTAGCATGAGGAACCATACTAGGGACGGTGCTGGTTTTGATTACCTTGCCGTTATGCTACCGAAATTTTCTGAAATGTTCTTTTGTTATAAAATATTCAAGTTATTATATAAAATTGTTTAAATAATATGAAAATTAGATTTTTATTATATATATATATATATGAATATGAAATGATCACTGTTTGTCAACATAAAATTCATTTTTTGTTGTGCATTAAAAATAAACATTATTTTATAAAAATGTAGTCATATCGGATTTTATATTTTAATGTATATGAAACATTATAATAAACATTGTTAAATAAAAATGTAGTCACATTGGATTTAACATTTTAATGTATATGAAAAATTAAAAATAAACATTGTTAAATAAAAATGTAGCTACGTTGGATTTTACATTTTAATGTATATGAAATACTAAAAATAAACATTGTTAAACAAAAATGTAGTCACATTGGATTTTACATTTTAATGTATATGAAACATTAAAAATAAACATTGTTAAATAAAAATGTATTCACATTTGATTTTACATTTTAATGTATATGAAACTTAAATAAATAAACATTGTTATAATAAAAACGTTCTACATTGAAATTTACATTATTATGTAAATTAAACTTTTAAAAAATAATTATTGCAAAAATAAAAATGTTTACATTGAAAATATCATTTCTAATGTAAATGGAACATTAAAAATTACAATCCTTTTATGAAAAAATAAAAGATTACATTTTATGAAAGGATAAAAAGGTTACATTTTTATGTAATGTAGAAAGAATAAAAGAAATTGTGTTAACATAAAAATTACATTTTTATGCATAGATGAATTCATTAAAAGTATTCAGGTGATTAAAATGCGTTAACACAAAAATTACATTTTTATGTAAAAGTGAATCATTATAAGTATTTAAGTGAATAAAAGAGTTAGTATAAAATTACATTTATTATGGAAAAGTTAAACAATAAAAATTAACATTTTTATTGCAAGTTAGAAATATAGTAAATGATCAATATTTGAAATAGAAGAGCTAAACAATAAAAATTAACATTTTTATTGCAGTTAGAAATATAGCTAATGAACAATATTTAAAATAGAAGAGTTAAACAATAAAAAATAACATTTTTATTGCAAGTTAGAAATATAGCAAATGATCAATATTTGAAATAGAAGAGTTAAAGAATAAAAATTAAAATTTTTATTGCAAGTTAGAAATATAGCAAATGATCAATATTTGAAGTAGAAGAGTTAAACAATAAGAATTAACATTATTATTGCAAGTTAGAAATATAGCAAATGATCAATATTTGAAATAGAAGAGTTAAACAATAACAATTAACATTTTTATTGCAAGTTAAAAATATAGGAAATTATCATTATTTGGAATAGAAAAATTGTTTAATAATAAAAGTACATTTTTATTATATATATATAATGATCATTATATTTTAACATAAAAATTTACATTTTTATTGTAGGTTAAAATGATCAATAATTGAAATAAATTATGTTGTTACATTGATATTTAAATTTCTAATATAAACAAATCATTAGGAAAAGATGCAATGTTTAATAGATGTGTCCACATTAAAGATTACATTTTTAATGTAATGAAAGAGAGGTTAAAAGTGTACATTTTCTTTAATGTAATATACGATTTCATATATAAAAGAAATCAATGTTGAAATGAAAATGGTTTGAAATTATCGAACGAATTAATTTATATATGTATAAATATAAATTAAAATAAAACGAGTCGCGTAGCTGCAGTTTGCGATTTGGAATCGTAGCATCAAACGATTATACCAAAAATTCCGACCGCCGGATTTTCCCAAAACTTGGACCGTTGGGTTCGCTTTGGAAATATCTTTCCAACGATATAAATTTTGCTGTGATCCAATGGTTAGATCTTGATAAATGCGTAAATCAAATTTTGATGAAAACAGCGCCAAGGCCATGTAATGACCTGAAGCGTTGTTAAATTAAAATGGCTATTTTTATATAAATAAAAATAGCGATAAATCATTATAAAATATTATAAACGATATGGAATGAAAATAAATGACTTTGAATTATATATATATTCGTGAATTATTTGAAAAAGCCGAGTTAAATCTCATTTCAAATAATTATATGACGATTGGAAGTTGAAGATTTGAAGACGGTGATTGAAGACCGACGATCTTCACATCGAATGTATGACTACTTATGCCTTTGATTGGAGTTGCTGCCTTGAAAGGTTTACAGTGGTAGTTGTCCGGACGTACTTGTTGATAGTCCGGATATGCAGGAGCCTCTCTTCCATATTGGACATACGGAACGAGGAATAAGGTGTCTCCGGTTTCTTTCAGACCCAGAACGGACTTGTAAATGGATGTCTGTCTGACATTTGATTTTATTTTATGCTGATTGATTTCTATTTAATATATATCTGTTTGGTGGAGGAGAATTTATTCTCTTGCTTAACACCCTTCGCTGAGTTGTACAAGCTCAGAAGTTATATTCGTAGACATCAGTCGCATGGCATGAATTGTCAATGTGGTATGCCAAGATGCAAATGATCAAGGCTTATTGTTGAAAAGCAGAGCCTTATGTTTGATGATCAAAGCACAGCTTTATTTAGCATATCTTTGTGTATAGCGTTACTTCGTGACCCTCACACCTCGTTGTGAACCAAAAACGGGAGAAGGACCCCAGGGAAGACATGCGTTCTTTCTAGCTAGAAGTGGTGTCATGGTATGGAGCCCAGACATTTTTACTAATGTGGATGATGGAAAACGAGGTACCTCGAATATATAGTCCCTTGTGGCTCATATTTACGCCCCATAGGGCAAGGCAACGTATTGTTCAGGCATGATTAATCCACTAACATATGTGTGGACCAGCCCTGGAGCTCCTAAGGGCTTGATTGAGTACTTGTCCTGAGGCTCGGGATAAAGAGTCATGAATTCGGTAAGGACGATCCCTTGCCTTGGTTCATGATGGAAATCCAACTTCCAATACGACCCATACAGTTTTGATTATAAACCTATATTTGGTGACATAATATATGGTAGCTATGCTATGATTAATACATTATGATTGAAATTGTAACGACCCAAGGATTTTGACCCCAAAAATTAACATAAATACAATTCCACATCCATGCCAATCTTCCAAACATCGAAAACACTAGATAGTTATTAGAAAGAAATTAGAGGCTGAGATAAGAAAGAAAGAAATATTAGAACAGAAGAAGAAGAAAAACCAACACAACACAGAGTCTCACATCGCAGCAGAACAAAATATAATACAAAAGTTAATCTTTACTGAGAGCTTTTAAAAATACTTACAATATCAGTGTACATCACAGATCTGGACAGTTATAATCAACTGTCCTCATATACAATACACAACGGAATAGTAGCTATATAATATCATTTGTCTGAACACCTCCAGCTTGTCTCTGGACTTCGCAGCATCCGATAACCTGGACCTATAAACCCGGTCTAACCCGAGCATTTACAAAACACCGGGTTAGTCTGGTGAACTAGAGTGAGAAAAACTCGCACATTATTAAGGGGGACCATCCAACTTGATATTAAAGTTCAAAAATCTTTTCGAAAGAAAAGGATAATCGTACGACCAAATCCACACATAAATATGGACGATTCTTACCTTATGATAACCAAAAACCTTTTTGAAATCAATATCTTTTCTGATATTATAATAGTGTCTACATACAAGTAAATAACAATATAGCAGAACACTTGCATCTCACACTTCTCATATGTGACGACCCGAACATACCAATAAAGGAAAGCCTGGATTGCCTTGAGAACAATACACATCAGAGCACAAACTGAAGAACATTTTATTGCTGATTACAACAATTACATAAAAGTACAAGAATATAACAGAGTACGAATACTTATTACACAATAGAAATACAATAATATCAGAGATTTAAATTGCATTTGAATAGTAGCGGAAAAATATTACAAATACACAACCGAAAGAAATACACGGATACAGAGATTTCTGAATATCGCTTCAGCTATGAACCAGTATCCTGTAAATATCTGCAAAAAACCACTCGACTGCCTGTTTGGAAAGTATGGGCACCCGAGTTTTCCAGTGAAACAAACTACAGGTCAGTCATGGGACTGGTATAAGAAATCTTAACTTAACATATCTAATAATAAGGCTAATCACAGGACCACGCCGCTAATGCGGAACGGGTTTACTCCATTGGATTTCCAGTGCATTAAATAAAGTAAATCGTTAAACAATGCAATGATTTTTAGAAAAACGAAACCATTATAAGACCCAAGTCCCATCACACAATGCAACGCAAACCGGAGGATAGATTTTTACCTTATAATGGTCAAAAGATGCTTGATACGATAAAACGGTTTTAATATTAGCGAGTATATGTTTTTAAAAACAATTTCAATCATAATATATCAATCATAGATGGCATGGGTACCATATATCATGTCACCATACTAGTTCTATAATCAAAACCACAAGGTCATATTGAAAGTTGGGTTTCCATCATGAGATCGAGGCTAGGGATCGTCCTCTCCGATTCGAGACACTCTAGCAAATGCCTCAGGATCACACCTATGGGCAACCCTTCGAGCGGTAGGGTCGGTCCCCACCTAACGGTAGTGGATTAATTATACCTGAACACAAACTTTCTGGTTCCTTTGGACCTTCATATGACCACTAACGGCCTATAATCCCGAGGCGCCTCAATCCATCATCCACATAAGGAAAATGCCAGCCGGTTTAAGCACTGACACTACCCCTAGCTAGAAAGAAACATGTGCACTCCCTATGGTCCATATCCCTTTTTGACTCATACCGAGGTGTGAGGCTCGCGAAGCCATGCTATACACAAAGCTATGCCGTAATAGGCAATAGTTTGATCATCCCACAAGGCCCTGCTTTTCAACAAAAGCCTTGATCATTTGCATCTTGGCGTGCTACATTGACAATTCACGCCATGCTATCGATAATTATTCATATATACCAGGGTGTTAAGCAGAGAATAAATTCTCCACCACCAATCAGATATACATTAATAAAAATCAATTTAATTTACATGGAACGAAATCCAATGTCAGACATGCATCCATTTACAAGTCCGTTCTGGGTCTGAACGAAACCGGAGATACCTGAGAGGTCCTCGCATATCCGGACAATCAACAATACGTCTAGACGGCTACCACTGAAGCCCTTTCAATGTAGCTACTCCCATTATGGGTCTCAGTAGCAACACATCCATTCGATGTGAAGATCATCGGTCTTCAACCACCATCTTCATCTTCGACTCTTCATCGTCGTAGTAATTTTTCAGAATGGATTAAACTCGGTCTTTCTGAATAATTCACGTATTTTTATAATTAAAAACCAGGTACTATAAAAGCACATCCAACGTCTCATTCCAATTCAGAATATTCTATTAAATAAAATATTCACATTATCTTATCAAGGATATTCTTCAAATGTATCTTAAATCTTTCTTTTAAAGATTTATTAAAACCCAATTTGGTTTTAAATATCAAAAATCATTATTTAATGATTATTTAAATTTAAGAAATTTATCTTATTTTAACTGGGTTAAAGAACTAATGTCGTTTAAAACATAGTTCAGGGTAAACCCAAAATCATTTTCCATTAAATATGGAATTTCACAGAAATCAAATCAATATATAATCGTTATAAATTTCTGTATCTGACCAATAATATAAATGGAATAACGGCAAAGCCTCTTAAATTCCGTATGTAGTATCGGTCTTCTTTTACAGAAGCTTATCTCGGTTATTATTAATTCGAATTCCATTCAATTACTATTTAATATATTAAATTGGAAAACCTGGCTTTTGGAAAAATTCCCCTTTAAATCCTAATAAAAGATTTATAAATTCCAAATCATATTTTCATTGTCAGTTGGGTTAAAGAACAAATGTCGCTTAAAAACACATTCCACAATAAACCCAACTCACATTTCACCTGATTCCAATTACTAAATATAACTAATCCAATTTATTCAGTTAAATTTTCAATTAAATATTAACAAATTGGAAAACTTCATTTAGTCTAAATTTAATGATTTATTATAGTTAATAACTAGTTTATTCCAATAAAAATATATTTTTCTAAAATATATTCTTTTTCTAAGATATTTTCTAAAACATTCTTTTCTAGAATATTCTTTATTGGAATGTGACTCAATCAACAACCATATATTGCATGTAATCAATAATCATGATAAATAATTATCAAGCATCCAAATAACACCCAAAGTGGATTCTACACCAAATATTGGGGCTAGTGTAGATCAGATATCATCCCAACACCCGTGTGGGGTTTCATCCAACAATCAAATAATAAATTATTTGTGCACTTGGGCGATGTGTAAAAATTATCGACCCAATCACATAAACAAGTTGGATGACTTGCAAATGGAAGTGTAATATTCAGTTTGAGTATACTAATAATATATTTAACACATGAAACATTTCAACATCACAGACATATATTTCAATTCTTTTTATTGTTAACAAATGACAATAAAATCTTAACTCTTGTTTCTATTCTTTCTAATGTTAACAGGTGACACTAAAAATCTAAACTTTAATTCCAATCCTTTTTATTGTTAACAAATGAAAATAAAATCTTAACTTTCATATCTTTTGTGTAATCCTTATCAGTGACCAAAAATTGTATATTTGGTTAAATCATTTTAACTACCAAAAATGTATGTTTTTATGTAACTCTTTTTAATGTACAAAAATGTTAATTTTTGTGCTTTTCTTTTAATGTAAACGAATATGACAATTTTGTCTAATTCTTTTAATGTAAACAAAATGTCTATTTTGTCTAATCCTTTTTAAATAAACAAAAATGTATACTTTTTCTTTAATCCTTCTTAATGATCAAAATGTAATCTTTCTTCTTAATGAACAAAAATGTATATTTTTGTTTTAATCCTTTTTGATGACACAAAAATAATTACTTTGGTTAAACTCTTTTTAATGACCAAAAATAAATGTTTTTGTTTCATTCCTTATAAATGACAGAATGTGTATTCTTACTTCATTCTTTTTAATGTGTAAAAATATACATTTCTAATTCATTCATTTTAAATGGCCAAAGATGCCTATTTTTCATTCATTCTTCTAAGGTGACAAAATGAATGTTTTCTAATTCATTTCTTTAAAGTGAAAAAATGAATGAATTTACTTCATTCCTTTCAAAGTGACAAAAAAATGAATTTTTATTTCCATAATAATGTTTTCACAAAAATGTTATTTTTATTGCAAAACGTATTTCTAATAAAAAGGTAGTTTTTATTTACATAACAAATTTCTATTTAAAAATGTTATTTTATTTTCAATATCATGTTTTCACAAAAATGTTATTTTTATTTCTATGATCATTCTTTCACAAAAATGTGATCTTTATTTCTATAATCATTCTTTTGACAAAAATGTGATTTTAATTCACTACTCATTCTTTTGACAAAAATGTGATTTTAATTCACTACTTGTTCTTTTGACAAAAATGTGATTTTAATTCACTAATCAAGTTTTGATGAATATAAATTACATAGAAATGTAATTTTACATGTTAAACCATTCTAATCAAAGTTTTATTCTTTTTGATGAAAAATAATTTCATAGAAATGTAATTTTACATGTTAACACATTCTAAATGAACACTTCTAATTTAATGATCTTTTATTTCTAATGCTAACATCTTAGAGAATAAAAATGATGATTTTATAATGTTAACATTTCATACATAAAATGAGATTGCCTCTAATTTTAACATTTTATAAAATAAAATGTTAGTTTTTCCCTTTTTTATTCTAACATTCTGTGCAATAAAATGTTCTTCTATATACTGATGTAAAAATGAGATTTCTATTATGCATACATTTTATTCATAAAAATGTGCTCTTTTCAAATGTTAACATTCCTAACATCAATGTGTGATTTCCCTAATATTAACATTTCTAACATAAAAATGTGATCTTTGTAATGCCAACATAAAAGTGAGATTTTTATTTTATTAACATTTATAAATAAAAATGTTATTCTAATAGTTTATGTAGCAAAATGATGTCTTTCCATGATGTAAACATTTCATATATTTCATACCATCCATAGACACAATACAGTCAACTCACCACAATACAGTCACTTCAAACAATCTCAAACATTACAATTACGATCAAAATAAATAAATATATTTATTTTAAATATTAAATTTGAGAAAACTCACATAGATTTTGATTCAGATCTGAAATTTTCTGAATTTTCAACATGCTCGGTTTCAACTCTAGTCAGCTTCATAGCGTAGATCTTGCTGATACGATCCCAGCGCATCTGAAATCGTTCGATTCTGATAAGAACTGAATAAGTTATCGTCATTTTAAGTTACATGAATTTAAATAAATATTTAATCACTTGATTACACGAGTTAATTACATCATTAGGCCGTTAACTATTTCCTCTTCATCGTTGTTCATGCGCACCCGAGAAACCCATCGCTGCTCCTATTTATTCACCGGCGCACGAGATTCCATGACACCGGACATCGATCAGATAACACCATGTAGAAACCCTCCACCAGAGCCACCACCGACCCTGAGCCTGGCCATCACAATGGGCCCCTCCGTCGTGAAACATCTCCCTAAGCCGGCGGTTTTGGGTGTGAAATTCGAGAAATCAGTAGCTTTATTTCAGATCTTGACCACTGAAATTATAGAGCTCGACATGCTCTTCAATAATCGTCTTGATTCCATGTTTTAATTCTTCATAATTGGGGAGAAATTAGTGGATGAAATCGACTGTGTTTAGGCCATTGCAATGAGAACTGGCGGCTATGGCATTAGGATATTAGGGTTTTGTAAAGTCAGCTTATGTATATTTATAATATTTTAATAATTAATGTTCTATTTTTACAAATAAGTCTATTATCTCTCAACAGCTCCATTTCCAATCTAGCAGAAGTCATCCCTAGCCAATTGCCCCCGTCCCAGACACAATGGGCTAGGTCCCGTCAGCCCAAATGGCTGTATTTGGCCTGTTTTATTTAATTTTAATATTTAAGTCATCTATTTAATTAATTCAGTCTTACATTTAAATTCACCGGGGCCACACACAACCTCTAAAAATTACAAAAAAAAATATTTTTAGTTTTTTTTTTGATAATATGGTTCTAACAAGACTTATTTCGTTGAATTCTGAGACCGTTTGAAAAATGGCTATTTTCAAGTCGATTAAAATTGACTGAAACTGACAAAACACATTTTCCTTTGCCACGCTCACATATTATTTCGAAAAATTCTGGAAAATTAAACTTAACAATAATTTGATATTCCGGTTCCAATAAAAGTGGTTTCGTCGGAAACAGAGGTCGTTTGTAAAATGACTATTTTTAAGGGCTATATATTATATTAAAATATATATAAATTCTACAGCGACTTTTCTAAATTTTAAACTGGACATAACTTCTTATTCCTGTGATGGAATTTCTGTTTTTCAGGTTCGTTAGAAAGATATGATTAAACATATTTAAATATTTCTTGTTTCGTTTAATTCTGATTTATTTTGAATCATGTACATTCAGTCAAAGTTCAAATTCAAAATTTCAAACAGCAGCGCTGTTTCTAACTCCTTTTATAATTAAATTAAATTTATTCGTTTTAACTTCGATTTAAATAAATTTTTCGTTGTTATTATTTGAAATAAATTATTTTAAATATTAAAATCCATTAAAATTCCTAAAATAAAAATTTTAAATTGGCCCAAAAATTCCGGGTTGTTACAGTCACCCCTACTTATAATCTTTTCGTCCTCGAAAAGGAACGTAGCTAAAAGTTGTTCAATTTACTAACTTAATTAAATTTTTATTTATTGGTTTCAATAATCTTATTATTTAAAGTAATTATCATAATTTTATTAGCTAAACTAAAAATCAAACATCACAACCATCAATCAATTAGGTGATTAACTTTCCAAATATATATAACTTTTATATATTGCCCAAAAATCATATTTTTAGTGCAAATCAAAGCAATATATTCTAACTATATTTTTGGTTCTCATACCAGTCAATGGAAATATATAGATATACCACTTTCGAAACTCGGACATAATTTCTGATGATGGTGCACCGATCATCAGAATTATCTCCGGGCGACTAGAGTGTGATTCTATATCTATCCAATATATTAAAACTTCGAATATCTGTTAATTACTCGTATATTCGAAACCTTTATATACTCGATTATCCACATTAAAATATAGTAATATACTCAAATACGTATTTTAAGATAAAATTTTCAAAACTAAATTTGTTTTCATTTTTTATTTTAAAGTAAATAATATTCTTCACACTCGTTCTAGGTTACTACTAATCCCATCTCTAACGAGTTATTCTTATTGGATATTACTAATCCAATCACTGATGAATTCTTTCGTTTGGTTCTCATGTATCTTGTTCTCGAGCTCTGTAAACCAAAGCTCTAATGCCAAATGTGACGACCCGAACTTCCCAGTAAAGGAAAGCCTGGATTGCCTTGAGAACAATACACATCATAGCACAAACTGAAGAACATTTTATTGCTGATTACAACAATTACATCAGAGTACAAGAATATAACAGAGTATGAATACTTATTACACAATAGAAATACAATAATATCAGATATTTAAATTGCATTTGAATAGCAGTGGAAAAATATTACAAATACACAACCGAAAGGAATACACGGATACAGAGCTTTCCGAATATCGCTTCAGCTGTGAACCAGGATCCTGTAAATATCTACAAAAAGCTACTCGACTACCCGTGTGGAAAATATGGGCACCCGAATTTGCCAGTGAAACAAACTATAGGTCAGTCATGGGACTGGTATGAGAAATCTTAACTTAACTTATCTAATAATAAGGCTAATCACAGGACCACGCCGCTAACGCGGAACGGGTTTACTCCATTGGATTGCCAGTGCATGAAATAAAGTAAATCGTTAAACAACGCAATGCTTTTTAGAAAAATGAAACCATTATAAGACCCAAGTCCCATCACACAATGCAACGCAAACCGGAGGATAGGGTTTTACCTTATAATGGTCAAATGATGCTTGATACGATAAAACGGATTTAATATTAGTGAGTAAATGTTTTTAAAAACAATTTCAATCATAATATATCAATTATAGATGGCATGGGTACCATATATCATGTCGCCATACTAGTTCTACAATCAAAACTGCAAGGTCGTATCGAAAGTTGGGTTTCCATCATGAGATCGAGGCTAGGGATCGTCCTCTCCGATTCGAAACACTCTAGCAAATGCCTCAGGATCACACCTATGGGCAACCCGTGGAGCGGTAGGGTCGGTCCCCACCTAACGGTAGTGGATTAATTATGCCTGAACACACGCTTTTTGGTCCCTTTGGACCTCCATATGACCACTAATGGCCTATAATCCCGAGGCGCCTCAATCCATCATCCACATAAGTAAAATGTCAGCCAGTTTAAGCACTGACACTACCCCTAGTGTAACAACCTGCATTCTACGTATCTAGGATCGTAGAATATTTATTTCTTTTTCATGTTAAGTCTTGTGGTCAAGTAACTTTGGGAGACGTCTATTGGGGTCATTTCCCATGTTCACGATTTTTGCCGATTTTTAAATGACCGTTTTACCCCTAGTCGATACTGTTTTGGCCATAACTTTTGATTCGTAAGGAGTTTTGACCTGAAACCACTTCCATTAGATTCGTTTGATGGTTTACTTTTCCGTAGAGTGGTCATAATAGCCAAACGGACTTACCGTTTGGGAGATATGGCTGAATTAAGGTCTAGAAGGTGAAAAACAGCTCAAATGGGCTTAACCGGGTGATTATCAGCTTGGCCCATAACCCATTTCGGGATTAGGGTTATGAGAGGTCTGAAAGAGTTAGGAAAATCATTTCATTTCAGTTTTCTCAGCCGCCACAAACCTTCCTTAAGCTCTAGCAATGGCCTCCATTTTCTAAAACACTCCAAAACACCTTTTTGTCATCTCTAATCACATATTAGCTTAATCTACATCAAATCAAGGCGAATTAGCATAAGGATTGGGATAGAGCTGCTGGAACACATAGAAATTGGATCCAAATCAGAGATTATTTCAAATCTATAGTTTACTTTGTGGCAATGATGAGTGATTAGCTTGCTTTTTCACAAATTATGGCTAGTTATGGTAATTAGCGAAAATAAGCGAAATTGTGGCTCAGAAAAATCTAGAAAAATTTCTAAAATTCTAGAACATCATTTTGTGACTCTGATATGAATATGGGTTAATTTCGACTAATTTTTCTAATCCCGGAATTTTGGGGATTAAGGGGTGATTAGTGATAATTAGCGAATTTATGCATGATTAAAATCTAGAAAAATATTCTAAAATTCTGAAATATTGTTTTAGACCTCTATTAGAAAATTTGGTTAGTTTGGTTAAGTTTTGCTAATCCTATCATTAATTATGCTTGAACATGCTTAAGAGAAATTATGTGGTTTTGGCTATGTTTGATCCATTTTAACCTATCATATTGATGTTTTGTGTTTGAGGCCACTTCTAAGTGTTGCTATGACTGTATGGTATGCTTGGTGATTGTTTAGAAGAGTTAGAATGGTCAAAAATGCCATCGAGAGGCGTATAAACTATCGCTGGAAGTTGTAGGAAAATGCAGGAAATCGGACCGGATCGGGTAGTCCGACCCGACCCGGTCGTGGGTTGCCCATCCGAACCGATCCGTCCATGGATGGTGACCACGAACCCGAACCAATGCAGTGCCACGACCCGAATTAAAGATGGTCCACGATCCGACCTGCCCATCTGAAGGACCCCCACGAACCAGAAGCTCACGATCTGAATCAAAGTTCCGAAGGGGAAAGAGCATCACGACCGAAGGGGAGCGCCACGAGCCATGGGGCACGACCCGATCCGATAGGGTTTCCACGACCCGATCCGTGTGGTTATTCCGATCCGACCTAGTGTGGGGTATTGAAGGCCGAACTGAACCGTGTGATGATGGGGAGCTGGAGACCGAACCAAACTGATGGCTAAGAGGGGATCCGAACCGATCTGGTGATGACCAATAACCCGAGATGCAAAGGTAGTCCAAATAGAAGTTAGAGCTCAGGATCCAGTTGGGAACCAATGAGTTCACTTCATGAGTGAGCTTTGCTGCGGGACGTGTGCAAAGGGGTTGTCGGTATTCATAACTTTGGTTCACCACTAAGAGATGGATAGTGGGCTTGTAGTGATAGTTGTACGTGATTGGATTCCTTCATGGCCCAAAGGAGTAGGTGACCAAGGTAGTGGGTTTCGTATTTTTTACGCACTGAGTGAGAGATGTGAGGATGGTTGCTATGTTTGATTTGTTTGCATCATTATGACATGCACAACCCCACCCCCGTATTCTTTACACCATCTGTTTAGTGGCACCTTAGAGTATTGTACAGTATGTAGTGCTAACTCTTTGGTTGCAGGTCCAGGTTCAGGTATGATTGGATTATACATGTTATTGTTCTGTTTTGTCGCTTATCGCTAATACCAGATTTTTTGTCTGACCCAGAGTTTTATGTCTCTTCTTATTACTCTGGGTGCTCACATGAGCAGACTAGAGACAGGTTAGCTGGTGATGCGCGAGTAGCAGATTCGGAGGCGAGCAGGAGGCTTCCACGTATGATATACATAGATATTCTCCCTGTGTCGTTGCTGGTCACTACTTTGGGCATTAGTAGTGTACCTTAGTTGTTTAGCTTTTTGAGACAGTTTTTTTAAAAGTTGTAGTAATGTTGGCTTTGGATTATAAGCTGTACTTTGGATTTTCCGCTGCTATGATAGTTTGTTTTCAGCTTATGCACTGTCTCACCTGTTTTATGTCAAGTATGTTGTTATTATATTTTGTTCTATGCGCTGTGAGACATTCTACGGGTTCCTTGTTGATTCTTCGTCTTCTTTCTTTCCTTTTCTGACGATCTTCCCGTGCTAACTGGAAATGTGTACAGCGCACTCGTGGAGTAAATGTCGGTTGGTGCGGGGCGGTTCGTCACATTTGGTATCAGAGCTCTAGGTTGCGTAGTTAACCTAGGGAAAGACACTAGGGAGAGATAGTATGTATATGAGAGTGCGTATTTGTGATTACTTTGGTTTTCAAAAGCTATATATACATATACTATTAGTATAGCTAAGGATTAAGTTGCACTGCACTAGCACCACTATGGAGATGGTTAATCGTTTTCTCTTTACAGATTGAACGATGAGCCGATACGTAAGGGGTACCGGTAGAGGAGCCAATAGTGGGAATGCTCCTGACATGAGGACGATGTTCACTGACCTCATGAGAGAGATGCTTAGAGATGTTCAGAAGGCAGCTCCTAATGCTGGTAATGGTGGTGGTTCAGTAGTGCAGGTGCCTAGGGCCGATTTCGCCAAGCTGAATAAGGATTATACTAGTCTTGGTGGGAAGTCGTTCCATGAAACGAAGTCGGCCACGGATGTTCAGGATTGGTTGGATAGCTGTGATCGTATCTTCAACGACTTGGGTATCGAGGATGCAATGAAGAGAAGGCTGGCATCCCGTCAGCTGCAAGGACGGGAAATGAATTGGTGGAATGCTATTAAGGCAGCTACTCCAGAGGATCAAGTCACTTGGGATCAGTTTAGAACTCATTTCTGTGATAAGTTTATCCCAGTTGCTCAGAAGCCAGAATTGTTTAGGAAGTTCTTGGAACTCAAGCAGAATAGAAGAACTGCCTCGGAGTACATTGCCGAATTCGACACTTCGTCCAAGTATGGGTTATCTCTTATTGATACTGCTGAGAAGAAGAACGAGAAGTTCATAACTGGATTGGGTCAGTACTTGGGGGAGAGGCTTATTAACCACATCGACGAGACGTTTGAGTCGATTGTGGGGAAATCTTTGAGATTGGAAAGTCTTTACCCTAAGCCAAAGACTGAGGTTGCTATTACATCTGTGGATGAGCCAAAGTCGCAAGCAGACGATGGAGGCAAGGATAGTTCCCAAAATAAGAGGAAGCAAGACCAAGCCATGGATGGTCAGAATAAGAGAAGTAAGAAAGATGGCGAGTGCTTTAGCTGTGGCAAGAAGGGCCACTATGCCAGAGATTGTCGGGAAAAGCCAGGGGAAAGGAAGTGCTTTAATTATGGCCAAGCGGGACATCACAAGAATGAATGTCCACAACCTCCTAGGGAGAAGCAGATCGTGAGAGCATATGCTATCAACACTGTTCCTTCTTCGGCGAATGCCCCAACTGCGGCGCAGAAGTAAAAATGTGTCGTTATTCAAGGTATGCTTTCTATTTAAGATGTTTTGATCGGGTTTTGTTTGACAAAACCTGAGTTAGTCGATAGACCTTTAGTAGTGACGAACCCGATTGGTGGTTCGACTAGCCTCAGTATGATTTACCGCAACGTGGTCTTATCGAGTCATGAATGTATGTTTGTTTGTGATTATTTTGTTTTGGGCTTTACTGGGTTTAGCAATATTTTGGGGAGTCGATCTAGTCTAAAGGAATGGGGTGGTATTAGGTACCTACCTAATGATGGTGGTAACAACTGGAGTTAGGGAAGCTGAGAGGTTATCATTGTCTCTTGGAGGCAAATGAGTGCTCTAGTGCTTAGTTTTTTTGCTACTATCACTTCACGTGGATTGTCCGAATTCGGAGGAGATGTTCCTTGGGTGCTTGTTTGATATTGGTTTAGGCCTTTGGGACTTGTGCCTGGGGAATGTCAAGTTCGACTAGGATGGTTTGTGTGAGAGATAAGAAGTTGTGTTTTTCATTGGATGGTATCTTGGTTTACTCGAGAAGTAATGGGCAGTTGTGACAGGATAAGACTATTCAGTGGTATGGACTGCCCCGAGTTAAACTCGATAGGGTTATGAGATGACTCGAGTGGGACTCGAGAAAGATGCAAAGTAATGGATTGTTTAGGACCTTATGTTGATGTTCTTTTTGAAGAAATAGGATGTATTCGTCGATCATGGAAGATGCAACGAAGATTAGGACGATTCAAGTTAGACTTGAACTCGTAAAAGAAAATGGGTGCTCGTTGATCTTGGAGATGTAACGAATAGGGAGACGACTCGCGTTGATCTAGGGTGTAAGAACCCGTAACTTCCCCGTTAAGGGAAAATGCGGATACTTTGAGAACAACACACAAATGAACAGAGACAGAAGAACATTTCATTGTTATTACAACAATTCCATCAGAGTACAAGAATATACAGAGTATAAAGGAATAAATTACATTCAATAAATATCGGAGATTACAATAAATTACATAGCAGTGGAAAATAATACAAAGCACAACTGAAGGTGATATACGGATACAGAGCTTTCCGGATATCATTCCAGCTGTAAACCAGGATCCTGTGAATATAAATCTGCAAAACCAAAACTACTAGCTGCCCGTGCGGAAAATAGGGGCACCCAGAGTTTAGGTTAAAACAATAAACTCCAGGTCAGTCATGTGACTGGTGTGAGAACTAAAACAGTTATTTAAAACTTTACTTTAAAAGAGAGTAATTCAAGGGACCACGCCGTATAACATGGAACGGGTTTCCTCCCAAGAATACCAGTGCATAGAATAAACAGCGCAATGCTTTTTCGAAAATGGAAGCTATTATAAGACCCAGGTCCCATCACACAATGCAACGCAAGCCGGAGGATAGGGTTTTCCCTTATAATAGCCAAACATGCTTGCTACGTTTAAAACAAATAATTTGATACCATAATAAGTGTATAGTGTCAAAACAATTTCAATCATTAATATAAATCATAGACGGCATGGGTACCATATATCATGTCGCCATACTAGTTCTACAATTAAAACCGCAATACACGTATTGGAAATTGGATTTCCGTCATGAGTCGAGGCAAGGGGCAAGCTCCTCTCCGCGTTCGAGACACTCTAGCAAATGTCCCAGGGCTACGCACTCTGGGCAACCCCTGGATGCTTCAGGGCCGGTCCTCACTTATGTTAGAGGATTAATTATGCCTGAACACACGTTTCCCGGTCCTTACAGACCTAAAATCGAGGCGCCACATCCAACAACCACAAAGGTGAAATGTATATATATGTCAGGGCTGGTAAGTCACTGACACCACCAAAGCTAGAAAGAAACGTCGTTCTCTCCCTATAGTCCGTATCCCATTTTTAACTCATACCGAGGTGTGAGGCTCGCGAATTCACGTTATACACAAAGCTGCCATATAGGCCGTGCTTTGATCATCAACCACAAGACTCTGCTTTTCAACAAAAGCCTTGATCATTGCATCTTAGCATGCCACACAGGCAATTTATGCCATGCGACTGATGTCCATCGATATACAACCTCTGAGCTCGTACGTCTCAGAGAAGGGCGTTAAGCAAAAGAATAAATTCTCCGCCGCCAAAAAGATGTATATTTAATAGAAATCAATCAACACAGAATAAAATCCAGTGTCAGACACACAATCCATTTACAAGTCCGTTCTGGGTCTGAACGAAACCGGAGGCACTTTCCTCACATATCCATCCATCTCCAAGTACGTCTGGACGACCACCAACTATTTCCATCCTCTTGGGTGTACAGGCCAATCAGGATCGTCAGTAATTATCCAAACGATGTGAAGACTTCCGGTCTTCGTCCACCGTCTTCATCTTCGACATATCGTCGAATCAGTTATTCAGAATGGGTGTAAACCCGGCCTTCCCGAACAACCCGCGTATATTGAAAACAAATGTTACACAAACACAACATACGCCTCTTTCCTATTCAGAATATTCTTTTATTCATAAAATCACATTTTTAGGGAAAGGTTCCCATTAATTTTATCCAAGATAAATTCTTTAAAATTTATCCTTTAATCTTCCTTTGGATGTCGTTTCAAACCAAATTATGGTTTTCTAAACTAGTCGAGATTAGCGAACCACAACGAAGCAATTATTTATTTTATTTCCCAATCCCAACCTATTCATCCCATGAAGCAAAACTGGTGATACTCCATGTCTAACACCATGGTGTTATCGGTAAAATTAATTACCATTTCACGTTCAAATCTAATTAAAGATTTAACTATCGCTTTGGAGCAAAACTGGCGATAGTCCATTCTCGCTCATTTCTAAATTTGATAATTTAGATTATAGATTCACATTTCAATCTGATTGCAGATTCGTTAAAATTCCTTTTACTGGGTTAAAGAACTAGGTGTTATTTAAAACACAGTTCACGACAAACCCAAATCACATTCTATTTGTTATCGGGTTAAAGAACTAGTGTTGTTTAAAACACAGTTCACGATAAACCCACAAATCAATTCTAGTTCAACTCAAATCAAATATATTAGGAATTCTGATTATTTAAAACCCCTTTTTAAATCCAATTTATTTATTTAAAAATAAAAACCCGGGTTTTAAATTGAGTTCAAAGTAGTTCATTTCGATAAAAATCTATTTTTATCTTTTCAAATATGGAGTTTTTCACCCCAATTCTTCTCAAATCATTTCTTATGATTTTACACAAATTATTACTATTTTTAATAATTTAATTAAGGCCCGTACAATCGATTTCCAACAATGGCCATCGAACTGCACTTACAGCGACCTTTTTCGAATTTGATTTGGACGTAACTCCAAATCCAACCGTTATATTTTGAATTTCTAATTTTTGTTAGAAAGCTCTTTTCGATACGAACCCAACGGGTTCAGTTTTAGGAGAATCCGACGGTCGGATCTCCCGTAATGTTCGTTTGAAATAAATGGTCGAAATTCACGAACTGCCGCGGCGCGGCGTGTTCTATTCAGACCATTATATTATATATATATATATATAATATATATTTCGTCGATTTCTATTTGAAACGAATTATATAAATAGTTTTAAATTCGTTTCAAAAGCAATTTCAACTTCCATTTCAATTCAAAGCAAAATTGAATTCTTCTTTATAAATTCGTTTTAAAATTCAAATTCCAATTCAATTTGAATTCATTTCAATTCGCTTTCGATTCAATTTGAATTCGTTTTCAATTCAATTCAATTCCAAAGTCGTTTTCTATTCGATTCAATTCAAATTGGTTTTCTATTCGATTCAATTCAAATTCGTTTTCTATTCGAATCAAATTCGTTATATATTCCATTGAAATCAAATTCGTTATATATTCAAATCAAATCAAATTCGTTTTCTATTCAAATCAAATTCGTTTTCTATTCGAATCAAATTCGTTATATATTCAATTGAAATCAAATTCATTTTCTATTCAATTCAATTCAAATTCGTTTTCTATTCGAATCAAATTCGTTATATATTCCATTGAAATCAAATTCGTTATATATTCAATTGAAATCAAATTCGTTTTCAATTCAATTCATTTCGAAATCGTTTTCAATTCAATACATTTCGAAATCGTTTTCAATTCAATTTATTTCGAAATCGTTTTCAATTCAATTCATTTCGAAATCGTTTTCAATTCAATTCATTTCGAAATCGTTTTCAATTCAATTCATTTCGAAATCGTTGTCAATTCAATTCATTTCGAAATCGTTTTCAATTCAATTCATTTAAATTTCATTTCAAAATATGCGTTTTCGAAATCACTTTTCAATATGCATTTTAAAATGAATAAAATCGATATAAATATCGTTCACGTCAAAATGGCGTCAATCTAACCAACACGGCTTCATATATTTCTATTTTCAAATATTCTGTTCAACAAATGAATATTTATTTTTGTCAACACACGACTAATCTCAACGAATGAGTACTGTCCACGTGTGACTATTTTTGTTATTTAATATATTTTATAAAAATTAAGGTATCTATCGTTTGATATTGAATCAGACTCCAACCGTAATTTAGTGAGAGAACGACTTCCTGAATATTAA
This sequence comes from Allium sativum, assembly GCA_030737875.1. Classification (NCBI taxonomy): domain Eukaryota; kingdom Viridiplantae; phylum Streptophyta; class Magnoliopsida; order Asparagales; family Amaryllidaceae; genus Allium; species Allium sativum. The sequence goes on along the minus strand of CM060923.1, from coordinate 566,501,639 downwards.
CCCCGAAGGCCGAAACCAACATCAGATTAATATCCAGGAGACCACTCATCTATTCTATTTTCCAGTTGATTTCTGATTCTATATATGATAAAGATGTGAATTTTATTATAAAAATATTTCGTTCAACACATGACTAATCTCAACGGATGAGTACGGTCAACACATGAACATTTATATTATATTGATAAAGATGTAAATTTTATTATAAAAATATTTCGTTCAGCACATGACTAATCTCAACAGATGAGTACAGTCAACACATGAACCTTTATTTTATAATATTCTTTATTTTCTAAATTGGAATGAGGCCCAATCAATCACCATATAAAATTAATTATATGGATTTTCATACAACACATGTATATAATAGCATTGAAAAATAATCAACCATCAACCAAAGTGCACTACACTGTATAAGCATCAAATATAGATATCTAACGCTTATAATAGCCTGTCAATCAATCGATCAACATATTTAATCAATCAGGATGAGTGAACTTCATATTTCATCCCAACACCCGTGTGGGGTTTCAAACAATCAAACACAGGTTCTATTTGTGCAGTTGGGCGATGTGTAAAATTTATCGTCTCAATCAATGTCAGTCAAATCAGTGTACATAAACAAACCGTCTGGTTTGTAAATGAATATTTTATTTTATTCACTTCACGTTAAAAATTATATTTTTAACGATCAAAAACATTTTATTTCAACATATGAATTTCTATTCAGTTCATTTATTAAATAAAATGCTATCTTTATTTTTCTAACATATTTTAGAAAATTTCGGTGGCATAACGGCACGATACTAGAAACGGGACAAGGCCTAGCCTTATCCCCGGTCTAGTGAAGGCCCACGCCATTCACACATCAATCTAATCCATTCATTTCACCAAATAATTCAATCAAATAATCTAACAAATTTGCAATCAAACAAACAAGTCCATGGTCTGTGGACGATTGTGTCGGGTGCTACTAAACACCGTCTGCATCCTAGTATATATATATATATATATATATATATATATATATATATATATATATATATAACTAGAAAAAGAAATTGAAAGGTGAGAAATTCTCACCAATAGCTATCCAATTATCTTGACTCTTCATTTTTAGAAGTCTTCACCGTTCTCGCCTTTTTATCATCTTCGTTGCCCGTATTCTCTACATATGTAAAAATCACATTTTTATATACTGATGTCTTTAAAATAAAAATCACATTTTTATTTATTCACTTTCAATTTAAAAATCATATTTTTATAATCACTTCATACATTTAAAAATCGAATTTTCACTTCGTTATTCAATATATAAAAATCGAATCTTTACTACCTAGCTATATGGATAAAAATTCCATTTTCTCACTGCTACTATATAGATAAAATTTCTATTTTCACATCGATGCTCATATAGTAAAGATTATATTTTTATCACGCCATTCTTCAAAAATAAAGATTTCGCCTTTTCAAATATATTATTATAAAAACCACATTTTTAGTTTTCTACACAAATAAAGATGATATTTTTAATATTCCTATCATGTAAAAATTATATTTTTACTTCTCTACATAAACAAAAATCATATTTTTACATCTTCCACTCAATAAAGATTTTATTTTTAACACTTTAAGAATATAAAAATCATATTTTGATTATCTTCCTTATATAAAAATTATATCTTTATTCTTTCCACGATATAAAAATTATATTTTTAATCGATTAAAAATCAGATCTTTTATCATATTAAAAATATATATCAAACTGAATCTTTTTTATGCACAAACATCTATTCTTTTCTATGAACAACTCTATGAACAAAATCTATTCTTTTTATAAATAAAAACCAAAGTTTTTTATAAAATAAAATCAGTTTTCCATATATAAAAAAAATCATATTTTGATTACTTTAAAAATCAAATCTTTTCTGTTTAAAACTACACAAAAAAAATTCAGTTTTTAAACTAAATTAAAATCATAAAACTCACCTTGATAATCGAAGGAAGTGGAAGAAGGAAGGAGTAAAGAGGAGAGAGCGCGCAACTGAAAGGGGGAAGGGGGCTTCAATGCGTCGGTTTCTTCGATGGGGGGGAGGGGTTCTCGCGCAGCGATTAGAGGGGGGGTGGGATTTCTCGGCGTTGCGGTCGACGAAGAGCAAGGGGGAGGAGGTGAAGCAGATGGGGATGGGGATCGGAGGGGGGGGAAGGCGATGAAGAGGGCGGCGGCGCGATTGGGTCCTCCCCCTTTCCGTCGTCTCCTTGTTCTTTTTTTTTCTGCATCGATTAAAAATGAGAAGGGGGGCCAGAGTATAGAGATAAAGGAGAGGAGGGATTTAATTTTTAATTTATTTAATTATTTTATTTACAAAAATGTTGAATTTTACATACGACCTCTAAACGAGGCCCACCGCCTGTCGTCCATAGCATATTGCCCCCATTTCGAACACAATGGGATATGTATCGTAAGCTGATTCGGTCATTTCGATCAGTTTCCGTTGAATTTACAATTTAATCACTATATTGAATTTTAAACGTACATTTCAAATTACCGGGGTCACATACTAACTCTAAAAATTCTAGAAAAATATTTTCTAGCTTCGTATTGACGATATGGTCCTAACAAAACTAGTTTCGTCGAATTCTGAGACCGTTAGAAAAATGGCCATTTTCCAGTCGATTAAAATCAACTGAAACTGGTCAAACGTGTTTTCCTTTGCCACGCTCACATATTGATTAGAAAAATTATGAAATTTGGAATCTAGCAATAATTTGACATCACGGATCCAACAAAAGTGGTTTCGTCGAAATCCGAGTTTGTTTGCAAAATGTCTATTTTTAAGGGCCTAAAGTCCATAGCGGCTATTCAAAATTTTCAACTGGACATATCTTTTGATTCCCGCTATGAAATTTTGATTTTTCGGATTCGTTGGAAAGATATCATCAATTAGATCCTAATGTTTTTGGTTTCACTAAAATCCGGATTGTTTTGCACCCGGTACATTCAATTGAAGTTTGAAATTGAATTATCGAACTACCGCGCCATTTTCAATTCTATTTATAATTATATATATATATATATATATATATATTTATATTTATATTTATATTCTAACGACGACGCGTATAAATATATACGTTCTAATTATATTCAAAATAAATTTTTCGTCGATATTATTTAAAATAATTCATTTTAAATATTCAAAATTCGCTAAAATTCCAAAATAAAATTTTTAAACTGGCTCAGAATTTGCGGGTTATTACAATCTCCCCACTTAAAACTTTTCGTCCCCGAAAAGGAACTAAGTTGAAAGTGGTTTGATTAATCAACTCTACGTTCGATCTGGCTTCCATTCTCCAACTTTTCAGTTTTTGAGAATTTTAAAATTTCAAAAATTTGGCTAACACCCTAAATTTTTGAAAAATTTCGCCATAACCTCCGCTGCACCGGGAGCCACGGGAAAATCCCGAAATTGCCATATAGGCCTTCTGATCTCAAAAAGAAAAAGAAAAAGCCAAGCGGCTAGCCAATAGGCTCATAAAATCATCATCACCCAAACAAAACAGTAAATTATGTAGTAAACATGTACCTATTTGTCGGGCAAACAAATTTTATTCTTCGGCTCTAGCCTCCTTGCTATGACCTGTTCAATGTAAGTATGTATATGCAAGCAAATGCGACCAATTTTCACTAATATTCAATATTCAACACAATTAGGATAAATGGTTCAAAATTAGCAAACAAATAAACAAACAACACAAACATCAATCAATTAGTGGATTAGAGCTTCAAATTCATAATTTTGATATATATACAAAAAATCATGTTTTTGATGCCAAATCACAACAATGTGTTCTAACTATATTGGTTTTGGTTCTCACACCAGTCTAATGGAAATATATAGATATCACACCTTCGAAACACGAACACAAAAATATTGATGATGCCATGGTCATTATCAACATCATCTCCGGGCGACTAGAGCGTGGTTCATATCTATCCAATATATTAAAACTTCGAATATACGTTCATGACGCGTATATGCAAAATCTTTATATATTGGATTGTCCATATTCAAATACAAATAAATGATCAAATACGTATAAAATGGTTTAAATTTTCAAAACAAAATTGTTTTCAATTCGAAAATATACTCTTCACACTTGTTCTAGGATACTACTGATCCTATCTCTAACGAGTCATTCTAATTGGATATTGCTAATCCAACATCTGATGAATTCTTTCGTATGGTTCTAATGTGTCTTGTTCTCGAGCTCTGTAAACCAAAGCTCTGATACCACTGTAAGAACCCGTAACTTCCCCGTTAAGGGAAAATGCGGATACTTTGAGAACAACACACAAATGAACGCAGACGGAAGAACATTTCATTGTTATTACAACAATTCCATCAGAGTACAAGAATATACAGAGTATAAAGGAATAAATTACATTCAATAAATATCAGAGATTACAATAAATTACATAGCAGCGGAAAATAATACAAAGCACAACTGAAGGTGATATACGGATACAGAGCTTTCCGGATGTCATTCCAGATGTAAACCAGGATATTGTGAATATAAATCTGCAAAACCAAAACTACTAGCTGCCCGTGCGGAAAATAGGGGCACCCAGAGTTTAGGTTAAAACAATAAACTCCAGGTCAGTCATGTGACTGGTGTGAGAACTAAAGCAGTTACTTAAAACTTTACTTTAAAAGAGAGTAATTCAAGGGACCACGCCGTATAACACGGAACGTGTTTCCTCCCAAGAATACCAGTGCATAGAATAAACAGCGCAATGCCTTTTCGAAAAATGAAGCTATTATAAGACCCAGGTCCCATCACACAATGCAACGCAAGCCGGTAGATAGGGTTTTCCCTTATAATAGCCAAACATGCTTGCTACGTTTAAAACAAATCATTTGATACTATAATAAGTGTATAGTGTCAAAACAATTTCAATCATAAATATAAATCATAGACGGCATAGGTACCATATATCATGTCGCCATACTAGTTCTACAATTAAAACCGCAATACACGTATTGGAAATTGGATTTCCGTCATGAGTCGAGGCAAGGGGCAAGCTCCTCTCCGCGTTCGAGACACTTTAGCAAATGTCCCAGGGCTACGCACTCTGGGCAACCCCTGGATGCTTCAGGGCCGGTCCTCACTTACGTTACAGGATTAATTATGCCTGAACACACGTTTCCCGGTCCTTACAGACCTAAAATCGAGGCGCCTCATCCAACAACCACAAAGGTGAAAAGTATATATATGTCAGGGCTAGTAAGTCACTAACACCACCAAAGCTAGAAAGAAACGTCGTGCTCTCCCTGCAGTCCGTATCCCGTTTTTAACTCATACCGAGGTGTGAGGCTCGCGAATTCACGTTATACACAAAGCTGCCACGTAGGCCGTGCTTTGATCATCAACCACAAGACTCTGCTTTTCAACAAAAGCCTTGATCATTGCATCTTAGCGTGCCACACAGGCAATTCATGCCATGCGACTGATGTCCATCGATATACAACCTCTGAGCTCGTACGTCTCAGAGAAGGGCGTTAAGCAAAAGAATAAATTCTCCGCCGCCAAACAGATGTATATTTAATAGAAATCAATCAACACAGAATAAAATCCAGTGTCAGACACACAATCCATTTACAAGTCCGTTCTGGGTCTGAACGAAACCGGAGGCACTTTCCTCGCATATCCATCCATCTCCAAGTACGTCTGGACGACCACCAACTATTTCCATCCTCTTGGGTGTACAGCCCAATCAGGATCGTCAGTAATTATCCAAACGATGTGAAGACTTCTGGTCTTCGTCCACCGTCTTCATCTTCGACATATCGTCGAATCGGTTATTCAGAATGGGTGTAAACCCGGCCTTCCCGAACAACCCGCGTATATTGAAAACAAATGTTACACAAACACAACATACGCCTCATTCCTATTCAGAATATTCTTTTATTCACAAAATCACATTTTTAGGGAAAGGTTCCCATTAATTTTATCCAAGATAAATTCTTTAAAATTTATCCTTTAATCTTCCTTTGGATGTCGTTTCAAACCAAATTATGGTTTTCTAAACTAGTCGAGATTAGCGAACCACAACGAAGCAATTATTTATTTTATTTCCCAATCCCAACCTATTCATCCCATGAAGCAAAACTGGTGATACTCCATATCTAACACCATGGTGTTATCGGTAAAATTAATTACCATTTCACGTTCAAATCTAATTAAAGATTTAACTATCGCTTTGGAGCAAAACTGGCGATACTCCATTCTCGCTCATTTCTAAATTTGATAATTTAGATTATAGATTCACATTTCAATCTGATTGCAGATTCGTTAAAATTCCTTTTACTGGGTTAAAGAACTAGGTGTTATTTAAAACACAGTTCACGACAAACCCAAATCACATTCTATTTGTTATCGGGTTAAAGAACTAGTGTTGTTTAAAACACAGTTCACGATAAACCCACAAATCAATTCTAGTTCAACTCAAATCAAATATATTAGGAATTCTGATTATTTAAAACCCCTTTTTAAATCCAATTTATTTATTTAAAAATAAAAACCTGGGTTTTAAATTGAGTTCAAACCAGTTCATTTCGATAAAAATCTATTTTTATCTTTTCAAATATGGAGTTTTTCACCCCAATTCTTCTCAAATAATTTCTTATGATTTTACACAAATTATTACTATTTTTAATAATTTTATTAAGGCCCGTACAATCGATTTCCAACAATGGCCATCGAACTGCACTTACAGCGACCTTTTTCGAATTTGATTTGGACGTAACTCCAAATCCAACCGTTATATTTTGAATTTCTAATTTTCGTTAGAAAGCTCTTTTCGATACAAACCCAACGGTTTCGGTTTTAGGAGAATCCGACGGTCGGATCTCCCGTAATGTTCGTTTGAAATAAATGGTCGAAATTCACGAACTGCCACGGCGCGGCGCGTTCTATTCAGACCATTATATTATATATATATATATATATAATATATAATATATATTTCGTCGATTTCTATTTGAAACGAATTATATAAATAGTTTTAAATTTGTTTCAAAAGCAATTTCAACTTCCATTTCAATTCAAATCAAAATTGAATTCTTCTTTATTAATTCGTTTTAAAATTCAAATTCCAATTCAATTTGAATTCATTTCAATTCGCTTTCGATTCAATTTGAATTCGTTTTCAATTCAATTCAATTCCAAAGTCGTTTTCTATTCGATTCAATTCAAATTGGTTTTCTATTCGATTCAATTCAAATTCGTTTTCTATTCGAATCAAATTCGTTATATATTCCATTGAAATCAAATTCGTTATATATTCAAATCAAATCAATTTCGTTTTCTATTCAAATCAAATTCGTTTTCTATTCGAATCAAATTCGTTTTCTATTCGAATCAAATTCGTTATATATTCAATTGAAATCAAATTCGTTTTCTATTCAATTCAATTCAAATTCGTTTTCTATTCGAATCAAATTCGTTATATATTCCATTGAAATCAAATTCGTTATATATTCAATTGAAATCAAATTCGTTTTCTATTCAATTCATTTCGAAATCGTTTTCAATTCAATTCATTTCGAAATCATTTTCAATTCAATTCATTTCGAAATCGTTTTCAATTCAATTCATTTCGAAATCGTTTTCAATTCAATACATTTCGAAATCGTTTTCAATTCAATTCATTTCGAAATCGTTTTCAATTCAATTCATTTCGAAATCGTTTTCAATTCAATTCATTTCGAAATCGTTTTCAATTCAATTCATTTCGAAATCGTTTTCAATTCAATTCATTTCGAAATCGTTGTCAATTCAATTCATTTCGAAATCGTTTTCAATTCAATTCATTTAAATTTCATTTCAAAATATGCGTTTTCGAAATCACTTTTCAATATGCATTTTAAAATGAATAAAATCGATATAAATATCGTTCACGTCAAAATGGCGTCAATCTAACCAACACGGCTTCATATATTTCTATTTTCAAATATTCTGTTCAACAAATGAATATTTATTTTTGTCAACACACGACTAATCTCAACGAATGAGTACTGTCCACGTGTGACTATTTTTGTTATTTAATATATTTTATAAAAATTAAGGTATCTATCGTTTGATATTGAATCAGACTCCAACCGTAATTTAGTGAGAGAACGACTTCCTGAATATTAACCCCGAAGGCCGAAACCAACATCAGATTAATATCCAGGAGACCACTCATCTATTCTATTTTCCAGTTGATTTCTGATTCTATATATGATAAAGATGTGAATTTTATTATAAAAATATTTCGTTCAACACATGACTAATCTCAACGGATGAGTACGGTCAACACATGAACATTTATATTATATTGATAAAGATGTAAATTTTATTATAAAAATATTTCGTTCAATACATGACTAATCTCAACGGATGAGTACAGTCAACACATGAACCTTTATTTTATAATATTCTTTATTTTCTAAATTGGAATGAGGCCCAATCAATCACCATATAAAATTAATTATATGGATTTTCATACAACACATGTATATAATAGCATTGAAAAATAATCAACCATCAACCAAAGTGCACTACACTGTATAAGCATCAAATATAGATATCTAACGCTTACAATAGCCTGTCAATCAATCGATCAACATATTTAATCAATCAGGATGAGTGAACTTCATATTTCATCCCAACACCCGTGTGGGGTTTCAAACAATCAAACACAGGTTCTATTTGTGCAGTTGGGCGATGTGTAAAATTTATCGTCTCAATCAATGTCAGTCAAATCAGTGTACATAAACAAACCGTTTGGTTTGTAAATGAATATTTTATTTTATTCACTTCACGTTAAAAATTATATTTTTAACGATCAAAAACATTTTATTTCAACATATGAATTTCTATTCAGTTCATTTATTAAATAAAATGCTATCTTTATTTTTCTAACATATTTTAGAAAATTTCGGTGGCATAACGGCACGATACTAGAAACGGGACAAGGCCTAGCCTTATCCCCGGTCTAGTGAAGGCCCACGCCATTCACACATCAATCTAATCCATTCATTTCACCAAATAATTCAATCAAATAATCTAACAAATTTGCAATCAAACAAACAAGTCCATGGTCTGTGGACGATTGTGTCGGGTGCTACTAAACACCGTCTGCATCCTAGTATATATATATATATATATATATATATATATATATATATATATATATATAACTAGAAAAAGAAATTGAAAGGTGAGAAATTCTCACCAATAGCTATCCAATTATCTTGACTCTTCATTTTTAGAAGTCTTCACCGTTCTCGCCTTTTTATCATCTTCGTTGCCCGTATTCTCTACATATGTAAAAATCACATTTTTATATACTGATGTCTTTAAAATAAAAATCACATTTTTATTTATTCACTTTCAATTTAAAAATCATATTTTTATAATCACTTCATACATTTAAAAATCGAATTTTCACTTCGTTATTCAATATATAAAAATCGAATCTTTACTACCTAGCTATATGGATAAAAATTCCATTTTCTCACTGCTACTATATAGATAAAATTTCTATTTTCACATCGATGCTCATATAGTAAAGATTATATTTTTATCACGCCATTCTTCAAAAATAAAGATTTCGCCTTTTCAAATATATTATTATAAAAACCACATTTTTAGTTTTCTACACATATAAAGATGATATTTTTAATATTCCTATCATGTAAAAATTATATTTTTACTTCTCTACATAAACAAAAATCATATTTTTACATCTTCCACTCAATAAAGATTTTATTTTTAACACTTTAAAAATATAAAAATCATATTTTGATTATCTTCCTTATATAAAAATTATATCTTTATTCTTTCCACGATATAAAAATTATATTTTTAATCGATTAAAAATCAGATCTTTTATCATATTAAAAATATATATCAAACTGAATCTTTTTTATGCACAAACATCTATTCTTTTCTATGAACAACTCTATGAACAAAATCTATTCTTTTTATAAATAAAAACCAAAGTTTTCCTATAAAATAAAATCAGTTTTCCATATATAAAAAAAATCATATTTTGATTACTTTAAAAATCAAATCTTTTCTGTTTTAAACTACACAAAAAAAATTCAGTTTTTAAACTAAATTAAAATCATAAAACTCACCTTGATAATCGAAGGAAGTGGAAGAAGGAAGGAGTAAAGAGGAGAGAGCGTGCAACTGAAAGGGGGCTTCGATGCGTCGGTTTCTTCGATGGGGGGGGGGGGGGGGGGGGTTCTCGCGCAGCGACGCGATTAGAGGGGGGGGGGGTTTCTCGGCGTTGCGGTCGACGAAGAGCAAGGGGGAGGAGGTGAAGCAGAAGGGGATGGGGATCGGGGGGGGGGGGGAGGCGATGAAGAGGGCGGCGGCGCGACAGGGTCCTCCCCCTTTCCGTCGTCTCCTTGTTCTTTTTTTTTCTGCATCGATTAAAAATGAGAAGGGGGGCCAGAGTATAGAGATAAAGGAGAGGAGGGATTTAATTTTTAATTTATTTAATTATTTTATTTACAAAAATGTTGACTTTTACATACGACCTCTAAACGAGGCCCACCGCCTGTCGTCCATAGCATGTTGCCCCCATTTCGAACACAATGGGATATGTATCATAAGCTGATTCGGTCGTTTCGATCAGTTTCCATTGAATTTACATTTAAATCACTATATTGAATTTTAAACGTACATTTCAAATTACCGGGGTCACATACTAACTCTAAAAATTCTAGAAAAATATTTTCTAGCTTCGTATTGACGATACGGTCCTAACAAAACTAGTTTCGTCGAATTCTGAGGCCGTTAGAAAAATGGCCATTTTCCAGTCGATTAAAATCAACTAAAACTGGTCAAACGCGTTTTCCTTTGCCACGCTCACATATTGATTAGAAAAATTATGAAATTTGGAATCTAGCAATAATTTGACATCACGGATCCAACAAAAGTGGTTTCGTCGAAATCCGAGGTCGTTTGCAAAATGTCTATTTTTAAGGGCTTGAATTCCATAGCGACTATTCAAAATTTTCAACTGGACATATCTTTTGATTCCCGCTATGAAATTTTGATTTTTCGGATTCGTTGGAAAGATATCATCAAATAGATCCTAATGTTTTTGGTTTCACTAAAATCCGAATTGTTTTGCACCCGGTACATTCAATTGAAGTTTGAAATCGAATTATCGAAATACCGGGCCATTTTCAATTCTATTTATAATTATATATATATTTATATTCTAACGACGACGCGTATAAATATATACGTTCTAATTATATTCAAAATAAATTTTTCGTCGATATTATTTAAAATAATTCATTTTAAATATTCAAAATTCGCTAAAATTCCAAAATAAAAATTTTAAACTGGCTCAGAATTTGCGGGTTATTACATAGGGTCTGTAGGTAATGGATACTCAAGACTGGGTCTGAGTATATGGGTAATACATTGACTCGAGTTGGACTCGAGAAGGCTGCAACGAATTGGATTGGCTCGAGTTGGACTCGAGAGGGCAGCAAGAAAATGGATAGACTTGGTTGGGACTCGAGTGTTTCAGGTGGACTAAAAGCAGGGGTATCTGGGGATGCCCACTTACCTTGGATCTGTTGGACGTGATCTAGTTATCGTTGGAGGATAAACGTACGTTGGACGTATGGTAGTCCGTTTGGAGGCAGAGTTTCCATTAGTTATTGATGTTGGTTAGACCAAACATACAGGTATCAACGTATTCATGGCTTTAGCAGGTGATAGATAGGATTTGTTTGATGGATGCTATGATTGTTTTGTTTGCTCCTACCTTTCTTCTCTTGAGTATCACCTGTAGGATCCTGTTGAATGGAAATAGTATAAGTTCGTTGATCATGGTGATATAACGGGCGTAAGATACTTTACGTTAGACTTGAAGTATGTTGGGTATTGCGGAGCGTCCGTTGACCTTGGAGATTCAATGGATATAGGAGTTTCAGTTGGACTTGGACTCGTAGGTAGAGTACCTAGAATCATTGGATGAGTCTAGTTCACCTTTGGAAGGTGAATGTACGTTGGATGTACAGTACGGATATAGGTAGAGTAACTAGATTCATTGGATGAGTCTAGTTCACCTTCGGAAGGTGAATGTACGTTGGACGTGCAGTATGAATATGGGTAGGGCACCTGGGTTCATTGGATGAATCTAGTTCACCTTTAGAAGGTGAATATACGTTAGACGTACCGTGCGGATACTGGTGTAGTGCCTAGGGTCATTGGATGGGTCTAGTCTACCTCTAGGAAGTGAATGTACGTTGGACGTGTAATACGAATGTAAGAAGGACTCAAGTTGGACTTGAAAGGACATTTCGAATGTAGTTGAAAATTTGGCTTATAGGGTTGGATTACCTAAGAAAAGACAGTATAGACAAATGCCATAGTATCGGACTGGTTGCGATAGCTGATGCATTGAGTAAGAGACATGCCAGTTTAGAGGCTATTTTTCTGGAATGGAAGCAATTAGAGTATATCACGGGATATGACTTCAGACCTAAGTGTGAATTGGATTCAGAAATGCTAGTAAGCTTGATGATTAGATCGATCTTGATTAAGTGGATCGGTTCCAGTTAGAGGAACGATCCCAACCTATTAGAAGTTACCTCTAGGGTAGAAATGGGAATCGACGGCGAGAGAACGACTGTACTTGGGAAGTAGAGAATGACATAAGAAAGTCGTATCCAAAGTTCTTTGCCTGGTGAGATTTTAGCGGCGATGATTCTTCCCTTGTTACTAAATCGCATGTTAGGGCAGAATGGTTTTGTTTGTTTTGCATGTTTGATTGCTGTATATGGTTGATAAGCATGCGGGATCCTTTGTATGTTTTGGGTTAAGGAATTTCGGGGACGAAATTTCTTTGGCGGGGGGGGGGGGGGAGGGGGGGGATGTAACAACCCGCATTCTACGTATCTAGGATCGTAGAATATTTATTTCTTTTTCATATGAAGTCGTGTGGTCATATAACTTAGGGAGACGGCTATTGGGGTCGTTTCCCATGTTCACGATTTTTGCCGATTTTTAAATGACCGTTTTGCCCCTAGCCGATACTGTTTTGGCCATAACTTTTGATTGGCAAGGAAATTTGGCCTGAAACCACTTCCATTAGATTCGTTTGATGGTTTACCTTTCCACAGAGTGGTCATAATAGCCAAACGGACTTTCCGTTTGGGAGATATGGCTGAATTAAGAATTAGAAGGTGAAAAGCAGCTCAAATGGGCTAAACCTGGTGATTAGCAGCTTGGCCCATAACCCATTTCGGGATTAGGGGTATGAGAGGGCTGAAAGGGTTAGGAAAATCATTTCATTTCAGTTTTCTCAGCCGCCACAAACCTTCCTTAAGCTCTAGCAATGGCCTCCATCTTCTATAACACTCCAAAACACCTTTTTGTCATCTCTAATCACATATTAACCTAATCTACATTAAATCAAGGCGGATTAGCATAAGGATTGGGATAGTGCTACTGGAACACATAGAGATTTGATCCAAATCAGAGATTATTTCAGATCTATAGTTTACTTTGTGGCAAAGGTGAGTGATTAGCTTGCTTTTTCACTAATTATAGCTAGTTATGGTAATTAGCGAAAATTAGCGAAATTATGGCTCAGAAAAAGCTAGAAAAATTTCTATAATTCGAAAACATCATTTTGTGACTCTGATATGAATTTGGGTTAATTTCGACTAATTTTGCTAATCCCGGAATTTAGAGGATTAAGGGGTGATTAGTGATAATTAGTGAATTTATGCATGATTGAAATCTAGAAAAATATTCTAAAATTCTGGAATATTGTTTTAGACCTCTGTTAGAAAATTTGGTTAGTTTGGTTAAGTTTTGCTAATCCTATCATTAATTATGCTTGATCATGCTTAAGGGAAAATATGGGGTTTTGGCTATGTTTGATCCATTTTAACCTATCATATTGTTGTTTTGGTGTTTGAGCTCACTTCTATGTGTTGCTATGACTGTATGGTAAGCTTGGTGATTGTTTAGAATAGTTAGAATGGTCGAAAACGCCGTCGAGAGGCGTATAAACTGTCGCTGGAAGTTGCAGGAAATCAGACCGGATCGTGTAGTCCTACCCGACCCGATCGTGAGTAGCCCATCCGAACCGATCCGTCCATGAATGGTGACCACGAACCCGAACCGATGCAGTGCCACGCTCCGAATTGAAGATGGTCCACGATCCGACCTGCCCATCTGAAGGATGCCTGCGAACCAAAAGCTCACGATTCGAATCGAAGTTCCGAAGGTGAAAGAGAATCACGACCGAAGGGGAGCACCACGATCCATGGGGCACGACCGATCCGATAGGGTTTCCACGACCCGATCCGCGTGGGTATTCCGATTCGACCCAGTGTGGGGTATTGAAGGCCGAACCGAACCGTGTGATGATAGGGAGCTAGAGACCGAACCGAACTGATGGCTAAGAGGGTATCCGAACCGATGTGGTGATGACCAATAACCCGAGAAGCAAGGGTAGTCCAAATGGAAGTTAGAGCTCAGGATCCAGTTGGGAACCAATGAGTTCACTTCATGATTGGGCTTTGCTGCGGGACGTGTGCAAAGGTGTTGTCGGTATTCATAACTTTGGTTCACCACTTAGAGATGGATAGTGGGCTTGTAGTGATAGTTGTACGGGATTGGATTCCGTCATGACCCAAAGGAGTAGGTGACCAAGGTAGTGGGTATCGTATGCTTTACGCACTGAGTGAGAGATGTGAGGATGGTTGCTATGTTTGATTTGTTTGCCATCATTATAACATGCACAACCCCACCCCCGTATTCTTTATACCATCTGTTTAGTGGCACCTTAGAGTATTATACAGTATGTAGTGCTAACCCTTTGGTTGTAGGTCCTGGTTCAGGTATGATTGGATTATACCTGTTATCGTTCTGTTTTGTCGCTTATCACTCATACCAGACTTTTTGTCTGACCCAGAGTTTTATGTCTCTTCTTATTACTCTGGGTGCTCACACGAGCAGACTAGAGACAGGTTAGCTGGTGATGCGCGAGTAGCAGATTCGGAGGCGAGCAGGAGGCTTCCACGTATGATATACATAGATATTATCCCTGTGTCATTGCTGGTCACTACTTTGGGCATTAGTAGTGTACCTTACTTGTTAAGCTTTTTGAGACAGTTTTTTTAAAAGTTGTAAAAATGTTGGCTTTGGATTATATGCTGTACTTTGGATTTTCCGCTGCTATGATAGTTTTTTTCTAGCTTATGCACTGTCTCACATGTTTTATGTCAAGTATGTTGTTTTTATATTTTGTTCTATGCGCTGTGAGACATTCTACAGGTTCCTTGTTGATTCTTCATCTTCTTTCTTTCCTTTTCTGACGATCTTCCCGTGCTAATTGGACATGTGTACAACACACTTGTGGAGTAAATGTCGGTTGGTGCGGGGCGGGTCGTCACACCTAGCTAGAAAGAAACGTGTGCACTCCCTACGGTCCATATCCCGTTTCTGACTCATACCGGGGTGTGAGGCTCGCGAAGCCACGCTATACACAAAGCTATGTCGTAATAGTCTATAGTTTGATCATCCCACAAGGCCCTGCTTTTCGACAAAAGCCTTGATTATTTGCATCTTGGCGTGCCACATTGACAATTCACGCCATGCTATCAATAATTATTCATATATACCAGGGTGTTAAGCAGAGAATAAATTATCCACCACCAATCAGATATACATTAATAAAAATCAATTTAATTTACATGGAACGAAATCCAATGTCAGACATGCATCCATTTACAACTCCGTTCTGGGTCTGAACAAAACCGGAGATACCTGAGAGGTCCTTGCATATCCGGACAATCAACAATACGTCTGGACGGCTACCACTGAAGCCCTTTCAAGGTAGCTACTCCCATCATGGGTCTCAGTAGCAACACATCCATTCGATGTGAAGATCGTCGGTCTTCAACCACCGTCTCCATCTTCGACTCTTCATCGTCATAGTAATTATTCGGAATGGGTTAAACCCGGTCTTTCCGAATAATTCACGTATTTTTATAATTAAAAAACAAGTACAATAAAAGCACATCCAACGTCTCATTCCAATTCAGAATATTCTTTTAAATAAAATATTCACATTGTCTTATCAAGGATATTCTTCAAATTTATCTTAAATCTTTCTTCTAAAGATTTATTAAAACCCAATTTGGTTTTAAATATCAAAATTCATTATTTAATGATTATTAAAATTTAAGAAATTAATCTTATCTTTAACTGGGTTAAAGAACTAATGTCATTTAAAACATAGTTCACGGTAAACCCAAAATCATCTTCAATTAAATATGGAATTTCACAGAAATCAAATCAATATATAATCGTTACAAATTTCTGTATCTGACCAATAATATAAATGGAATTACAGCAAAGCCTCTTAAATTCCATATGTAGTATCGGTCTTCTTTTACAAAAGCTTATCTCAGTTATTATTAATTCGAATTCCATTCAATTACTATTTAATATATTAAATTGGAAAACCTGGCTTTTGGAAAAATACCCCTTTAAATCTTAATAAAAGATTTATAAATTCCAAATCATATTTTCATTGTCAGTTGGGTTAAAGAACAAATGTCGCTTAAAAACACAGTTCACAATAAACCCAACTCACATTTCATCTGATTCCAATTACTAAATATAACTGAAAACTTTAATAATCTTAATTAAAAGATTTATTCTTTTCTCAACTGAGTTTAAGAAAGGTGTTACTGAAGACACCATTCACGACAAACCCAAATCCAATTTATTCAGTTAAATTTTCAATTAAATATTAACAAATTGGAAAACTTCATTAAGTCTAAATTTAATGATTTATTATAGTTAATAACTAGTTTATTCCAATAAAAATATATTTTTCTAAAATATTGAAGCGACCCGAACTTCCCCGATCTCCGAAGAGAAGAGAAAGAACGAATTACTTTGAGGACAAGACGAATCAGAACACAAACAGAAAATCATTTCATTGTTAATTACAACAATTCCATCAGAATACAAGAATATACAGAGTATAAATCAATATTACACAATTTACAAAATATTAGGGATTACAATAAATAACATAGCAGCGGAAAATAACACAAAACACAACTGAAGGAGATATACGGATACAGAGCATTCCGGATATCGTTCCAGCTGTTAATCAGGATCCTGTGAATATAAATCTGCAAAACCAAAACTACTAGCTGCCCATGTCAAAATAGGGGCACCATGAGTTTAGGTTAAAATAACAAACTCCGGGTCAGTCATGTGACTGGTGTGGGAACTAAAACAGTTATTAATCTTTATTTTCAAAGTTAGGTAAATCAAGGGACCACGCCGTATAATACCGAACGGGTTTCCTCCCAAGAACACCAGTGCATAAAACAACAGAGCAATGCTAAATAAAGAAAAATGAAGCTATTATAAGACCTAAGTCCCATCACACATTGCAACGCAAGCCGGAGGATAAGGTTTTTACCTTATAATAGCCAAGAATGCTTGATATGTTTAAAACAAATCATTTGATACTATTGTAAGTGCATAGTGTATAAAACAACTTCAAATCATAAGTATCAATCATAGACGGCATAAGCGCCCCATCCCACTATGTCGCCATACTAGGTTCTACAAATAAAACCGCAAAGTCACGTATTTGGAAATTGGATTTCCATCTACGAACTGAGGCAAAAGATAGTCCTCACCGATTCGAGACTCTCTAGCCCGAGCCTTAGGCAAGTACTCAGTCAAGCCTTTGGATCGTCAGGTCCGGTCCATCGATGTGGATTAAAATTCCTGAACACTGCGTTTCCCCGCCCTTTGGGGCGTAAATGAGCCAACGAATGACTCCATCGGACCCGGATCGTCCGATCTAACCGAGGTGCCTTGCAACAGCAACAACCACATAAGTCAAACTCGTCAGGGCGTGTAAAACCACTAACGCCACTTCTAACTAGAAAGAAATGCATGTCCCCCCCTGAGGTCCTCTCCCGTTTTTGGTTCACCACCGGGGTGTGAGGATCGCGAATCAACGTTACACAAAGCTACGCCACACAGGCCGTGCTTTGATCATCAACCACAAGACTTTGCTTTTCAACAGAAGCCTTGATCCATTGCCACTTAGGCATGCCACACAGGCAATTCATTCCATGCGATGGATATCCATCAATATATAACAATCAAATTTTTACTTCGCTATTCAATATATAAAAATCAAATTTTTACTTCGCTATTCAATATATAAAAATCAAATTTTTACATCACTATTCAAACAATAAAAATTATATTTTTAATCTTCACTTACAATATTGTATATAAAAATCATATTTTTATATAATTAAAAATCGTAACTTTACATACTAAAAATCACTTCTCTTTTCTAACTCAAAATCATTACTTTTTGGAATTCTAAAGCATTACTTTTTGTTCATGACAACACTATAAAAATTAAACCTTTACAGTCTAGAAAAATCAAATTAAAAATCACAACATTTATCATGAAGGAAAATCTGAAAATTATAAAATCAATGCAAATCAACAAAAATAAACTCACATTATTCGTTTGGAGGAGGTCCCACGCGTCAGAGGAAGGAGGGGGGGTGCTGATGGGGGGCGCGGTTGTGACGGCCCGCCCCACACCAACCGACATTTACTCCAAAAGTGCGCTGTACACATGTCCAGTTAGCACAGAACGGGTCGTCAAAAGGAAAAGGGAGGAAGGAAATGAACATACAAGGAACCTGTAGAATGTCTCACAGCGCATAGAATAAAATATAATAATAACATACTTGACATAAAACAGGTAAGACAGGGCATAAGCTGAAAACTAGAACTAAACATCATAGCAGCGGAAATCCAAAATACAGCTTATTACAACTTTTCAAACTGTCTCAAAGCAAAAGTAAGATAAAGGAGGTACACTACTAATGCCCATGCGACCACAAACGACACAGGGAGAATATATATATATATATATATATATATATATATATATATATATATATATATATCATACGTGGAAGCCTCCTGCCCGCCTCCGAATCAGCTACTCGCGCATCACCAGCTAACCTGTCTCTAGTATGTTCGTGTGAGCACCCAGAGTAATAAGAGGAGACACAAAACTCTGGGTCAGACATAAAGCCTGGTATGAGCGATAAGCATCTAAAGTGAACAATAACAGGTAGACTAAAACATACCTGAACCTGGACCTGCAACCAAAGAGTTAGCACTACATACCGTACAACACTCTAAGGTGCCATATCAAACAGTGTAAAGATACGGAGGTGGGGGAGGTGTGCATGTCATAGGGATGGCACAATCAAACATAGCATCCATCCTCACATCTCTCACTCAGTGCGTAAAGTATACGATATTCACCACTTCGATCACCCAACATACCTTGCTACGATCACTTTGCCCCATGAAGTCATAAATGGCTTCACTGCACTGATAACGTAGCCACTAATCCTTCGCTATGTCCACCTGCCCCATGGAGTTATTCACCCCATCTGCGTTGGCTCATAGCCTTACTAATCCTTACTATGTCCACTTGCCCCATGGAGTTATTAACCCCATCTGCGCTGGCTCATAGTCTTACCAATCCTTTACTATGTCCACTTGCCCCCATGGAGTTATTCACCCCATCTGCGCTGGCTCATAGTCTTACTACACATCACCTTGCCCCTCAAGTCATAATGACTCTACTGCACTAATAACGTAGTCTTGCTACCATCACCTTGCCCCTCGAGTTGCAATGACTCTACTGCACTGATAAGTAGCCCATCATTCATTTTTAGTGGTGAATCGAAGTTATGAACGTTTACAACTCCTTAGCACACGTCCCGCAGCAAAGTCCAACCATGAAGTGAACTCATCGGTTCCCAACTGGATCCTGAGCTCTAACTTCCCATATTGGACTACCTTTGCATCTCGGGTTATTGGTCAATACTGGGTCGGGTTCCTCTTCAAGACATCGGTTCGGGTCGGGTGTCCTCCATCGGTTCGCGTCTTCTTCTGGTACGGTTCGGGTCGGGTGTTTCTCCTCGGGTCGGGTCGGGTGCCATCCCCCTCCAGTTCGTGCTTCCGCTCCGATCCGCCTCCTCATCCTTCACGTGCTCCAATCCGATCCATCCTCCTCTATCCGCTCCAATCCCTCCTCCTTAATCCGATCCGATCCCAGTTCAGTTAGCATGGCCTTCATTTTTGCCAATTTTCCCAAGTGTCAGGTTCCGATCTGATCGAATCCCTTGCCCAGTTCAACATATCCGATCCGAGCCCCATATCCGATCCGATCCGAACCCTGCACTGTTTTCTGAAACTGTTCCAGCAAGTGTTTACGCCATTCGACGACGTTTTCGACCATTCTAACTATTGAAATCAATCACAAAGCATATCATACAGTCATAGCAACATGCATAATCAACCACAAACATCAAAACATCAATATGATAGGTTAAAATGGATCAAACATACCCAAAATCCCATATTTCCCCTTAAGCATGTTTAGGTGAAACTAATGATAGAGTTAGCAAAACTTAACCAAATTAACCCAAATTCATATCAGAGTTCTAAAACATCATTTATGAATTTATGAACATTTTTCCAGAATTTTATCATGCTTAAATTCGCTAATTAACACTAATTACCCTTAACTAGCCATAATTAGTGTAAAACTATGCAAATCACTCACCTTAGCCACAAATAAACTAAGATCTGAAATAAATCTCTGATTTGATGTGAATCTCAATGCTAAACAGCAGCTCCAATGTTGCTTTGGGGTAGATCTTCCTTGATTAGAGGTTGCTAAGCCAAATCCTTGACCAAAAGGTGATTTGGAGGTGATTTAGAGGTTAAAGGCCATTTTTTGGGTTCCTTGGTGATAAGTGGGGGCTAGAAAACTGAAATGGAATGATTCTCAATCTCATTTCAGCCTTCCCATAACCCTAATTCCGAAATGGGTTATGGGCCTACTCACTAATCACCCGATTTGGCCCGGTTAAGCAGTTTTTCACCCTACAAACCTTATTTCAGCCATATCTCCCAAACGGTAAGTCCGTTTGACTATTATGACCACTCTACGGAAAGGTAAACCATCAAACGAATCTAATGGAAGTGGTTTTAGGTCAGAATTCCTTACCAATCAAAAGTTATGGCCAAAACAAGATCAACTAGGGGCAAAATGGTCATTTAAAAATCGACAAAATCATAAGCATGGGAAATGACTCTAATAGATGTGTCCCAAAGTTACATGACCATACGACTTAATACGGGAAAGAAATAAATATTCTACGATCCCCCGATGCGTAGAATGCGGGTCATTAGACTCCCCCCCCCCCTTAAGAAATTTCGCCCCCGAAATTCCCTAATCAAAACACACAAAAAGGTCCCGCATGCCTATCAATCATAAAACAACAATCAAACATGCAAACAAGCAAAACAAGTCTACCCTAGCATGCGGAAAACTAAATTGTAAGGTAAATCTTACCAGGCAAAGATTTCTGGATATGCCTTCCTAACGCTCTCCTCTGTCTCCCAAGTACAATCATTCTCGTCCTCGCCCCACTGAACCTTGACTAGCTTCACCGCCTTCCTTCGAAGTTGCTTCGTATCGTGCCCCACAATACGAATCGGCTTGCGGTTCCCAACCGCCTCATGTTCTACTTCGAAGTCCTCTAACTGATCAGGTGAAATAGTCATATTTGAGTCGTGAACGAACTTCCTCAGTTGGGAAACATGAAATACATTGTGAACTCCTGCCATCTTCTCTGGTAAGCCAACTCTATACGCCAAATTCCCGACTAGTTCAAGAACAGGGAATGGGCCAACAAATCTTGGTGCAAACTTGCCTCTCCTGCCAAATCGTATCACGCTCTTCAACGGAGAAATCTTGACAAACACCAAGTCACCAACGGAGAATTTTAAGTCTCTTCTCCTCTTATCATCATAACTCTTCTGCCGATCTTGGGCAGCTTTCATTCGTCGTTGAATGATCTTAATCTTATCTGAAGTTTCCCTCACCACGTCTGGTCCAAGCATAAACTTCTCGCCAGTCTCTATCCAACATGATGGTGAGTTACACGGTCTTCCGTACAAAGCTTCATATGGAGCCATACCGATACTGGATTGGTAACTATTATTATATGCAAACTCTACTAGATGCAAATGGTCATCCCATGATCCACCAAAATCCAATATACAAGCTCTCAAAAGATCTTCCAATATACGATTCACCCACTCCGTCTGACCGTCGGTCTGAGGATGATATGCGGTACTGAGATGTAATCCTGACCCTAGAGCCTCTTGTAAGCTCTTCCAAAACCCACTAGTGAACAATGGGTCTTGGTCACTCACAATGCTTTTAGGTACTCCATGAAATCTCACTACCCACTTCATATACAATTCTGCCAACTTGGCTGCCGTCCTGGTCGATTTGACTGGTATAAATCTTGCGCTCTTAGTCAATCGATCTACAATTACCCAAATGCTATCATCTCCTATCTAGTCCTTGGTAAACCATCGATGAAATCCATCGAGACTTGCTCCCATTTCCATTCGGGAATTTCTAATGGTTGCAACAACCCACTAGGCTTCCTTTGCTCGGCTTTCACTAGCTGGCAATTCATGCATTTGGATATAAACTTCCCAACGTCTCTTTTCATCCCTTCCCAGTAGTAAGTCCATCTCATGTCTCGATGCATCTTATTACCACCGGGATGTATAGTTAGTTTTGAGTGATGACATTCTCTAAGCACTTCATCTCTCAAACCATTCACGTTGGGCACAACTAGTCTTCCATTCTTCCGAAGCCATCCATCTCGATCAAGCCCATACACATTCATCCCCTCATCGATACCCATCTCTAACTTGGAGATGATTTCCAATAGATTAGGATCGTCCCTCTGGCTGGAATCAATCCGCTCTATCAAAGTGGGTCTGATCGCCAAACTAGCTAGCATAACTGGATCCAATTCGCACCTTGGTCTGAAATCAAACCCCGCGATATACTCCAGTTGCTTCCACTCAAGAAACATAGCCCCTAAGCTGGCCTGTCTCCTACTCAAGGCATCGGCTACCGCATTACCCTTCCCAGGTGTGTATGCGATATCAAAATCATACGAAGCCAAGAACTCTAACCATCTCTGCTGACGGAGATTCAGATCTTTCTGAGAGAAGAGATACTTTAACGATTTATGATCGGTGAACACCTCAAATCTTTCTCAAAAGAGATAATGTCTCCACATCTTCAATGCGAACACAATCGCTGCTAGTTCCAAATCATGGGTAGGATACTTCTTCTCATGCGGCTTTAGCTGTCTACTAGCATAAGCTACAACCCTACCTCCATGCATCAATACAGCACCCAGTCCGGTACCACAAGCATCCGTGTATACCGTCATCTCTTCATTCCCTTTAGGAATGACTAACACTGGCGCAAGCGTCAACTTCTCCTTTAGACTCTTAAAGGCATCCTCACACACTCCGTCCCAGACGAAGGACTAATTATTCTTAGTCAATTGAGTCAACGGTGCTGCTATCTTAGAGAAGTCCTGGATAAACTTACAGTAATATCCAGCTAATCCCAAGAAACTTCTTACATCCGTTACATTCTTGGACATAGGCCAATCCTATACCGTAGCCACCTTCGCAGGGTCCACGGCAATACCATTCTCTGAAAAAACTTGACCCAAGAATCTCACTTCCATTCTCCAAAAATGACACTTAGAGAATTTCGCTTTCAATTGGTGTTTCCTCAACTCCATCACTATCCTCAAGTGTCCCTTGTGTTCCTCCTCTGTCCTTGAGTAAACAAGGATGTCATCCACGAACACAAGAACAAACTTATTCAACTGATCCCTGAATACTCGATTCATAAGATCCACAAAGTAGGCTGGTGCATTGGTCAACCCAAATGGCATGACCAACCACTCATAAAATCCAGACGGCGTCCTAAATGCCGTTTTCGGAACACTCTCATCCGCTACTCGTAGCTGATGAAATCCTGTCACGAGGTCCAACTGGGAGAACACTCTTGCTCCTTCCAATTGATCAAACAAATCATCAATCCGCGGTAGGGGATACTTATTCTTCCTCGTTACCTTATTCAACTCGCGATAGTCCACACACAAACGAAGGGAACCATCTGCCTTAGTGGCAAACACAACTGGTGCTCCCCGCTCGGAGACACTCCTTCTAATAAATCCCTTCTTCAAAAGATTGCTGACTTGCACCCCGAGCTCTCGCTGCTCCCTTGGTGCCATACGACGAAGTGGCATCACTATAGGTCTGGCATCTTTCACTAAATCAATACGGAACTCAATCTCTCGGTGTGGTGGAAGCCTGGTCACCTCCTCAAAGACGTCCGGATACTGGCCAACCACGAGCACATCTGACAACTCATCCTGCGGGATGTCGAGGGAATTTACAAAACTAGCCATAACCCCATCACTAGGTAGACTACCAAACACTACCCTCTGCCCATCATCCGCCCTCACTGTCACCAGAAAGCCCTCACAGTCTACCACCACCCCGTATCTTTAGAGCCAATCGACTCCCAATATAATGCCATACCCAGTAAGGCCCAAAACAAAGCAATCACAAACAAACATACATCCATGACTCGATAAGACCAAATTCCTGCAAATCATACTAAGGCTAGTCGAACCACCAACCGGGTTCGTCACAACCAATGGTCTATTGACTATCTCGGGTTCCAGTCCCAACCTATCTACCAGGTTACTAGATATGAAGGAACGGGAAGCCCCAGTATCAAACAAAACTCGAACTGGTACATCATAAATAGAAAGCATACCTTGAATAACAACATTCTTTCCTTTCTCCACCGCAGTTGGGACATTCGACGAAGAAGGAACAGCATCAATAGCATATGCTTTCACAATCTGCTTCTCCTTAAGAGGCTGTGGACACTTATCCTTGAAATGTCCCACTTGACCACAGTTGAAGCACTTCTTATCCGCTGGCTTGGCCCGACAATCTTTAGCATAATGGCCCTTCTTACCACAGCTGAAGCACTCAACATCCTTCTTGCTCTTTTTCTGGCCACCTTTAGATTGGTCCTGCTTCCTCTTATTCTGAGAGTTATTCTTGCCTCCACCGCCTGCTTGCGGCTTTGGCCCTTCTGCAGATGCAGCCTCAGTCTTTGACTTAGGGTAAAGACTCTCTGATCTCAAAGCTTTCCCCATAATCGATTCAAAAGTCTCATCGATGTGGTTGATAAGCCTTTCCCCCAAGTACCCATCCAAACCAGTAATGAACTTCTCATTCTTCTTCTCAGGAGTATCGATAAGAGACAGTCCATACTTCGACAAAGTGTCGAACTCAGC
The DNA here is from genome assembly GCA_030737875.1 of Allium sativum. Taxonomy (NCBI): domain Eukaryota; kingdom Viridiplantae; phylum Streptophyta; class Magnoliopsida; order Asparagales; family Amaryllidaceae; genus Allium; species Allium sativum. Next base: position 566,476,239 of record CM060923.1, on the reverse strand, counting down.
AATATAATCAGAAACTGCCCTTCCGTTCTGCTTGAGTTCCAAGAACCTCTTGAACAACACTGACTTCTAGGCAGCTGGAATAAACTTCTCGCTAAAGCGAGCCTTGAACGGAACCCAAGTAACCTGGTCCTCTGGAGTAGCTGTTCTAATGGCATTCCACCAATTCATCGCTCGCCCTTGCAGCTGACAAGACGCTAGCCTTCTCTTCATCGCATCCTCAAGACCTAAGTCATCGAAGATACGATCACAGCTATCCATCCATTCTTGAACATATGTGGCCGACTTCGTCCTGTGGAACGGCTTCCCACCAAGATTAGTGTAATCTTTGCATAACTTGGCGAAATCGACCCTAGGCACCTGCACTACTGGGCCAACACCAACTCCGGGATTGGGAACTGCCCCTTGCACTTCTCTAAGCATGTCTCTCATGAGGTTTGTAAACATAGCTGTCATGTCAGCGGCATTCCCCTGGTTGGTCCCTCTACCAGCACCCCTCGTGTCTCGGCTCATCGTCAATCTGAAAAAGGGAAACGATTAACGACCCCATAGTAGTGCTAGTGCAGTGCAACTTCATTCTCATACTACCAATAGTATATACATATATAGCTTTTGAAAACCAAAGTAATCACAAATACGCGCTCTCATATACGTACTATCTCTCCCTGGTGTCTTTCCTTAGGTTAACTACGCAACCTAGAGCTCTGATACCAAGTGTGACGGCCCGCCCCGCACCAACCGACATTTACTCCAAAAGTGCGCTGTACACATGTCCAGTTAGCACAGAACGGGTCGTCAAAAGGAAAAGGGAAGAAGGAAATGAACATACAAGGAACCTGTAGAATGTCTCACAACGCATAGAATAAAATATAATAATAACATACTTGACATAAAACAGGTGAGACAGTGCATAAGCTGAAAACCGGAACTAAACATCATAGCAGCGGAAATCCAAAATACAGCTTATTACAACTTTTCAAACTCTCTCAAAGCAAAAGTAAGATAAAGGAGGTACACTACTAATGCCCATGTAGCGACCACCAACGACACAGGGAGAATATATATATATATATATATATATATATATATATATCATACGTGGAAGCCTCCTGTCCGCCTCCCAATCAGCTACTCGCGCATCACCAGCTAACCTGTCTCTAGTCTACTTGTGTGAGCACCCAGAGTAATAAGAGGAGACATAAAACTCTGGGTCAGACATAAAGCCTGGTATGAGCAATAAGCATCTAAAGTGAACAATAACAGGTAGACTAAAACATACCTGAACCTGGACCTGCAACCAAAGAGTTAGCACTACATACCATACAACACTCTAAGGTGCCATATCAAACAGTGTAAAGATACAGAGGTGGGGGAGGTGTGCATGTCATAGGGATGGAAAACAATCAAACATAGCATCCATCCTCACATCTCTCACTCAGTGCGTAAAGTATACGATATTCACCAATTCGATCACCCAACATACCTTGCTACGATCACATTGCCCCATGAAGTCATAAATGGCTTCACTGCACTGATAACGTAGCCACTAATCCTTCGCTATGTCCACTTGCCCCATGGAGTTATTCACCCCATCTGCGCTGGCTCATAGCCTTACTAATCCTTACTATGTTGAGACGACCCGAAATCCCGTTCTGACGGAAACAAGGGTTATCTTTGGAATATAACACAGAAACAGATAATAGCAGAACAAAATTAAATAAATACACCAGATGATGAACAATAGAATATACTGGATAAAAGTAATCATCAGAGTTACACAGTATACAGGATCTTACTTAGTACAAATACAGTTCAGCTATACAAAAATGTCTACAGCGGAAAACAAACAAAATATGTACAATAGGAGCTGAACAGATAAAAAGAGATAAATGATAGGATCCATCTTCAGCTCCAGCTATCCTGAAAGAACCAGCTAAACCTGAATACAAGGCTGCCCGTGTAGAAAAAGGGGCACCCGAGTTTGAGAGTGAAACAAACTACGAGTCAGTCATGGGACTGGTATGAGAAATCCATTCAACACATATATAATTTGGCTAATCACAGGACCACGCCACTTTCGTGGAACGGGTTTACTCCATTTGATTGCTAGTGCTTTAAAACAAATCTTTCTTTTAAACAACGCAATGCATTTTATAAAAATGAAGCCGTTATAAGACTCAGTTCCCATCACACAATGCAACGCAAACCGGAGGATAGAGTTTTTACCTTATAACAGCCAAAATATGATTGATACGAATAAAACAAAGGCATTTGATATTATTGCTAGTGTTTACATGTTTTGAAAACAATTTCAAATCATAACTATCAATCATAGACGGCATTAATGCCCCATACCACTATGTCGCCATATATAGGTATACAATCAAAACCGCACAGTCACGTATTTGGAAATTGGATTTCCGTCATGAACCAAGGCAAAAGATAGTCCTTACCGAATTCGTGACTCTCTAGCCCGAGCCACCGGAACAGCCGCAACTGTCCCTTGGAGCGACAGGGCCGGTCCACCGATGTGGATTATAGTGCCTGAACAATACGTTTCCCCGCCCTTTGGGGCATAAATGAGCCAACGAATGACTCCATTGGACCCGGATCGTCCGACCAAACCGAGGCGCCTCGCAACAGCAACAACCACATAGGTGAAAAGTATATAAATGTCAGGGCTGGTAGGTCACTGACACCACCCTTGCTAGAAAGAAACGCATGCCCTCCCTGAGGTCCTTCTCCCGTTTCTGGTTCATACCGGGGTGTGAGGCTCGCGATTGCACGTTATACACAAAGCTACGCCACACAGGCGGTGCTTTGATCATCACCACAAGACTTTGCTTTTCAACAGAAGCCCTGATCACTGCCTCTTAGCATGCCACACAGGCAATTCATGCCATGCGACTGATGTCCATCGATATACAACCTCTGAGCTCGTGCGTCTCAGAGAAGGGCGTTAAGCAAAAGAATAAAGTCTCCACCGCCAAACAGATGTATATTTAATAGAGATCAATCCACACAGAGTAAAATCCAATGTCAGACACACAGTCCATTTACAAGTCCGTTCTGGGTCTGAACGAAACCGGAGGCACTAAATACCTCGCAAACCCTTCGATCACCACGTACGTCTGAACAATCACCACTCATTATCCATATTTCGGGATGCCTCCCAATCAGGACCTCGGTTACCATCCAAACGAGGTGAAGATCTCCGGTCTTCGACCACCGTCTTCATCTTCGAATTTCAATCGTCGGTCAATTATTCGAAATGAGAATTAACTCGGCCTTTTCAAATAATTCACGCATATTTAGAATCTCAAATCAATTTATTTCAATGGTTAAATTATTCGACAACACCAATATTGTTCTTTAATGTAATTTTCACACCAAACGCATTCAACCATCAAATACAACATAAATCGAGCAAATTTAGCTTATTTCCACTCCATATTGTTTATGGTACTTTATAATGATTTATCGCTATTTTTATTTATTTTAAAATAGCTCATTTATTCAAAACGACGCTTCGGGCCATAACGCGACCGTGGCGCTGTTTTTCTTCAGATTTGATTTACACATATCTGAAAATCTAACCGTTGGATCTTCGCAAAATTTACATCATTAGAAAGGTCTTTTCAAAACGAATCCAACGGTTCCAGTTTCAGGAAAATCCGACGGTCGGATCTCCCGGTACAATCGTTTGAAGTTTCGATTTCAAAATACGAACTGCAGCGTCGTTATTCGATTAAATATAATTATATATATATAATCGTTTCTGGCGCTGTTTTTCTTCAGATTTGAATTAAACGTTCCAGACAATCCAACCGTTGGATTTTTACAAGGTTGGTGCCGTTGGAAAGATATTTCCAAGGCGAACCCGACGGTTGTGGTTTCGGGAAAATCCAATGGTCGGATTTCCCGTACTAGTTGTTTGAAATCACGGTTTCAAAATACGAACTACACGGCCTCGTTTCTTTTTAATTTTATTTATATTTATATATTTATATAAATATAGTTCATTCAATGATTTCAATATCGTTTTCACTTCAAATATTTCACTAACGCCTTAAAATTTTGGAAAATTTTGCCATAACCTCCCCTGCACCGGGAGCATCGGGAAATCGCAAATAGCTTTCCCGGTCCTTCTAATCTCAAAAAGAAAAAGAAAAAGCCAAGCGGCTAGCCAACAGGCTCATAAAATCATCACCCAAACAAACAGTAAATGTGTACCTATTTGTCGGGCACAAAATTTTATTCCTCTTCTCTAGCCCCTTTGCTATAACCTGTTCAATGAATATGCATGTACATATATACAGTTCTTATCATTTATCATTTTCTATCCAACTTCATATTCTATTTCTATTTGGTTTAAAAACACCATTCATTCTAATGTTACATACATAGGTACAAATCATATCATTAGCTAAATAATGAATATTTCAACTCATATATATTTATTTGAACAAGTGGCTATTTTTAACACTTCACATTTCAACAATTTATGCATATAATAAAAATTTGATTTTTATTGTAAAACAACTCATTTCAAAACACTATTATTTTATATACTTCAAATTGGTGATAAAAATAGGATTTTTCTTATAAAACAATTTCTTTCAAAACGAGATTATTTTACACAGTTCATATAGTCGATAAAAGGTGATTTTTATTATCAAACAATTTATTTCAAAATATGAATACCATTCAACACATGAATTTCAATTCAACGAATGAATATCGATTCAACACATGAAGGTTTTCTATAGTTTAAGCAAATGAAAATAATTCAAACACACGAATATTATTCAAAATTTCGGCAGCATAACGGCAGGGTAGTTAAAACCGGGACCGTCCCTAGTACGGCTCCTCGCTCTACCTTAAAACCTCGCGGTTTTTGACAATGGGGATCATGCATCTAGTTCGCACGCAGGCGGCATGTATATATTTATTTCATTTCCACAAACTAATCCTGTGTGGTTTCAACCAAATATTTCTCAACCACAAACGGGTATTTTTCAACCACAATCAATTAATATCAACCACAAACAAACCCAAACAACCATTCACTATCAATCAATATTCACAACAATTTCAACCAATAAATATCGTCCATGGTTTGTGGACGAGGGGCGTATATATATATATATATATATATATAGCAATTCACTTTTATTTCTACACACATATATATATATAGCAATTCACTTTTATTTCAACACACACACACACACATATATATATATATATATATATATATATATATAGAAAAAGAAATTGAAGAGTGAGAAATTCTCACCAATAGCTATCCAACTTCACGACACTTCACTTAGAGAAATCTTCGCCTTTCTCGCCTTTTGTCGCTTTCGTTGCCCGTATTCACTACATATGTAAAGATCGAATTTTTACTTCGATGTTCAATATATAAAAATCATATTTTTACTTCGATGTTCAATATATAAAAATCGAATTTTCACTTCGCTATTCAATATATAAAAATCGAATTTTTACTTCGATGTTCAATATATAAAAATCCATATTTTTACTTCGATATTCAATATATAAAAATCGAATTTTTCTTCGATGTTCAATATATAAAAATCGAATTTTTACTTTTTATAAAAATCAAACCTTTCATATTTATAAAATCACTACTTTGTGATTTAAAAATCAAAGCTTTGATCATGTTTAAAAATCAACTCTTTTAACAAAGAACATATATATCAATTAAAAATCTAATTTATTCTAAACTAATATATAAATAAAAATCTATTTTTTTTTATTCACAACCTTCATAAGTAAAACTGGTTTTTTTTAATTTGCTATTTACTTACATTAAAATTAAACAAAGAAAGAACAAAAATATATAAAAAAAGGAGGAGACTCACATCGTTGCTTATGAAGAGGGAGGGGGTGGATGCGTCGGAGGTTGTCAAGGCGGAGCTGGCCAGCGGTTTTGGGCTGAAGCAGTTTAGGGGGGGTCGGATTAAAGGAGGAGGAGTGAGCGAGGGCGTCGGGGGGGGGGGGGGGGGAGGACATCGAAGGTGGGGTGCCGGCCTGGGCGGGGCGCGGTGGTCTTCTGGCGGCGGCGTCGCGTAGGATTAGGGTTCGTTGTTTTTTTTCCTCTGTTTGATTCCAACTGAAGAAGAAAAGAAAAAAAGGGGGGCCAGAACGAAAGATAAGGGAGGGGATTAATTTTTTTTTATTTAATTATTTAATTTTGCAAAAAGTTGACTTTTACATACGACCTCTAAACGAGGCCCACCGCCTGTCGTCCATAGCGTTTTACCCCCATCCCGAACACAATGGGATATGTATCGTAAGCTGATTCGATCGTTTGAATCAGTTTCCGTTGAATTTAAAGTGCAATTCTTCATATATTTAATTTAAACGCACATTTCAATTTAGTGGGGCCACATACGAACTCGAAAAATTCCAGAAAAATATTTTCTAGCTTCGTATTGACGATACGGTCCTAACAAAACTAGTTTCGTCAAATTTTGAGACCGTTTGAAAAATGGTCAATTTCCAGTCGATTAAAATCAACTAAAACCGGTCAAACGCGTTTTCCTTTGCCACGCTCACATATTGATTCGAAAAATTATGAAATTTGAAACCTAGCAATAATTTGACATCACGGATCCAACAAAAGTGGTTTCGTCGAAATCCGAGGTCGTTTGCTAAATGTCCATTTTTAAGGGCCTGAATTCCATAGCGGCTATTCAGAATTTTCAACTGGACATAACTTTTGATTCCCGCTATCAAATTTTGATTTTTCAGATTCGTTAGAAAGGTATTCACTAACAGATTTAAATATTTTTGGTTTCACTAAAATCCGGATTGTTTTGCACCCGGTACAGTCCGACAAAGTTTGAATTCAATTTTTGAAACGGCCACGCCATTTCAGGCCTTGTTTATAATTATAATTAATTATATTCGTTTTCAATTGTCGATTCAAACTCAGTTTTCATCGCCATTATTTAAAATATTTATTTTAAATATTTAAAATCCATTATTTTAGCCAATTTAAAATTTTTAAATTGGTTCAGATTTTCTGGGTCGTTACATATGTCCACTTGCCCCATGGAGTTATTCACCCCATCTACGCTGGCTCATAGTCTTACCAATCCTTTACTATGTCCACTTGCCCCATGGAGTTATTCACCCCATCTGCGCTAGCTCATAGTCTTACTACGCATCACCTTGCCCCTCAAGTCATAATGACTCTACTGCACTGATAACGTAGTCTTGCTACCATCACCTTGCCCCTCGAGTCGCAATGACTCTACTGCACTGATAAGTAGCCCATCATTCATTTTTAGTGGTGAATCGAAGTTATGAACGTCGACAACTCCTTAGCACACGTCCCGCAGCAAAGTCCAACCATGAAGTGAACTCATCGGTTCACAACTCGATCCTGAGCTCTAACTTCCCATATTGGACTACCTTTGCATCTCGGGTTATTGGTCAATACTGGGTCGGGTCGGGTTCCTCTTCAAGCCATCGGTTCGGGTCGGGTGTCCTCCATCGGTTCGGGTCGGGTCTTCTTCTGGTACGGTTCGGGTCGGGTGTTTCTCCTCGGGTCAGGTCGGGTGCCATCCCCCTCCAGTTCGTGCTTTCGCTCTGATCCGCCTCCTCATCCTTCACGTGTTCCAATCCGATCCATCCTCCTCTATCCGCTCCGATCCCTCCTCCTTAATCCGATCCGATCCCAGTTCAGTTAGCGTAGCCTTCCTTTTTTCCAATTTTCTCAAGTGTCAGGTTCCGATCCGATCGAATCCCTTGCCCAGTTCAACATATCCGATCCGAGCCCCATATCCGATCCGATCCGAACCCCGCACTGTTTTCTGAAACTGTTCCAGCAAGTGTTTACGCCATTCGACGACGTTTTCGACCATTCTAACTTTTGAAATCAATCACAAAGCATATCATACAGTCATAGCAACATGCATAATCAACCACAAACATCAAAACATCAATATGATAGGTTAAAACGGATCAAACATACCCAAAATCCCATATTTCCCCTTAAGCATGTTTAGGTGAAACTAATGAAAGAGTTAGCAAAACTTAACCAAATTAACCCAAATTCATATCAGAGGTCTAAAACATCATTTAGGAATTTATGAACATTTTTCCAGAATTTTATCGTGCTTAAATTCGCTAATTAACACTAATTACCCTTAACTAGCCATAATTAGTGTAAAAATATGCAAATCACTCACCTTCGCCACAAATAAACTAAGATCTGAAATAAATCTCTGATTTGATGTGAATCTCAATGCTAAACAGCAGTCCAATGTTGCTTTGGGGTAGATCTTCCTTGATTAGAAGTTGCTAAGCCAAATCCTTGACCAAAAGGTGATTTGGAGGTGATTTAGAGGTTAAAGGCCATTTTTAGGGTTCCATCTCATTTCAGCCTTCCCATAACCCTAATTCCGAAATGGGTTATGGGCCTACTCACTAATCACCCGATTTGGCCCGGTTAAACAGTTTTTCACCCTCCAAACCTTATTTCAGCCATATCTCCCAAACGGTAAGTCCGTTTGACTATTATGACCACTCTACGGAAAGGTAAACCATCAAACGAATCTAATGGAAGTGGTTTTAGGTCAGAATTCCTTACCAATCAAAAGTTATGGCCAAAACAAGATCAACTAGGGGCAAAATGGTCATTTAAAAATCGACAAAATCATAAGCATGGGAGATGACTCTAATAGATGTTTCCCAAAGTTACATGACCATACGACTTCATACGGGAAAGAAATAAATATTCTACGATCCCCCGATGCGTAGAATACGGGTCATTACAGCGGTGTTCATCAGGGTGGCGGCGGTCTCCTTGGGTGGTGTTGGTCGGTTTGAGGGGATAGAGCGCGAGATTAACGTGGAGCGGGAGGGAATAGAAGGGGAAGGGAAAAGGGGGGGCGGTCGGCAGATCTGAGGTGGAGGGGGAGGAGGGCGGCCCGTGCGATCATCGACGAGGGGGGATGGCGCTCGATCATTTAGGTTTTTTTTATTTCGTTTATGTTTTGGAAAAAACTGATCGGGGAGGGGGGGGGGGACTTAGTGATAGGAGAAAGGGGGTGCTATATTAATATATATACATATTATTATTTTTAAATTCTAAAAAGCAACTTTTTATTTCGAACTCTAAACGAGACCCACCGCCTGTCGTCCCTAGCTAATTACCCTTATTCCGAACACAATGGGATATGTATTATAGGCTGATTCAATCATTTTGATCAGTTTTCATCAAAATCAAAGTATGACTCTGTATATTAAATTTGAACGCGCATTACAATTTACCGGGGTCACATACTAACTCTAAAAATTCCCGAAAAATATTTTCTAGCTTCGTATTGACGATACGGTCCTAACAAAACAAATTTCGTCAAATTCTGAGACCGTTTGAAAAATGGCCATTTTCCAGTCGATTAAAATCAACTAAAACTAGTCAAACACGTTTTCCATTGCCACGCTCACATATTGATTCGAAAAATTACAAATTTTGAAACATAGCAATAACTTGACATCACGGATCTAACAAAAGCGGTTTCGTCAAAAACCGAGGCCGTTTGCAAAGTTTCCATTTTTAAGGGCCAGAATTCCATAGCGACTATTCTGAAATTTCAACTGGACATAACTATTGATTCCCGCTATGAAATTTTGATTTCTCGGATTCGTTGGAAATATATTCTCATTTAGATTCAAATATTTTTTGTTTCGCTAAAATCCGGTTTATTTTGCACCCGGTACATTCATTTGAAATTTGAAATTGAATTATCGAACTACCGCGCTATTTTCAATTCCTTTTATAATTATAAATAAATATTTATATTCTAACAAAGATTCGAATAAATATATACGTTCGAATTCAATTCAAAATAAATTTCTCATCTTTTTTATTTAAAATAATCCATTTTAAATAATCAAAATTCACTAAAATTGCCAAAACAAAAAATTTAAATTGGCCCAGATTTTCCGGGTTATTGCAAATGTATTCTTTGTCTAAAATATATTCTTTTTCGTAAGATATTTTCTAAAACATTCTTTTCTAGAATATTCTTTATTGGAATGTGACTCAATCAACAACCATATATTGCATGTAATCAATAATCATGATAAATAATTATCAAGCATCCAAATAACACCCAAAGTGGATTCTACGCCAAATATTGGGACTAGTGTAGATCAGATATCATCCCAACACCCGTGTGGGGTTTCATCCAACAATCAAATAATAAATTATTTGTGCACTTGGGCGATGTGTAAAAATTGTCGACCCAATCACATAAACAAGTCGGATGACTTGCAAATGGAAGTGTAATATTCAGTTTGAGTATACTAACAATATATTTAACACATGAAACATTTCAACATCACAAATATATATATATATATTTCAATTCTTTTTATTGTTAACAAATGACAATAAAATCTTAACTCTTGTTTCTATTCTTTTCAATGTTAACAGGTGACACTAAAAATCTTAACTTTAATTCCAATCCTTTTTATTGTTAACAAATGACAATAAAATCTTAACTTTCATATCTTTTGTGTAATCCTTATCAGTGACCAAAAATTGTATATTTTGGTTAAATCATTTTAATTACCAAAAATGTATGTTTTTATGTAACTCTTTTTAATGTACAAAAATGTTAATTTTTTCCTTTTCTTTTAATGTAAACGAATATGACAATTTTGTCTAATTCTTTTAATGTAAAAAAAATGTCTATTTTGTCTAATCCTTTTTAAATAAACAAAAATGTAAACTTTTTCTTTAATCCTTCTTAATGATCAAAATGTAATCTTTCTTATTAATTAACAAAAATGTATATTTTTGTTTTAATCCTTTTTAATGACACAAAAATAATTATTTTGGTTAAACTCTTTTTAATGAACAAAAATAAATGTTTTTGTTTCATTCCATATAAACGAAAAAATGTGTATTCTTACTTCATTCTTTTTAATGTGTAAAAATATACATTTCTAATTCATTCTTTTTAAATGGCCAAAGATGCCTATTATTAATTCATTCTTCTAAGGTGACAAAATGAATGTTTTCTAATTCATTTCTTTAAAGTGATAAAAATGAATGAATTTACTTCATTCCATTCAAAGTGACAAAAAAATGAATTTTTATTTCCATAATCATGTTTTCACAAAAATGCTATTTTTATTGCAAAACGTATTTCTAATAAAAAGGTAGTTTTTATTTACATAACAAATTTCTATTCAAAAATGTTATTTTATTTTCAATATCATGTTTTCACAAAAATGTTATTTTTATTTCTACGATCATTCTTTCACAAAAATGTGATCTTTATTTCTGTAATCATTCTTTTGACAAAAATGTGATTTTAATTCACTACTCATTCTTTTGACAAAAATGTGATTTTAATTCACTACTCGTTCTTTTGACAAAAATGTGATTTTAATTCACTAATCAAGTTTTGATGAATATTAATTACATAGAAATGTAATTTTACATGTTAAATGATTCTAATCAAAGTTTTATTCTTTTTGAAGAAAACTAATTTCATAGAAATGTAATTTTACATGTTAACACATTCTAAATGAACACTTCTAATTTAATGATATTTTATTTCTAATGCTAACATCTTAGAGAATAAAGTTGATGATTTTATAATGTTAACATTTCATACATAAAATGAGATTGCCTCTAATTTTAACATTTTATAAAATAAAATTTTACTTTTTCCTTTTTTTATTCTAACATTCTATGTAATAAAATGTTCTTCTATATACTGATATAAAAATGAGATTTCTATTATGCAAACATTTTATTCATAAAAATGTGCTCTTTTCAAATGTTAACATTCCTAACATCAATGCGTGATTTCCCTAATATTAACATTTCTAACATAAAAATGTGATCTTTGTAATGCCAACATAAAAGTGAGATTTTTATTTTATTAACATTTATAAATAAAAATGTTATTCTAACAATTTATGTAACAAAATGATGTTTTTCCATGATGTAAACATTTCATATATTTCATACCATCCATAGACACAATGCAGTCAACTCACCACAATACAGTCACTTCAAACAATCTCAAACATCACAATTACGATCAAAATAAATAAATATATTTATTTTAAATATTAAATTTGAGAAATCTCACATAGGTTTTGATTCAGATCTGAAATTTTCTAAATTTTCAACATGCTCGGTTTCAACTCTAGTCAGCTTCATAGCGTAGATCTTGCTGATACGATCCCAACGCATCTGAAATCGTTCGATTCTGATAAGAACTGAATAAGTTATCGTCATTTTAAGTTACATTAATTTAAATAAATAATTAATCACTTGATTAGACAAGTTAATTACATCATTAGGCCGTTAACTATTTCCTCTTCATTGTTGTTCAGGCGCACCCGAGAAACCCATCGTTGCTCCAATTTGTTCACCTGCGCACGAGATTCCAGGACACCGGACATCGATCAGATAACACCATGTTGAAGCCCTCCACCAGAGCCACCACCGACCCCGAGCCTGGCCATCACGGTGGGCCCCTCCATCGCGTAACGTCTCCCTAAGCCGGCGGTTTTGGGTGCGAAATTCGAGAAATCCATAGCTTTATTTCAGATCTTGACCGTTGAAATTATAGAGCTCGACATGCTCTTCAATAATCATCTTGATTCCATGTTTTAATTCTTCGTAATTGGGGAGAAATTAGTGGATGAAATCGGCTGTGTTTAGGCCGTTGCAATGAGAACTGGCGGCTATGGCATTAGGATATTAGGGTTTTGTAAAGTCAGCTTATGTATATTTATAATATTTTAATAATTAATGTTCTATTTTTACAAATAAGTCTGTTATCTCTCAACAACTCCATTTCCAGTCCAGCAGAATTCATCCCTAGCCAATTGCCCCCATCCCGGATGCAATGGGCTAGGTCCCGTCAGCCCAAACGGCTGTATTTGGCCTGTTTTATTTAATTTTAATATTTAAATCATTTATTTAATTAATTCAGTCTTACATTTAAATTCACCGGGGCCACATACGACCTCTAAAAATTACAAAAAAAAATTATTTTTAGTTTTGTTTTGATAATACGGTTCTAACAAGACTAATTTCGTCGAATTCAAAGACCGTTTGAAAAATGGCTAATTTCTAGTCGATTAAAATTGACTGAAACTGACAAAACATATTTTCCTTTGCTACGCTCACATATTAATTCGGAAAATTATGGAAAATTAAACTTAACAATAATTTGATATTCCGGTTACAACAAAAGTGGTTTCGTTGAAAACAGAGGTCGTTTGTAAAATGTCTATTTTTAAGGGATATATATTATATTAAAATACATATAAATTCTACAGCGACTTTTCTAAATTTTAAACTGGACATAACTTTTATTCCTACGATGAAATTTCAGTTTTTCAGATTCGTTAGAAAGATATGATTAAATAGATTTAAATATTTCTAGTTTCGTTCAATTCTGATTTATTTTGAATCCTGTACAGTTGGTCAATGTTCAAATTCAAAATTTCAAACTACAGCGCTGTTTCTAACTCCTTTTATAATTAAATTAAATTTATTCGTTTTAACTTCAATTTAAATAAATTTCTCGTCGTTATTATTTAAAATAAATTATTTTATATATTAAAATCTATTAAAATTACTAAAATAAAAATTTTAAATTGGCCCTAAAATTCCGGGTTGTTACAACATATCTAGTGTACAATCAAAACTGCGACGCTTATTAGAGATTGGATTCCGACTATGACATGGTATGGAACCACCTGCCGATAGTGTATCTCTAGAGGAATACACTGGGTTCAACAAGAACATATTGCAACCCGACCCACACATGACCGACCACTCATTTCGCTTGAGTGTATCGAATGTATATCACCAACGGTTGGGCTCAAACCACCGTTTCCTGAAAAGGACAACATCGAAATAGATTAAAGAAGGAAATGGAATTTCTCTAGATAGGTGATTATACACCCTAATGGGAGCGCCCACATAACCATGTTGCCGGCCCGATTTTTGTCATTTCCCGGTCGATGAGGCTTGAGGTTTAGATTAACTTTTGAACGTCGGGTTATCATTCAATTTGAATGCCACATCGTCAAAACCGCTAGATATCACTAATTGGCGTCCACAAAAATACTCTGCGGTTTAGCTAAGAGAAGGTGTACGGCCTTCTCCGGCATCAACATAAATATGTTTGAAGAAATCAACATAGTGACTCCTTTGAAAATACTCTATCAGACATTCGTCCATACAAGTCATCCAGGAATAGGATAAACTGAAGGTAATCTCCTACTGCATCCAATATAGGAATCACCCCATGGATCAGCAGCGAGAAGTCCTTGCAATCCGTAGATTCCAACTACGATAGAACCACAGTACATCTTTGCCTGCAGACCGAAGATTATTAGCATTTCTTCTGTTTATGAAGATCTACGGTCTTTAATGCTCCATCTTGATCATCTTCTGATATCTTCATGTATTTGTTGGTCAGGATGGTTTTTGAATATAAATTCGATCCCGGTCTTTCCGTACCAACAATCGTATTAGACAGATTTGATAGTCGTTGATTTGGCTATCAAAATAAACAGTGATTCAATCATGAACATCCAATGAGTTCACTAGTTCAGAATTTAGCATCAATTGGCCTTTTAATTAAAACAAAAATGTAAATTTAAAACTCTTAAATATTTCAAGATAATAAATATAGTTTTCGCTTCTTAATTAACATAAGAGTATTCTTTAAACAAATTCATTTTATTACCTAGGAAAATCCTATAACATATCCAATTTCTATTTTCACTTTCAAAACATTAGTCACTTTATTATCTAATATTGAGGAATCAATTCAATTTATTACTCGTAAAATCATGTTCAAAATATATTCTATTCATTAAATGACAATACATAATGCTTATTCTTATTAAATAAAACTCACTTTTACATTTTCTTCCTAACTCGATAATATCATTATAATTCCATGCTCCTTTGGAAATCCTCATACATATATTTTCCCAATTTTAACCAAAAATGTTGCATTATTATTTCTCTAATGAAATAATAAATTATTACTAACCTTTTTACTATTACAACTAATATAATCCTCAGATAATCCTGATGTCGTTCAAGTTGAGGTATTTTAATTACCTCTCACACCTTGACCAACATCATTCTTATCTTAAGATGGATACAAGTTGTAATTTAAAAACCAATATTCCATTTTATTACCAAAACAAATACCATTTAACTACTTTATTCAAAATACAGTTTTATATAATCTTATTACCTTGTAAAAATCTCTTTCTCTAATATAACCCTTCTTTCTTAATTCCAAAATTAAGTTCTTATAAACAACACCCTTTTAACTCTGCCTCTTTAAACAAAATCCTTCATAGTTCGGTTTTGTTTATACAACCTTATGACCCACTGCTTTACCCAAATTCATTTTTACCAATCTCCTTTCAAATCTATTCAACCATTTCCCGCTTTGGAAATCTTATTTCAATTTTCCCCTTTTTACTTAATCTCATTTTTAAGTAACGTTAATTTAAAATTAAAGCTTTTACACTTTAAGTCTCATTTATATAACCCTCGTTGATTATAAACCATTTTATCTTAGTTTCCTCTATCTTAATTCAAATAATTAAGTAACATTTATTTCAAGCTATTTTATTTGCTTTGAATTGCTTTTTAACTTCGTTATGAAAATTCGGGTTTTAAATATGAAACCCGTTCATAAACTCTTTTCACCTTTCAACTAAATTTCATTTCAACCTCAATTACTTTTTACATTAATTCAATTAAAAACTAATTTCCCAAATTATTGTTAATCAGGATAATAATATACTTTAATCATTAACTACTGTAAAGTAGTAAATTCCTTTATTAACTAAATAAATAGTAAATTCACTTTTTAGAAACTTATTAAAATTTAAAATATATTCGTACATTATTTTATTCAAAACACACTAATTTAGTGATCAGTCCCAATTAAAAACGTCGATTTAGTCACCTCAAACTACGGTTATCCCATTAAACGATTCCGATTAGTTCTCACTTTAAATTAATTAATATTGTAATTAATTTAAATAATTTCCATATAATTATCTTTTAACAAAACAATTATCCAAATTTTAATCATTAGGTTAATTTCTATTCACTTGTATATCAATCAGAATTTCCTTATAAAATCAATTAATAATTAATTATAGATTTAAGAAATAAATAATAAATATTATTTCCTATTTAACAAACATATTTTCAAAATAATTCAATTCAAAATCTATATCCATTTATAAAATAAATTTTATAACTTCATTTTTGTTGATTTGCTTGACGGTAAATCAACATTAATGAAACATTTGATTTCATAGGCCATATAATGTCGTTGAATACCCAACCAATATTGCCCATTGGTTTAAACTAAATAGATGTTGAATTTTCAATCAGTAATCAACAACCAAATCAATCACCCCATCAGATCAGTTCATATACGATAAAATGAAAATAAATAATATATTCGAGGAATCCCATTGGATCCCTCCAACTTGTTCTTCCCTGTATCCAAAACGGTTATCACAAATCAGATCATTCAGTCCCATTTAACCGATAATTTCCATAACAATAAATAACGACTATTTAACATCAACCAATTAACTAACAATTCAAATAATTAAAACACGTTTATAAATAAATGTGATCAATAAGGTAAGTTACCTCCATTGGGTCTAATCATTAAAATAACGATTCGGTATTTCACTGAAATTAAAAAACGGTTTAATCTCATTGGTTAAATCAAAAAATAAATATATAACTAGCAAACAGTCAATCATTAGCAAGCAGGGCACACAGAAGAAAAACCAAATTTATATAGAATATAAATGAGAATAACTGAGTAAGTTCAACTCACCTTGATTTGATTCCATTGTTGCCATGGTATCGTTTCGGTTAAATTAAACAACGTTTAATTTAACCAAAATTCCCAATTGCTTTCAGCTTTGTCCAGAATAGTTCCGAAATGTATATGACATCACTACGATCCTAAAGCAACTTGTCTCATTAAATTCTGATATTAGAAAGAAAAGTTATTGGCTTTCTAATATACGATTATAACTAAAATAACTACTTTTCTTAATCCAATTGTTAACGAATTAATTACTTTTTATTTCAAATAGCCGACATCAGGGAAGTAATTATCGAGCCGGACTTTGTTCTTCTGTTCACTGCGTTTAATGCTTCCATTCGGAATCCTTGTACCAATTTAATTAAATCATTAACCCCTTAACTGTAGATTAATATACTAATTACTTGTTTAGATTATACGGGTTAAAAATCTACAGGGCCTTACGTTCAACACCATTTCAAATGGTCAGATCCCATCCTTTTGGTGCCTTCGTTCGGTTGTGCTGACCTCTCTTTTTTTCTTCTTTTTTTCTCTTTTTTTAATTCTTTTTTTTATTCGAAAGCCCAGTCCAACGCTATCCACGTCCCAAATACCACTTGAAATAGTAACTCGTCCTCCTCAACGATGCTTCCTTCTGAACCCATTCTCACACGTGATTTGCTGAAACTCCAAATGCCACAGCTTCCGTTCCATTTTGCATGTAGTACAAACAATCCCGGCTCAAACCTCCTTGCTTTGAGATAGTACCTCTTCTTTGTTTCAAAATAGGCTACAACTTCCTCCATGCTTCTGAAACTTCTCACCATGTCTTCAGCATCTTACCCCCGTTTTCTAGACCGACACCCCTTACCAAACCGTACTACGCACGCCCCCCCCCCCCAAAACTTTTCCCACTCCCACAATCTCGTCTTCCACACACAAAAAAATCAACTCCTCATCTTCTCGTTACATTTTATACCATGCAGCATGCCCAAACCACCAAAACAATTCTGCCGATACACTCCTTTTTGTTGACCGTCGAAATGTCATGACCCAAGTCGATGGTCCGAAAGTAATGGATTTTAGAGACTCCCTTCAACTCGTTCCAGGATTTCAAAGTAACTTTACAAAGATAATTTATTTTTCAAATGTTTGACGCCATTTTAAGTTTACTGGAAAAACGAAGATGGTTAACTAACTAGTATTTATAATGCAAACACCTTGGATGGCACGGTAGTAGATAGTTTGGCCATCACGGCAATGGTTTGAAAGCCACACAAGAATTGGTAGGGTAGCTGTAAACTATACTGTAGGCTTGGTATTCTGTCCTTTCTCTCAAGGCTGGATGATGGGGTAGACAACTAGTTGATTTGAAATGGCTGTGTTTGCATGGTGGGTACTGTGAGTTTTCAAACAAAACATGTGCTATGCTAAAGGAATGGAAGGCAGTGTTAAATCAAAGAGATTGGACAGAGTATTCTATTTGTATATGCTGTAACTGTATATCGGTTGTATTTAACTTACATAGGATGGCTATATGTACGCCTTAGGGTAGCTTTTGTAATTTATATTGAAATACACAACCTGTACATTGCTTTTGAAGGTGTAGGCTTTCATATAGAAGAATGTGCATTTGTTTTGTTAAGATTGTATTATTATGTTATACGCGGTACTGTTATTTAATGTCACACGTTAAATATGTGCACCATCACACACTAGCTCAAAACGAAATGGAAACAAACACGCATTTACGATTTGATTTTACGGTTCCAATGAAGTTTATTACATCGAAATCGGGGACGTTTGCAAAATTGCTATTTTTAAAGTTATAAAATATTATGTAAATTACGAAATAATCCAATTAAATAATGATAAATTATTATTGTCATAATTTTCCCAACAAGATATATTTATAGCTTCAGATATAAAATATACAACTCGACATTATCATTTTCGAGTTAGATGTTAACCAAATTATATTAAAAATACTTAAATTTATTAAATAAAGGTTATCGTTTTATTAACGGTTTCCACAGCAACTATTTCAAATTTTAATTTGGTCATAACTAAAAATCTATAACACGAAATCCGGATTTTTTTATATGAAAATTATAGTCAAGACGCTTCCAACTTTCTTATTTCATAGAAATCCGACTTATATCGGACCCTGTATATTTGAAGTTCAAAACTCCATATTACAAATTGCCGCGCCATTTCGAGCTCGTTTTATATTTATATAAATATATATCATTCAAACTTCGTTTTGAATAACGAATTAAACATTAAAATCTACTAATATTCCAAATAAAATATTTAAAACAATAAATTAAATTAAATATTGAATTGCTAAAAATACGAGTCATTATAGAAATGTTTTTGAAACATATATACACTAATAATAATATCAAATCCGTTTTATCGTATCAAGCATTTTTGACCATTCTAAGGTAAAAATCTATCCTCTAGTTTGTGTTGCATTATGTGATGGGACTTGAGTCTTATAACGGTTTCATTTTTCTAAAAAGCATTGCTATAACAACCCGGATTTTCAGTACAAATTTAAAATTTTTATTTTAGCAATTTTAACAGATTTTGAGTGCTTAAAATAATTTATTTTAAATAATAAAGACCAATTTTTTTTTTAAATCAAAGTTAGAACAAAAAATTTTGATTTAACTATAAAAGGAGTATAAAATGGCATGGTAGTTCAAAAATTAGATTTCAATTTTCAAATGAATGTACAGAATTCAAAATAGATCGGATTTCAGTGAAATAAGAAATATTTAAATCTGTTTGATTTTATATCTTTCCAACAAATTTGAAAAATTAAAATTTCATAATAGGAGTAAAAAGTTATGTCCAGTTTAAAATTTAGAAAGGTCATTGTAGAATTTATATATATTTTAATATAATCTATAACCCATAAAAATAGCCATTTTACAAACTACCTCTGTTTGCGATGAAACCACTTTTGTTGAATCCGGAGTGTCAAATTATTACTAGATTTCAATTTTCATAATTTTTGAAATTAATATGTGAGCGTGGCAAAAGAAAACGTGTTTTGTCAATTTCGGTCAATTTGGATCGACTAGAAATTGGCCATTTTTCAAACGGTCTCCAAATTCGACAAAATTATTTTTGTTAGGACCGTATCATCAAAACACAGCTAGAAATAATTTTTCTGGAATTTTTAGAGTTAGTATGTGGCCTCAGTAAATTGAAATGTACGTTTAAATTAAATATAAACAGATTTATATATTGAATTAAAGAAAAACTGACCGTAACAACTGAATTGGGTTATGAAACATGTCACATTGTGTTCGGAACGGGTGCATTTATCTAGGGCGACACTTGTTGGGTTTGATTTGGAGTTCGGAACGATACAGGAGTTATATCTAATTTAAACGGAAATAATAAATAAAATAAAAATAAAAATAAACGTATAAATACCCTAAGAATACGCGAACCCTAATCCCCATATATAGCCACCACTTTCTCCTTCATCAATGGCTAATTTCATCTGAATTTTGATCTTTAAAATCTCCCAAACTAATACGAATTAGCATCTGATTCTTAAGAGAAAATCAAGGAGCCTCTCAAGCTCTACGAAATCATACGGTGTTAAGGAAAAATAGTTGTGCTGTTCTCGAGATAATGTGGTTTAAAGTCTGCTCGTTTGAGCGAGATTTCTGGAGGCATACGAGCACCGGGTTCAACGTGACTCGGAGGGAAGGTGGGCGAAGCAAAGGCGCTTCGAGGTGGGGGTTCAGATCGAGGTTCGGTCAGGTGGATATGCATGTGGTGGCTCTTCATTCTTGCGAGCTGTTGGGTTCAATTGCACTGTGAAGCGTGAGGACTTGGAGCATGAAGATGACAAAGCAGTGGCCTTCCGATCCGAAGATCAACGATGGTTATTAGCTTGACTAATTTAATTATTGTTATAAGTATGTAATTAAAGGTTAAGAATAGAATTGTTCTTAAATAAACTAGACATTGTTTTAGTAAATAAAATATACATGGGTTTTGTAAATAAAATATACAATGTTTTAAAATAGAATTTGCAATGTTTTAAAATAAAATTTACATTGTTTACAAAAATATAAAGAACATTTGTTTTTTTTTAAAAGACCATTGTTTTACAAATAAAAAGATCGCTGTTTTGAAACCCGAACATTGTTTTGAAATTAAAAATGAACATTACATTGAATTGAAAAATAAACATTGTTTTATAAAAATAAAATAACATTGTTTTTCATCGTATAAATAGCATTGTTTTAATCATATAAATATCGCGTTGTTTTGAATATAAAAATCGCATGGTTTTGTAAGTGAAAATCGCATTGATTTGTTAATGAAATTTACATTGATTTGCAAATGAAAATAACAATGTTTTGTGAATCAAAAAAGAGCATCATTTTTAATGAAAATACGAATGTCATGTTTTCGAAAATAAACAGGTCATGTTATTGAAAATAAAAAGGACATGTTTTTGAAAATAAAAAGAACATTGTTATGTAAACAAAAAAATTCAAATTGTTTTGATAACAAAAATATCATTGTTTTGATAACACAAATAACATTGTTTGATAACAAAAACAACGTTATTTTGATAATAAAAATAACATTGTTTTGATAATAGAAAAGAACATTGTTTCAATAATAAAAAGAGCATTGTTTTTTATAATAAAAAGAGCATTGTATTAAAAATCCGAAAATAAATAAAAATCGTTGTTTTTACAAATAAAATTGCATTGTTTTCAAAATCATTGTTTTGAATATAGAATAACATTGTAATAAAAATGTGATTTATATATATATATATATAGTATTAAAAAGTAAAAATAGATTTGTTTTAAAAATAAAATATAACATTAAAAATATGATCTTTACCATATATCTAGAACAACATTAAAAATATGATTTTTAACAAAAACCCCATGAATCAGATCGCGATGAAAATGACTGGAAGCTGAACGGAATCAAAATCGTTCGTTAAAGAATGACGGAGTGGAAACCGAAAGGTGAGAACTCCTCACTAAAATTTCTGCACAGTTATCTATTTATTTTCATAACTGAAAATTATATAGAATTTTCAGTTTAAAATTTTATCAGTTAAATCATTATAAACTATACACGGTGCTTGTTAGATCACTCCCCTCGTCCACAAACCATGGACGATTTAAATTGACTGTATTGTATATTGTTTGTGATGTTGAAATGCTTAAAAATAATATTAACATAAATTTGGTAGTTGAAATTAGATTATAAATATTTATTTATAATTTGAACAGTGAAATGTGGTTAAATATATTAACCAATAATTTGTGTAAATAAATTGTTGTTGTTTGAAAACCCCACACGGGTCAAGGGATGATAATTTGTTCACATCTCCCCTAAATTTAATTATATGTCAATCAATGGAGTGATAGTCTGTGATGAGCACTCACACAGTAGTAAATATCACTCTGGATGTGAATGGAATGTTTGTTGATTATTTATCGTTATTGTTGTATACATGCGATGTATGAAATCCATATAACTGAAATTATATGGTAATTGATTGAGTCGCATCCCAATTCAGAATATAAAGAATTTTTTTTAATAAAGAATATTTAAAAAATAAAATGTTTAAAGAATAAAAATTCACATTTTTATTCTAGGAATAAAAATATAAAATAGTCATTTGTTAAATTATTTTTTGTACATTAAAAGTGTTATCTTTAACGTGTAAATGAATAAAAAATAATTATTTGTTGAATTATATTTTAATACATTAGAAATGTCTTCTTGAAAATGTAACATAACATTTACAATGTAAATGGATATTTTTAATGTAAAGTAACATTTATAAAGTAACATAACATTTATAATGTAATAGAATAATAAAGAATATTTTAATGTTACAGAACATTATAATATAATAGAATAAGAAAGAATATTTTAATGTAACATAACATTTATAATGTAATAGAATAAGAAAGAATATTTTAATGTAACATAACATTTATAGTGTAATAGAATAAGAAAGAATATTTTAAAGTTACAGAACATTATAATGTAATAGAATAAGAAAGAATATTTTAATGTTACAGAACATTATAATGTAAAATAATGAAAAAGAATATTTTAATGTTACAGAACATTATAATGTGATAGAATGAAAAAGGACATTTTTAATGTTAAAGAACAATCTAATGTAAAAGAATGGAAAAGACATTTTAATATATATATAAATATATATGTACATGTATATGTGTGTGTGTGTGTGTATATATATATGTATAAAAGACATTTTAAGATAAAGAATAGTTTTAAATATAGAATATTTGAAAGTAAAGAATATTTTAAATAAAAAATATTTTCAAATAATATTTAGTGAAGAATAAAATTATGATTTTTATGTCCGACTTTGAATGGACACAAAAAATGTAAATATGAAGTCGAATTAAGTAGCAAACGCCATTTTAACCCGAATGGGTTTATGGATCGATTTTATTTATTTGAAAATGAATATCGAAAAGAAGTGATTTCAAAATATAATATTTTGAATATATTATCATTTTAATATGATGAAGATATAGAATATTCAATTTTTATTTGAAATTGAAAATGAAGTTGGAATCATTTTGAAATGAAATTATAAATATTTTATAAATACGTTTTAAAGGAAATCAACGAAATATATATACATGTATATAACATATTTTTATATATTTAATGGCCAGAATAAAACGCGCCGTGCTACGACCGTTTGCGAATTTCGACCATTAACTACAAATTAGCGTAACGGAAGATCCGACCATCGGATTCTCCTAAAACTAGAACCATTAGGTTCGTATCAAAAAGAACTTTCCGATGAATACAAGAGATTTAAAATCTAACATTTAGATTTGAAGATATGTCCAAATCAATTTCAGAAAAGGTCAGTATGGATGCAGTTCGGTGGCCGTTGTTGGAAACCGACTGTACGGGTGATAGTAAAATTATTTAAAATATGGGAAAATTATTTAAAATCATAATAAATGGTTTGAAATTTTTTTGATGAAAAATTCCAATTTTATAAAGATAAAAATATATTTTATCGAAATGAACTATTCAATGAACTAGTTATTAATTAAGTAGAATAATAATTTAATTATTTTTAGAAATAAATATATTGGATTTGAAAATGGTTTTAAAATAACCAGAATTTTCTAAGGGATAATTTGGAATGGATTTGAATGAAATTATCTTCGGAATATTTCGATATTGGATTCCGTGATTATACGAATTTTGTTATGGGAATTTGGAAGATATATATACATATCTTTATTCCAAATACGATATTTGTTGGTTTCAGAATTTGATATTGAATAAAAGCTGATATAATTTCTATTCAGAACCTTATATTTAATATCAAATGGGATTTTTGGTTTTTCATGGATGGTATCTTTAATAACACTGTTCTTTAACCCAATTTAGAAAAGCATAAATCTTTTATTTAAGATTTAGGAAATTTTTACGAATTAATTAATATTTAATTGGAATTGGATAAAAGAATTGGATTTTCGGGTTTATCGTGAACGGTGTTTAAATAACACTTGTTCTTTAACCCAATTAACAGTGAAGAAATAATTTGGAATTTATAAATCTTTTATTAATATTTAATGGGAATTTTCCAAAATAAAGTTTTCCAATTTAATATATTAAATTGGAATTGAATGGAATTCGATTTGGTAATAATCAAGATGAGCTCCTGTGAATGAAGACCGATACTATATATGGAATTTAAAAGGCATTGCCGCTATTCCATTTATATTATTAGTTTGATATGGTAATTTTTATCGATTATATACCGTTATGATTTCCGTGAAGATTCCATAGTTAATGGGAGAAGATTTGGGATTATCGTGAACAATTTTTTTTAAAGACATTAGTTCTTTAACCCACTTAAAGATAAGGTTAAATTCTTAAGGTTGAATAATCATTAAGTAATGATTTTTGAGATTAAAAAGAAAATTTAAAAGAATTTATCTTTGATAAAATTAATGGGAACCTTTCCCTAAAAATGTGAATATTTTATTAAAAGGATATTCTGAATTGGAATGAGGCGTAGGATGTGTTTTGACAGCACTTGTTTATAAAGTATGCCAGTTATTCAGAAAGACCGAGTTTAACCCAATATGAATAATGGATACGACGACTAACTGTCGAAGAGATTGAACACGGCGCAAGACCGACGATCTTCACATCGAATGGATGAGTTGCTACTGATGCCCGTGATTGGAGTAGCTACCTTAAAGGGCTACAGTGATGGCCGTCCGGACGTACTTATTGATTGTTCGGATATGCGATGCTCTCTCTTCCATATTGGACATATGGGACGAGGAATAAGGTGCCTCCGGTTTCGTTCAGACCAAGAACGGACTTGTAAATGCATGGTATGTCTGACGTTGTATTCCTTTATGTTGTATTCGTTGATCTCTGCTAAATATATATATATATATATATAAAAATATCTGTTGGTGGCGGAGAATTTATTCTCTTGCTTAACACCCATCTCTGAGATGTATATGCTCAGAGGTTATATATATTGGTAGAAATCAATGGTATGGTATGGATTGACAATGTGGCATGCTAAGATGCATGGATCAAGGCTTTTGTTGAAAAGCAGCGCCTTGTGGATGATGATCAAAGCATAGCTTTAATTAGCATAGCTTTATGTAGCGTTACCTCGCGAGCCTCACACCCCGATACGATGGTGAACGGTTTGTTTGATTAGAAGGTTTGACCAATATACTTTATATATATATATGGATTTGGTCGGTCGAGTTGTGTTGGGTGTGGTCGCTCCACACCTTGAGATTAGGGATAAGGCCTTTTTTCTCCGATTCCAATATAATGATAGAGTAACCGGTGTTTTCTCTCACCGGGATGTAAGCCGCGATGGTACTTGATTTCCTAAAAGTGCGGATGTGCATTACGGTGTTTTCTCTAGCTGGGACGTAAGTCGTGGAATATTGCACTACATGATAGATCTTTCGAATCAGGAGCCATCGTGATGGAAATCCAACTTTCTAGTACGAGCTTTGCGGTTTTAATTGTAAACCTATATATGATGACATAGTGGGATGGGGCACTCATGCCGTCTATGATTGATACATTTATTTTCGAAATTGATTTCTACACTATGCACTTATAGTAATATTGAAAGAGAAATTTTGCATATCAAGCACGTTTGGCTATTATAAGGTAAAACTCTATCCTCCGGCTTGCATTGCATTGTGTGATAGGACCTGGGTCTTATAATAGCTTCATTTTTCCAAAAAGCATTGCGTTGTTTATTTTTGGTATTCTTGGGGTTAAACCCGTTCCGTGTAATACGGTGTGGTCCCTTGATTTACCTAACTTTAAAATCAAATTAATAACTGTTTTGAGTTCTCATACCAGTCCTATGACTAACCTAGAGTTTATTGTTCCTTCCTAAATTCTGGGTGCTATATTTTCCGCATGGGCAGTCAGTAGTTTAGTTTTGCAGATATTATCTTCATAGGATCCTGGTTTACAAGTGAAGCGATATTTGGAAAGTTTTGTGTCTGTGTATTTCTTTCAGTTGTATTTTGTATTATTTTTCCGCTGTAGTTTAAATCGCTGATATTATTTTCTGTTGTATAATTATTCATACTCTGGAATATTCTTGTACTCTGATATAAATTGTTGTAATAAGCAATCAAATGTTCTTCTGTTTATGTTCTGATTTGTTGTGTTCTCAAAACAATCCGGGCTTTCCTTTACTGGGAAGTTTAGGTCGTCATATTTGGTATCAGAGCTTTGGTTTACAGAGATCGAGAACAAGACACATTAGGACCGAACAAAAGAATTCATCAGAGATAGGATCAGTAGCATCCTATAAGAATGACTCGTTAGAGATAGGATCAGCAGAATCCTAGAATGATTCGGAAGAGTGTTATTTTCAAAATAAAAATGATTATAAAATTTAGTTTTGAAAATTTTATCTGAAGATACATATTTGAAATATTATTACATTTTAATTTGGACAATCAAGTATATGAAGATTTTGCATATACGCCTAACTAGCATTTGTACGAAGTCTCAAATATACTGGATAGATGTAGAATCATGCCGTAGTTGCTCGAACATGATTCTGATGATGAGCATGACGTCATCAACATTTATGTTCGAGTATTCGAAAGTGGGGTATCTATATATTTCCATTGACTGGTGTGAGAACCAAAACTAGATAGGGCTTATTGCTCTGATTTGCACTCAAACATGATTTTTGACTATATATAAAAATTATATATATTTGAAAAGTTAATCCTCTAATTGATTGCTGGTTGTGATGTTTAATAATTAGTTTAACTAATTAAAAAATTAGAATGATAATTAATTCAACCAATATGTAAAAGAATAATAAATTTAGCTAAATTGAATTTAGGATTGAACTGAATTAAAATTGAAAGTTGAGTTGGTTATTTAAACAACTTTCAGCTACGTTCCTTTTCGAGGACGAAAAGATTTTAAGTGGGGGAGATTGCAACAACCCGGATTTTTAGAACAAATTAAATTTTTTTATTTTAGCAATTTTAACAGATTTTGAATGTTTAAAATAGTTTAGTTTAAATAATAACGACCAAAAATTTATTTAAATAGAAGTTAGAACGAAAATTTTTAAGTTAATTATAAAAGGAGTTTAAAATGACGTGGTAGTTTGAAAATTCGATTTCAATTTTCAAATGAATGTACAGAATTCAAAATAGATCGGATTTCAGTAAAAACAGAAATATTTAAATCTGTTTGATTTTATATCTTTGCAACGAATCTGAAAAATTGAAATTTCATAATAGGAGTAAAAAGTTATGTCCATTTTAAAATTTAGAAAGGTCGCTGTAGAATTTATATACATTTTAATAGAATATATAACCGTTAAAAATAGTCATTTTACAAACGACCTCTATTTTTGACAAAACCACTTTTGTTGGATCTGGAATATCAAATTATTGCTAGATTCCAATTTTCATCATTTTTGAAATTAATATGTGAGCGTGGCAAAAGAAAACGTGTTTTGTCAATTCCAGTCAATTTGGATCGACCAGAAAATGGCCATTTTTCAAACGGTCTCCAAATTCGATGAAATTAGTTTTGTTAGGACCATATAGTCAAAAGACAACTAGAAATAATTTTTCTGGAATTTTTAGAGTTAGTATGTGGCCTCAGTAAATTGAAATGTATGTTTAAATTAAATATAAGTTGATTTATATATTGAATTAAGGAAAAACTGATCATAACAACTGAATTGGGTTATGAAACATGTTACATTGTGTCCGGAACGGGGGCATTTAGCTAGGGGCGACACTTGTTGGGTTTAATTTGGAGTTCGGAACGATACAAGAGTTATATTTAATTTAAAAGGAATCAAATAAATAAAATTAGAATAAAAATACATGTATAAATACCCTAAGAATACGTGAACCATAACCGCCATATACAGCTGTTGCATTCTCCTTCTTCAATGGCCAATTTCATCCGAATTTTGATCTTTAAAATCTCCCAAACTAGTACAAATTAGCATCTGATTCTTAAGAGAAAATCAAGGAGCCTCTCAAGCTCTACGAAATCGTACGGTGTTGATGAAAAATAGTTGTGTGGTTCTCAAGACATTAGGGTTCAAAGTCTGCTCGTTCAAGCGAGATTTCTGGAGGCATACGAGCATCGAGTTCAACGTGACTCGGAGGGAAGGTGAGTGACGCAAAGGCGCTTCCAGGTGGGGGTTCAAATCGAGGTCCGGTTAGGTGGATATGTGCACGGTGGCTCTTCATTATTGCGAGCTGATGGGTTCAATTGCACTGTGAAGCATGAGGACTTGGAGCGTGAAGATGACACATCACTGGCCTTCCGATTTGAAGATCAACGATGGTTATTAGATTTATTAGTTTAATTATTGTTAAAAGTATGTAATTAAAGGTTAAGAATGGAATTGTTTTTAAATAAATTAAACATTGTTTTAGTAAATAAAATATACATGGTTTTTGTAAATAAAATATACAATGTTTTAAAATAGAATTTGCAATGTTTTAAAATAAAATTTGTATTGTTTATAAAATATAAAGAACGTTTGTTTTAAAAAAAAAACAATTATTGTTTTTCAAATAAAAAGAGCATTGTTTTACAAATAAAAAGATCGTTGTTTGGAAAAATGAACATTGTTTTGAAATTAAAAACGAACATTGCATTGAATTTAAAAATAAACATTGTTTTATAAAAATAAAAGAACATTGTTTTTCATCGTACAAATAGCATTGTTTTAATCATATAAATATAGCATTGTTTTGAATACAAAAATCGCATGGTTTTGTAAATGAAAATTGCATTGATTTGTAAATGAAATTTACATTGATTTGCAAATGAAAATAACATCGTTTTGTAAATCAAAAAAGAACATCGTTTTTTTAATGAAAATAGGAAAGCCATGTTTTTGAAAATAAACAGGTCATGTTATTGAAAATAAAAAGGACATGTTTTTGAAAACAAAAAGAACATTGTTATGTAAACAAAAATAATTCAAATTGTTTTGATAACAAAAATATCATTGCTTTGATAACACAAATAACAATGTTTGATAACAAAAACAACATTGTTTTGATAATAAAAATAACATTGTTTTGATAATAGAAAAGAACATTGTTTCGATAGTAAAAAGTGCATTGTTTTCGATAATAAAATGAGCATTGATTAAAAATCCGAAAATAAATAAAAATCATTGTTTTTACATTTAGAATTGCATTGTTTTCAAAATCATTGTTTTAAATATAGAATAACATTGTAATAAAAACGTGATTTATGTATATAGTATTAAAAAGTAAAAATAGATTTGTTTTAAAAATAAAATATAAAATTAATTATAAAAATATGATTTTAATTATATATAACATCGTATTAAAAATATGATCTTTACCATAGATCTAGAACAACATTAAAAATATGATTTTTAACACAAACCCCACGAAACAGATCGCAGTGAAACTGACTTGAAGCTGAACAGAATCAAAATCGTCCGCTAAAGAATGACAGAGTGAAAAACGAAAGGTGAGAACTACTCAATAAAATTTCTGCGTAGTTACTTATTTTTTTTCATAACTAAAAATTATATAGAATTGTCAGTTTAGATTTTTATCAGTTAAATCATTATAAGCTGTACACGGTGCTTGTTAGTTCACTCCCCTCATCCATAAACAATGGACGATTTAAATTGACTATATTGTATGTTGTTTGTGATGTTGAAATGCTTAAAAATAATATTAACATAAATTTGGTAGTTGATATTAGATTATAAATATTTATTCATAATTTGAACAGTGAAATGTGGTTAAATTTATTAACCAATAATTTGTGTAAATAAACTGTTGTTGTTTGAAAACCCCACACGGGTCTCGGGATCATAATTTATTCACATCTCTCCTGAATTTAATTATATGTCAATCGATGGATTGACAGTCTGTGATGAGCATCTCTCACACAGTTGTAAATATCACTCTGGATGTGAATGGACTGTTTGTTGATTATTTACCGTTATTATTGTATACATGCGATGCCTGAAATCCATATAACTGAAATTATATGGTAATTGATTGAGTCGCATTCCGATTAAGAATATAAAGAATATATTTTTTAAAGAAAGAATATTTTAAAATAAAATGTTTATACAATAAAATTCACTTTTTTACTGTATGAATAAAAATATAAAATAATCATTTGTTAAATTATATTTTTGTGCATTAAAATTGTTATCTTTAACATGTAAATGAATATAAAATAATTATTTGTTGAATTATATTTTTATACATTAGGAATGTCATCTTGAAAATGTAACATAACATTTATAATATAAATGGATATTTTTAACCTAAAGTAACATTTATAATGTAACATAACATTTATAATGTAATAGAATAAGAAAGAATATTTTAATGTTACAGAACATTATAATGTAATAGAATAAGAAAGAATCTTTTAATGTAAAATAACATTTATAATGTAATAGAATAAGAAATAATATTTTAATGTAACATAACATTTATAATGTAGTAGAATGAGAAAGAATATTTTAATGTAACATAACATTTATAATGTAATAGAATAAGAAAGAATATTTTAGTGTTACAGAACATTATAATGTAATAGAATAAGAAAGAATATTTTAATGTTACAGAACATTATAATGCAAAAGAATGAAAAAGAATATTTTAGTGTTACAGAACATTATAATGTAATAGAATAAGAAAGAATATTTTAATGCTACAGAACATTATAATGCAAAAGAATGAAAAAGAATATTTTAATCTTACAGAACATTATAATGTGATGGAATGAAAAAGAATAGTTTTAAATATAGAATCTTTGAAAGTAATGAATATTTTAAATAAACAATATTTTCATATAATATTTAATGAAGAATAAAATTATGATTTTTATGTCCGACTTTGAATGGACAAAAAAAATATAAATATGAAGTCGAATTAAGTAGCAAACGCCATTTTAACCCGAACGGGTTTATTGATCGATTTTATTTATTTTAAAATGAATATAAAAAAGAAGTCATTTCAAAATATAAAATTTTGAAAATATTATCTATTTATATGATGAAGATATAAAATATTCAACTTTTATTTGAAATTGAAAATAAAGTTGGAATCGTTTTGAAATGAAATTATAAATATTTTATAAATACGTTTCAAAGGAAATCGATGAAATATATATATATATATAATTTTATAAATTTAATGGCCCGAATAGAACGCGCCGCGCAGCGACCGTTCGCGAATTTCGACCATTAACTTCAAATTAGCATAATGGGAGATCCGACCGTTGGATTCTCCTAAAACCGGAACCGTTGGGTTCGTATCGAAAAGAGCTTTCCAATAAATATAAGAGATTTGAAATCTAATGTACAAATTTGGAGATTATTTCCAAATCAATTTTAGAAAAGGTCGCTATGGATGAAGTTCGGTGGCCGTTGTTGGAAACCGACTGTACGGGCGATAATAAAATTATTTAAAATATAGAAAAATTATGTAAAATCATAATAATTGTAACAACTCGGAATTTTGGAACCAATTTAAATTTTTATTTTAAGGAAATTTTGTTAGAAAATGCGTCTGAATTTAAAATACCATTACAAAAAAAAAAATTCATGAATTAAATTAAGATATTATTTATGAATGATTTCAAAATTATTTCTATTAAACAATTATTCGTAGTTAGATAAATAGTGATTTATTACAATTGAATTTATTATCAAATTGTATGTATATTTGTAATGATTAACTACAAACAATTGATAATAAATAGTAAACTTGTAAGTGATAACAATTTTTATTGTAATTTGAGTTAAAATAGCAATATTGACTGATTAGATTATTACATATTGTATTATGTTTGAGATTTCTATAGTATAATTCATGAAAAGAGTATCAATTAGCTTTTGAAAATTTTCCCTTTTTAAAGGAATGAAAGAATGTGAATTGAAAAACAACACATACAAACAAAAAGAAATAAATATGTAAAAGTACATGTTTAACACTGCTTATTTCAAATAAAAGAAAATCAAACATTCATTGTCATTGGACTAGATTGCTTATATATACATGTCATATATATCTTTACTAATAATCGGAATAGGTTTTGTGTCACACTTTTTTGGTGTACACGCAAACTACCGAAAATGCCCTTTACTAAAAACAAACACATATCTTTACTAATAATCGAAATAGGTTTGGTGTCAAACTTTTATGGTGTACACGCAAACTACCGAAAATGCCCTTTACTAAAAACAAACACATATGATAAAAGGAATTAAATCAAGAAAAAACGGAAAGTATTTAAAGTTAAATAGCAATGTTCCTTTAATTAGCCATGCGCGTCATTAATGACATTAATAGAGACGTAAACGAGAATAATGTTAAAATTTGAAAGCAGAAAATTAAATCTAGAATGGTAACGTAAATGGAATTAAATCACGCGTATGTTTGAATTCGAAAATAAATGCGCATCGTAAATGGAATTAAATCACACATATGTGTGGAAATATTTATTTCAAGAGTATGTGCACGCGTATTAAGAATGGAACTTTTAAAATTAGAAATATAAATAAATGTTTTGAATAACGGTCACACGAATTAACATGCATGAATTAGAAACAGAAGAAAATTAATGCACAGTAATGAAAATAGGAAAATAAAAAGAAACTATTGAGCAAATAAATATGCAGAAAAATAAAATGGGCAAGAAATATACCATACCATGTACTAACGACATATTTTTATTTTGTTGAATGGCTCCATGCGTGCCATCACCACGCGCGGAGCGCGTGCCATCACCACGCGCGAAGCGCGTGCCTATATATATATATATATATATATATATATATATATATATATATATATATATATATTAATTTGATTTAACATTGAACCTATTAATGCTTGTATGATAAAAAAAATAAAATTGCCTAATTTTTGTCTATTTTAAATTTAGTATTGACATAAATTGTAATATTGTCATTAATTGTATTCACTGAATTGAAATATTTCTATCTATGGATAATTATAGGGCTGTCAATGGATATCCGAAAAATCCGAAATCCGTCCGCATCCGCATCCGAAAAGCGGATAAATATCCGATATCCGGGAAAGCGGATGCGGATGCGGATATAGGCATATCCGCATCCGAAAATTATCCGTCCGATTTTTTTCACGATTATAGCTTAAATTATGTGCATTTTAGCATAATTAAATATAATAATTTATTGTTTTGCAAAATTAAAAGTCTACTAAATGCATGTTAATTGCTCAAAATTATATATTATCATCATAATTATTTATTTTTAGCACTTCAGTAATTAATTAGGTTGAAAAAGCTTAATATTAAGCTTAAAAATTCAATAATGTTCATTGATTTATCGATCGTTGGCGGAGCGGATAATTATCCGATATCCGTCCGTATCCGCGGATGCGGATATCCGATATCCGAAAATGGTTCCGGATGCGGATACGGATATGGCACTATCCGCATCCGAAAGTATCCGTTGACAGCCCTAGATAATTATGTGCGTTGTTGATAGGAAACATACATTTATCTTAAGTAAAAAAAAGGGAATGTTCTAATAAATTAATTAATTTGAGTTTGGGACCATGAACTAAGGAAACACATGATTTTTAGCGTATGAATTTTGAATCCATATTTATCTTTATACTATGTAATATCAGTCACATTTTGTTTCTTTTATTTATTGTGTGTTAATAAAACTAATGAGAATAATTTGAATATATCGAGGCTAATGAATTTAATACTATGACATATATATTGTGAAATTTGACCGCTTTACCTTTTGTATTTATTAGTAGCTTCCCCATTTGTCATATTTCAAATTGCCTCTTTATTTCCATTATTAATAATACAAATTTAAGTTTATGCTTCCATTTTCGGTATTTCATTTATCCTATTTATTTATTTTATTTCCATCATTTCCTTCATTTAAGTCCATATATTCATGTGGTCCATCATGCCTAGTCAGCAAATTAAACTTCATTTGTCACCTACTACATATGTAGAGATAAGTGAAAGATAAAATCAAATTTATATAACTAAATAAAATATATATACATATATGTAGTGTCTCCACTATATAATATCATAAACTTCTTTAAACCTATCCCTTTCCCCCTAAATGTACAGCCGCCACCATGCCAATCTATGGTTGAAAACGCTCTCCTTCTTCCCCTCAAATCTCTTTTAATCCATTCCTCCATTTCCAAAATTTTCGAAGGCAAATTAGATAGATCGTTCTATGATATATATCTTCAACGTTGATGATCACCTTTAGAGTGACAACTTGTGAGATATCAACGCTTCATTTCGCCCTGTTTTCATGCAATTCGATGGAGGGTGGTGCGATGCTACAGGGAGCGTAATACAGAAAGAAGGAGGAAGAGATTTGTAATGTAATTAATTAAATTATTTAATTATTTAATTATGCAATTAAATGAAAAATGACCATAACTTCTTTGTATGACATCGAGATTCAGTGAAACGAATTGCGTTAGAATCGTGGCGACGAGATCTCCATTTCAGAACTGATTTGAAGCGATTTGGAGTAAGTTAGAATTTTCAGCAAAAACTAAATCCGAATCATCAAAATAAAAGCTAAGGTGAGATTTCTATATTTAATTATCAAAATTAAATTATTCCTTGCTATGTGAATTCTATATGTGTATGTTGTGAAATCCATATTGTTAATGGCTATGAAATTTGAATTGATTGTGGTTGTTATGTGTATTTGTTGATGTGATGACATTTGTGTTGAAAACAAAATTGTTGAATCAATTATACCATTGGGTTGAGGTTTTTGATTTGCCAAATAAAATCGGTATTCTTGTCAAAACTAGAATTGACAAAATTAAAATTGTCATTTTATTGAAATCAAAAATGACAAATTTTTCATTGGAATTTAGTTGAAATCAAAAAGGACAATGTTTTCATTGCTTCTTGTTGAAAATAAAAGATTCATTTTTCAAGGTCAATTTTTGTTGAAAATAAAAAGATTTATTTTTCACCGTCATTTTGTTAAATTAGGTTGATACACAAAATAGACATTTTTGTGTAATTAGAAATAATCAACTTTGTTGTAATGAGAATGACACTCAAAATATACTTTTTGTTAAAATAGAATGACATCAAAATATTTACTTTTGTGGTAATAGAATTGACACCCAAATTTTACATTTGTGTGAAATTAGATGAGACACACAAATTTTTTTGTGAGATTTCTCAAAATTAAAATAATTAAATATAAATATATATATATAGAAATATGTATATTTAAATTGATTATGATTGTGTCATTATTATACGCTATATGAAACACATATATGCGGTGCATAAAAATTTAGATTAACTGATTGATTGTGATGATGAATTGTGTTTGTTGTTTGTATTGTTTATGATCCCATGCTGTGTTAGAATTGACGACAAATCATATATACCACTTTATATACATTTTGTTGTGTTAAAATTGACGACAAAGACAAATATATCACTTTTAACATTTTTGTTAATTATATTATAAAGCACAAGATTAACATTTTGTGAATTATATTTTAAAGGATAAAATTTACATTTTTGGTAATTAGATTAAAAAGGACCAAAAATATATTTTTGTAAATTAAATTATATTGGACAAAAGTTAACACTTTTGGTTAATTTGATTTAACCAAAATCAACATTTTGATTTCATTAGAAGTGATTTAACCAAAATCAACATTTTGATTTCATTAGAAGTGATTAGACTAAAATCAACATTTTGTTCACATTAAAAGGAATTTTTACAAAATTATCATATCTTGTATATTAAAAGGAGTTTTCCAAAATTATTATACTTTATATATTAAAGAGAATAAATTAGAAATGTATACTTTTATATACCTTAAAATGAATGAACTGGAAAAGTATATCTTTATACATTTAAAAGAATTAAGAAAAAAAAGATACCGTTTTGGTTAGAAATATGACATTAGGGTAAAAATACCATTTATGTTATAATAATGTCATGTCATGTGAATGTAAAATGCTTCTTTTTATTCTGATATTAGAATCGTTAAACATGTCATTTAGTTAATCATGTTATGCTAATATAAACATGTCATTTTAGTTAAAAAGTGCTGTGATAAATAAAAATGTCAATTACATAGGATTTGTGCATGATAAATAGAAATGTCGCTTTTTACCTTTAGAATTGACCTATTTATCAAACTATGATAGTGGGATTAAAATTGACAGTTTTTTCAAATTATAGTAGTTGAATTAGAATTGACATATTTGTCAAATTATGATAGTTGGATTAAAGTTAACAATTTTGTCAATATAAATTAGTAGCGTTAAAAATATACTATTTGTCAATATAAATTAGTAGCGACAAAAATTGTAATAACCCGAAAATCTGGGCCAGTTTGAAATTTTTATTTTGGCGATCTTAGTGAAGTTAGAACATTTAAAATGGATTATTTTAAATAAAATCGACGAGAAATTTATTTTGAATATAATAGAACGTATATATTATATACGTCGTCGTTAGAATATAATAATTATATATAATTATAAATAGAATTGAAAATGGCGCTGTAGTTCGATAATTCGATTTCAAACTTCAATTGAATGTACCGGGTGCAAAACAATCCGGATTTTAGTGAAACCAGAAATCATAGGATCTATTTGATAATATCTTTCCAACGAATCCGGAAAATCGAAATTTCATAGCGGAAATCAAAAGATATGTCCAGTTGAAAATTCTGAATAGTCGCTATGGAATTCAGGCCCTTAAAAATAGATATTTTGCAAACGACCTCGGATTTCGACGAAACCACTTTTGTTGGATCCGCAGTGTCAAATTATTGCTAGGTTTCAAATTTCATAATTTTTCGAATCAATATGTGAGCGTGGCTAATGAAAACGCGTTTGACCAGTTTCAGTTGATATTAATCGACTGGAAATTGGCCATTTTTCAAATGGTCTCAGAATTCGACGAAACTAGTTTTGTTAGGACCGTATCGTCAATACGAAGCTAGAAAATATTTTTCGGGAATTTTTCGAGTTAGTATGTGGCCCCGGTAATTTGAAATGCACGTTTGAATTGAATATATATAGATTTATATTGTAAATTTAAGTGAAAACCTATCGTAACGATCGAATTGGCCTACGAAACATATCTCATTGTGTTCGGAATGGGGGTATTACGCTAGGGGCGACAGTCGTTGGGTCTCGATTGGGGTTCGATAGCAAAAGCAACTTTTTGAAATTAGAAGGAAATAAAATAATTAATTAATTAAATATATACACTCATCCTTTCCCCTCTCTCTCTTACTTTCCTCAGTCACGATCAGAAATAAAAAAAAAAGTCTCGAGCTCGATAACCGCCGTCGCCCCACCGTGCTCCGACCTCCGACGCCGCCCAGTTGCAGCCCCTCCCTCCTCGCTCGTCCCCCCTTGGCCTCTCTCCTCCCCCGTGCTCCTATCAAATCGCGAGACAGAAACCCCCCAATTCCCTCAGCCCTAAATCGAACGCCGTCGCCCTCCGTTCGTGGCGCCGCCGCCAGGGCTGGAACCCCCCCTCCATCGACGCGACCTTCTCCTTCCAACTCGAGAGGGCCGCGAGACCTGCCCACAGCCCAAGCCGCCGCTGCCAGAAAAGGGACCGCCGGAGCCACCATGTTGGACGCTGCACCTCCCCCTACGTCCGTACGACCGGCAAAACCCTCCTCCCTCCTTGGATCCGAATAACAGTGAGTGTTTTATATATTGAGTTTTAAATTTCAGTTCTTCCTTTTAAACAATATTGACAAAAATTTCAGATCTGAGATATATACCTTTAGACGGTGATAAAAATATAGTTTTTATATATTTCGAGTATTAAGAATACAGTTTTTATATATTGAATAACATAGTAAAAATTCGATTTTTACATATGTAGAGAATACGGGCAACGAAGCGACGAAAGGCGAGATTGGCGAAGATTTCTATAAAGGAAGAGTCGTGTTATTGGATAGCTATTAGTGAGAACTTCTCACTCTAAATTTCTTTTTCTAGTTATATATATATATATATATATATATATATATATATGCTAGGATGCAGACGGTGTTTAGTAGCACCCGACACCCGTCATCCACAGACCATGGATGGCTTGTTTGTTTAATTGTTTGGTTGTGTAGTTGGTTAGATTATTTAGTTTGAATTGAATTGTTTGGTGAATTGAATGGACTTGATTGATGTGTGAATGGCGTGGGCCTTCACTAGACCGGGGATAAGGCTAGGCCTCGTCCCGTTTCTAGTATCGTGCCGTTATGCCGCCGAAATTTTGAAAAATAAAAAGTGTTAGTTAAAAATAGTAAAGTGTTGAAATAAATATTTTTGACGTTAAAAATATAATTTTTAACGTGTTAAGAAACGGCATAAAACTCTTCTGAAAAGAAATAAATATTTATAAACAAATCGACCGATTTGTTTATATACACTGATTTGACTGATATTGATTGGGTCAATAAATTTTACACATCTCCCAACTGCACAAACAAAAATATGTGTTTGTTGATTTGAAACCCCACACGGGTGTTGGGATGATATTTGGCGTACACTAATCCCAATATTTAATTATTGTCGATCGATTGGTCGACAGACTGGGTAAGCGTCGATTATTTATATTTGATGCTTATGCAGTTGTGTGGTGCACTTTGGATGATGGTTGATTGTTTATTATTGCTATTATATACATGTGTTGTATGGAATCCATATAATTAACATTATATGGTGATTGATTGGGCCTCATTCCAATCGGGAAAATAAGGAATATTATAAAAGCAAATTCATGTGTTGAATATAAAAATAGTCATGTGTTGACGATGTTCATGTGTTGAGTGAAATATTTTATACGATGAAATTTACATCTTTATCATATTTAAAATTAGAACTACTTCCCAGTAGAAGTCTAATTAAAAATCAAACGATAGATACCATAGTTTTATAAAATATTTTACATAACAAAAATAGTGATGTGTTGACAGTACTCATGTGTTGAGATTAGTCAGGTGTTGGAAGAAATATAGATTCATGTGTTGAATGGAATAAATATTCATTTGTTGAATAAAATAAAGAAGTTGTGAAAAATATAAAGCCGTGTTGATTAGTTTTGCGCCATTTTGACGTGAGCGATATATATATCGATTTT
Source organism: Allium sativum (assembly GCA_030737875.1). Taxonomy (NCBI): domain Eukaryota; kingdom Viridiplantae; phylum Streptophyta; class Magnoliopsida; order Asparagales; family Amaryllidaceae; genus Allium; species Allium sativum. The sequence goes on along the minus strand of CM060923.1, from coordinate 566,436,576 downwards.
ATTCAAATTGAAATGAATATTATAGCAAATTCGAATTGAAAAGAAAACGAATTTGAATTGAATATAAAAGGACTTCGAATGGAATTGAATATAAAACAAATTCAAGTTGAATTGAAAACGAACTGAAATTTAATTGAATTCGAATCGAAATTAAATTGAAATCAATTTGAATTGAAACGAATTTGAATTTGAATTGAATTGAAACGAATTTGAATTCGAATTAAATAAAATGGAAATGAATTCGAGTTGAATTGAAATCAAATCGATTTGAAATTGAATGTAGAAGTTGAATTGTTTTAGAAACAAATTTAAAACGATTTATAAAATTCGTTTTAAAAGGAAATCGACGAAATATATATAATATATATATATATTATATATATATAATGGCCTGAATAGAACGCGCCGCGCTGCGGCAGTTCGTGAATTTCGACCATTTATTTCAAACGGACATTACGGGAGATCCGACCGTCGGATTCTCCTGAAACCGGAACCGTTGGGTTCATATCGAAAAGAGCTTTCTAACGAATATTAGAAATTAGAAATCTAACGGTCGGATTTGGAATTATGTCCAAATCAAATTCGAAAAAGGTCGCTGTAAGTGCAGTCCGATGGCCGTTGTTGGAAATCGACTGTACGGGCCTTGATAAAATTATTAAAAATATTAATAATTTGTGTAAAATCATAATATGTGAATTGGAAAGAACTGGGATGAAGAATTCCACATTTGAAATGATAAAAATAGATTTTTGTCGAAATGAACTAGTTTTGAACTAGAATTAAAAATCAATTTATTTGTGAAATAAATAAATTGAATTTGAAAGTGATTTTAAAAATAATCAATATTCCCAATACGTGGATTGGACTGGAGTTGAATCGAAATTATCTTCGGGATATTTCGATGTTGGATTTCGTGACTATACAGATATTGTTATGGGAATTTGAAAGATATATTTTATATCGTTATTGCCAATACGATATATGTTGGTTTCAGAATTTGATATTGAATATAAGCCGATATATTTTCTATTCAGAGCCTTGTATTTAATATCAAATGTGATTTGGGTTTGTCGTGAATCGTGTTTTAGAAGACATTGGTTCTTTAACCCAGTTAAAGGCATAATATTGATTTTTGAGAAGATTAAAACTAAATGGAGTTTTAATGAATCTTTAATTAGATTAAAAAGTGAATTGATAATTTAAATTATCAAATCTGAAAAGTGATCGAGAGTGGAGTATCACCAGTTTTGCTCCAAAGCGATAGTTAAATCTTTAATTAGATTTGAACGTGAAATGGTAATTAATTTTACCGATAACACCGTGGTGTTAGATATGGAGTATCTCCAGTTTTACTCCATGGGATATATAGGTTGGGATTGGGAAATAAAACAAATAATTACTTCGGTGTGGTTCGCTAATCCCGACTAGTTTGAAATGATATCCAAAGGAAGATTATAGGATAAATTTAGAAGAATTTATCTTGGATAAAATTAATGGGAACCTTTCCCTAAGAATGTGATTTTGTGAATAAAAGACTATTCTGAATTGGAATGAGGCGTTCGTTGTGTTTGTGTAACATTTGTTTACTATATACGTGGGTTATTCAGAAAGGCCGGGTTATACCCATTCTGAAAAACCGATTCGACGAGATGTCGAAGATGAAGACGGTGATTGAAGACCGGAAGTCTTCACATCGTTTGGGTGATTACTGATGATCTTAATTGGGCTGTACACCCAGGATGAGGGAATTAGTTGGTGATCGTCCAGACGTACTTGGAGATCGATGGATATGCGAGGAAAGTGCCTCCGGTTTCGTTCAGACCCAGAACGAACTTGTAAATGGATTGTGTGTCTGACATTGGATTTTATTCTGTGTTGATTGATCTCTATTAAATATACATCTGTTTGGCGGCGGAGAATTTATTCTCTTGCTTAACGCCCTTCTCTGAGACATACGAGCTCAGAGGTTGTATATCGATGGACATCAGTCGCATGGAGTGAATTGCCAATGTGGCATGCGTAAGTGGCAATTGATCAAGGCTTCTGTTGAAAAGCAAAGTCTTGTGGTTGATTATCAAAGCACGGCCTGTGTGGCGTAGCTTTGTGTATAACGTGAATTCGCGAGCCTCACACCTCGGTATGAGTCAAAAACGGGAGATGGACCGCTGGGAGAGCACGACGTTTCTTTCTAGCTAGGGTGGTGTCAGTGACCTACCAGCCCTGACATTTATATACTTTTCACCTGTGTGGTTGTTGGAATGCGAGGCGCCTCGGATATAGGTCTGTAAGGACCGGGAAACGTGTGTTCAGGAATTGCCAATCCTCAAAAGTAAGAGAGGACCGGCCCAGCCGATTCCAAGGATCATAGTGGGGTCCTGAGGCATTTGCTAGAGTGTCTCGAACGCGGAGAGGAGCTTGCCCCTTGCCTCGGCTCATGATGGAAATCCAATTTCCAATACGTGATAGTGCGGTTTTATTTGTAGAACCTAGTATGGCGACATAGTGGTATGGGTCATTCATGCCGCCTATGATTGATATTTATGATTGAAATTGTTTTGACACTATACACCTATAATAGTATCAAATAATGTGTTTTAAACGTATCAAGCATGCTTTGGCTGTTATAAGGTAAAAACCCTATCCTCCGGCTTGCGTTGCATTGTGTGATGGGACCTGGGTCTTATAACAGCTTCATTTTTCTTTATTTAGCATTGCGCTATTTGTTTTATGCACTGGTATTCTTGGGAGGAAATCCGTTCCGTGTTATACGGCGTGGTCCCTTGATTTACCGAACTTTAAAATAAAGAATTATAACTGTTTTAGTTCTCACACCAGTCCCATGACTGACCTGGAGTTTATTGTTTTAACCTAAACTCTGGGTGCCCCTATTTTCCACACGGGCAGCTAGTAGTTTTGGTTTTGTAGATTTATATTCACAGGGTCCTGATTTACAGCTGGAACGATGCTCGGAAAGCTCTGTATCCGTGTATTACTTTCAGTTGTGTTTTGTATTATTTTCCGCTGCTATGTAATTTATTGTAATCTCTGATATTTGTCGAATGTAATTTATTCATTTTTACTCTGTATATTCTTGTATCTGATGGAATTGTTGTAATAGCAATGAAATGTTCTTCCGTATGCGTTCTATTTTGTCTTGTCCTCAATTCTATCCATGCTTTCCTTTACGGGGAAGTTCGGGTCGTCTCAAAAATTCACATGTTTATCAATATAAATTAGTAGCGTCAAAACTCGCCATTTTGTTTAAAGTATATAAAAGGATAAAAATAAAATAAACATTTTGTCAAGAAGAAATAATAAAAAGGATCAAGTATTTACATTTTTCAATGCAAAAGAATAGGGATTAAGCATTTACATTTCTTATGTGAATACTTAAGATGAAGTAATTGAAACATTTATTTACGTTTAGGTAAATAAATAAGGTAAAGTAATTTAGACATTCATTTACAAATAGGTAAATAAATGAGAAAAGAAAATAAAAGGGATAAAAACATTTATTCCATTTTTCTTAATATGAATTAGTATGCTTAACCCGAGGTTGGATTGAGTTGTGATGTAAACCTGCCCGGACCCGCCCGGCTGTCCAGTAATCACAACAATACCTATCCAATGTGGGAGGTTGAAGCATATATAAACTATTTAGTGTAAATACAATAAAACATAGAAAAAGTAAGACATTTATTTACATTAGATAAATAAAAGATTAAATAAAGTTATACTTTTATGTAATTAAAGAACATGTTTTTACATTGTAAATAAAATTACATTTCTATGTAATTAAGATTATAAGACTAAACTTGTGAATTAGAATTTATTTACATTTTCTTATGTAAAAATAAAAAAAAAAGGAATAAAAAGAACCAAAATGTGGATGGTAATTATTTACATTTTTTTTATGTAAATAAAAATAATAAAAAGAAATGTTAGAAAAGAATTAACATAAGATATTCTTTTTATGTTAAAAAGAAATATTAGAAAAGAATTAAAGAAATACATTTATTTACATTTACTATGTAAATAGGATTGGCAAGGAAATTAAAACCATTTATTTACAAATAGCGTAAATAAATATGAATAAGAAATTAGATACATTTATTTACAATTAATCTAAATAAATATAGCAAAAGCAAAAGTAAAACATTTATTTACAAATAGTGTAAATAAATAAGATAAAAGAAAAGTAAAAACATTTATTTACAAATAGTGTAAATAAATAAGAAAAAGTAGAAGTAGAAAAACCATTTATTTACATTTGGGTAAAGAAATAAGAAAAGGAAAATGAAAAGATTTATTTATATCTAGGTAAATAAATAAATGGTGAGAAAGAATATTTATTTACATTTAGAGTAAATAAATCAAAAGATAGAAAAAGATTATTTAATTTTTTATTTACATTTAGTGTAAATAAACCAAAGATAGAAAAAGAACATCTATTTATATTTGGTGTAAATAAAGCATGAATTAAAGTGAATTTAAAAAGCACATTTTATTTACATTTTAAATGTAAATAAAAACAGAGTAAAATAAAAGTGACATTTTTATCGTCATTTTAAATGCGATAAAAGAATAGACGTTAATAGTTGAAATCGCCAAACGATTTATATTTATATATATATATAAATATAAATTATAAATTAAACTGAACACGCACGGTAGTTCGCGTATTGGTAATCGTAACTTTAAACGGTTATACCGAGAGATCCGACCGTCGAATTTTCCCAAAACTGGAGCCGTTAGGACTGCTATGGGAAGATCTTTCCAACGACATAAATTTCGTCAAAATCCAACGGTTAGATTTCAAGTTATGTGTACATCAAATTTGGTTGAAAACAGCGCCAGGGTCGCCCATTGACCCGAAGCGTCGTTAAATTAATTTAGGCTATTTTTATATAAATAGAAATAGCGATAGGTCGTTATCAAATATTAATAACGATAGGAAATGTTTTCAAATTATTATATATATATATATATATGCGAGAATCATTTGAAAAGACCGAGTTCAATCTCATTTCAAATGATTATACGACGTTCTAAGTCGAAGATTTAAAGACGGTGATTGAAGACCGGCGATCTTCACGTCGAATGGATGTGTTGCTACTGAGACCCATGAGAGGAGTAGCTACCTTGAAAGGGCTTCAGTGGTGGCCGTTCGGACGAAGTGTTGATTTGTATGGATTTGACTTTCGCTCAGACCCAGAGCATAAGTTGATAAATGGAATGTATGTCTGACGTTGTAGTCCTTTATACTACATTCGTTGATCTCTCTTAATATATATCTGTTTGGTGGTTAACACCCTTCTCTGAGACGTACGAGCTTAGGGTTTATATATTGGTAGAAATCAATGGTATAGTATGGACTGACAATGTGGCATGCTAAGATGCATTGATCAAGGCTTTTTGTTGAAAAGCAGGCCTTGTGGTTGATGATCAAAGCACGGCCTGTTTAGGCGTAGCTTTGTGTATAGCGTGACTTCGCGAGCCTCACACCCCGGTATGAGTCAAAAACGGGATACGGACTGCAGGGAGTACACACGTTTCTTTCTAGCTAGAGTGATGTCAAGGACCTACCAGCGCTGACATTTTACTTATGTGGATGATGGATTTTGAGGCGCCTCGTGTTTTATAGGCCGTTGGTGGTCATATTATAGGTCCAAAGGGACCGGGAAGCGTGTGTTCAGGCATAACTAATCCACTGCCCATAGGCGGGGACCGGCCCTGAAGATCCAAGGGTTCACTGCGGGGGATCCTGAGGCATTTGCTAGAGTGTCTCGAATTGGAGAGGAGCTTGCCCCTAGCCTCGACTCATGATGGAAATCCAATTTCCAATACGACCTTGCGATTTTGATTGTAGAACTAGTATTGGCGACATGATATATGGTACCCATGCCATCTAGGATTGATACTTATGATTGAAATGTTTTTATTTAAAACATATACACACTAGTAGTAATCTGTTTTACGTATTTAGCATCTTTTGACCATTATAAGCTCAAACCCTATCCTCTGGTGTGCGTTGCATTGTGTGATGGGACTTGGGTCTTATAATGGTTTCATTTTCCAAAAAGCATTGCGTTGTTTAACGATTTACTTTAATTTATGCACCGGCAATCCATTGAAGTAAACCGTTCCGCGTTAGCAGCGTGGTCCTAGGATTTGCCTTATTACTATTAGTTAAACTAGTTAAGAATTCTCACACCAGTCCCATGACAGACCCGTAGTTTTTTTTCACCTTGCGAACTCGGGCGCCCTCTTTCCACACGGGCAGTCGACTAGCTTTTTGCAGATATCTTTATCTCTTTAGCAGGATCTTGGATCGAAGCTTAAAGCTGTGTCCTGAGCATTGAAGTCTTCCGCTGTGTATTGTATTAATTTCTTGTAATATAATCTTCCACTGTAATATATTTATTCGATGTACTCTGATATTCTGTACTCTGATGTAACGTTATTATAATGTTATAAAAGTCTTTTGTTATTTGTTCTGATGTTGTAGTATGCCCAGACTTAATGCATTCGAGAATTTCTAACTTTTGGGTCAGACCTATGTGGTTTATGGTCGATTCAAAGAGCGAGAATTTCCGGGTCATTACAGTTGGTATCAGAGCTTTGGTTAGCTCAAATCTTTGGGGTACAACTCATTAGAACTAAACAAAAGACACATCAGAGATTGGATTAGTAATATCCAATAAGAATACTCATTAGAGATAGGATCAGCAGTATCCTAGAATGAGAAAACTCGTTAGAGATGGGGTTTGTAATGCCCTAGAATGAGTTGAGAGTGCCCAGTTAATAATTAACGTATTTTGATCCAATATTAGAAAATATGATTTTTGAATATATATAAAAGTTATATATATTTGATAAGTTAATCACCTAAATAAAATTATTGAAAATATAAAAGAAAAATTAAAACTGAGTTGATTAATTAAACAACTTTTAGCTTAGTTCCTTTTCGAGGACGAAAAGATTTTAAGTGGGGGAGATTGTAACAACTCGGAATTTTGGAACCAATATATATTTTTATTTTAAGGAAATTTTGTTAGAAAATGCGTCTGAATTTAAAAATACCATTACTAAAAAAAAAATTCATGAATTAAATTAAGATATTATTTATGAATGATTTCAAAATTATTTCTATTAAACAATTATTCGTAGTTAGATAAATAGTGATTTATTACAATTGAATTTAGTATCAAATTGTATGTATATTTGTAATGATTAACTACAAACAATTGATAACAAATAATAAACAATAAGTGATAACAATTTTTATTGTAATTTGAGTTAAAATAGCAATATTGACTGATTAGATTATTAGCATATTGTATTATGTTTGAGATTTCTATAGTATAATTCATGAAAAGAGTATCAATTAGCTTTTGAAAATTTTCCCTTTTTAAAGGAATGAAAGAATGTGAATTGAAAAACAACACATACAAACAAAAAGAAATAAATGTGTAAAAGTACATGTTTAACACTGCTTATTTCAAATAAAAGAAAATCAAACATTCATTGTCATTGGACTAGATTGCTTATTTATACATGTCAGATATATATATATTAATTTGATTTAACATTGAACCTATTAATGCTTGTATGATAAAAAAAAAATTAAATTGCCTAATTTTTTTCTATTTTAAATTTAGTATTGACATAAATTGTAATATTGTCATTAATTGTATTCACTGGATTGAAATATTTCTATCTATGGATAATTATGTGCGTTGTTGATAGGAAACATACATTTATCTTAAGTAAAAAAGGGAATGTTCTAATAAATTAATTAATTTGAGTTTGGGACCATGAACTAAGGAAACACATGATTTTTAGCATATGAATTTTGAATCCATATTTATCTTTATACTATGTAATATCAGTCACATTTTGTTTCTTTTATTTATTGTGTGTTAATAAAACTAATGAGAATAATTTGAATATATCGAGGCTAATTAATTTAATACTATGACATATATATTGTGAAATTTGACCGCTTTACCTTTTGTATTTATTAGTAGCTTCCCCATTTGCCATATTTCAAATTGCCTCTTTATTTCCATTATTAATAATACAAATTTAATTTTATGCTTCCATTTTCGGTATTTCATTTATCCTATTTATTTATTTTATTTCCATCATTTCCTTCATTTAAGTCCATATATTCATGTGGTCCATCATGCCTAGTCAGCAAATTAAACTTCATTTGTCACCTACTACATATGTAGAGATAAGTGAAAGATAAAATCAAATTTATATAACTAAATAAAATATATATACATATATGTAGTGTCTCCACTATATAATATCATAAACTTCTTTAAACCTATCCCTTTCCCCCTAAATGTACAGCCGCCACCATGCCAATCAATGGTTGAAAACGCTCTCCTTCTTCCCCTCAAATCTCTTTTAATCCGTTCCTCCATTTCCAAAATTTCCGAAGGAAAATTAGATAGATCGTTCTATGATATATATCTTCAACGTTGATGATCACCTCTAGAGTGACAGCTTGTGAGATATCAACGCTTCATTTTGCCCTGTTTTCATGCAATTCGATGGAGGGTGGTGCGATGCTACAGGGAGCGTAATACAGAAAGAAGGAGGAAGAGATTTGTAATGTAATTAAATAAATTATTTAATTATGCAATTAAATGAAAAATGACCATAACTTTTTTGTATGACATCGAGATTCAGTGAAACGAATTGCGTTAGAATCGTGGCGACGAGATCTCCATTTCAGAACTGATTTGAAGCGATTTGGAGTAAGTTAGAATTTTCAGCAAAAACTAAATCTGAATCGTCAAAATAAAAGCCAAGGTGAGATTTCTATATTTAATTATTAAAATTAAATTATTCCTTGCTATGTGAATTCTATATGTGTATGTTGTGAAATCCATATTGTTAATGGCTATGAAATTTGAATTGATTGTGGTTGTTATGTGTATTTGTTGATGTGATGACATTTGTGTTGAAAACAAAATTGTTGAATCAATTATACCATTGGGTTGAGGTTTGATTTGCCAAATAAAATCGGTATTCTTGTCAAAACTAGAATTGACAAAATTAAAATTGTCATTCTATTGAAATCAAAAATGACAAATTTTTCATTGGAATTTAGTTGAAATAAAAAAGGACAATGTTTTCATTGCTTCTTGATGAAAATAAAAGATTCATTTTTCAAGGTCAATTTTTGTTGAAAATAAAAAGATTTATTTTTCACCGTCATTTTATTAAATTAGATTGATACACAAAATAGACATTTTTGTGTAATTAGAAATAATCAACTTTGTTGTAATGAGAATGGCACTCAAAATATACTTTTTGTTAAAATAGAATGACATCAAAACATTTACTTTTGTGGTAATAGAATTGACACCCAAATTTTACATTTGTGTGAAATTAGATGAGACACACAAAATTTTTTGTGAGATTTCTCAAAATTAAAATAATTAAATATAAATATATATATAGAAATATGTATATTTAAATTGATTATGATTGTGTCATTATTATACGCTATATGAAACACATATATGCGGTGCATAAAAATTTAGATTAACTGATTGATTGTGATGATGAATTGTGTTTGTTGTTTGTATTGTTTATGATCCCATGCTGTGTTAGAATTGGCGACAAATCATATATACCACTTTATATACATTTTGTTGTGTTAAAATTGACGACAAAGACAAATATATCACTTTTAACATTTTTGTTAATTATATTATAAAGCACAAGATTAACATTTTGTTAATTATATTATAAAGGATAAAATTTACATTTTTGGTAATTAGATTAAAAAGGACCAAAAATACATTTTTGTAAATTAAATTATATTGGACAAAAGTTAACACTTTTGGTTAATTTGATTTAACCAAAATCAACATTTTGATTTCATTAGAAGTGATTTAACCAAAATCAACATTTTGATTTCATTAGAAGTGATTAGACTAAAATCAACATTTTGTTCACATTAAAAGGAATTTTTACAAAATTATCATATCTTGTATATTAAAAGGAGTTTTCCAAAATTATTATATTTTTATATATTAAAGAGAATAAATTAGAAATGTATACTTTTATATACCTTAAAATGAATGAACTGGAAAAGTATATTTTTATACATTTAAAAGAATTAAGAAAAAAAGATACCGTTTTGGTTAGAAATATGACATTAGGGTAAAAATACCATTTATGTTATAATAATGTCATGTTATGTGAATGTAAAATGCTTCTTTTTATTCTGATATTAGAATCGTTAAACATGTCATTTAGTTAATCATGTTATGCTAATATAAACATGTCATTTTAGTTAAAAAGTGTTGTGATAAATAAAAATGTCAATTACATAGGATTTGTGCATGATAAATAGAAATGTCGCTTTTTACCTTTAGAATTGACCTATTTATCAAACTATGATAGTGGGATTAAAATTGACATTTTTGTCAAATTATAGTAGTTGAATTAGAATTGACATATTTGTCGAATTATGATAGTTGGATTAAAGTTAACAATTTTGTCAATATAAATTAGTAGCATTAAAAATATACTATTTGTCAATATAAATTAGTAGCGACAAAAATTCACATGTTTATCAATATAAATTAGTAGCGTCAAAACTCGCCATTTTGTTTAAAGTAGATAAAAGGATAAAAACAAAATAAACATTTTGTTAAGAAGAAATAATAAAAAGGATTAAGTATTTACATTTTTCAATGTAAAAGAATAGGGATTAAGCATTTACATTTCTTATGTGAATACTTAAGATGAAGTAATTGAAACATTTATTTACGTTTAGGTAAATAAATAAGGTAAAGTAATTTAGACATTCATTTACAAATAGGTAAATAAATGAGAAAAGAAAATAAAAGGGATAAAAACATTTATTCCATTTTTCTTAATATGAATTAGTATGCTTAACCCGAGGTTGGATTGAGTTGTGATGTAAACCTGCCCGGACCCGCCCGGCTGTCCAGTAATCACAACAATACCTATCCAATGTGGGAGGTTAAAGCATATATAAACTATTTAGTGTAAATACAATAAAACATAGAAAAAGTAAGACATTTATTTACATTAGATAAATAAAAGATTAAATAAAATTATACTTTTATGTAATTAAAGAACATGTTTTTACATTGTAAATAAAATTACATTTCTATGTAATTAAGATTATAAGAATAAACTTGTGAATTAGAATTTATTTACATTTTCTTATGTAAAAATAAAAAAAAGGAATAAAAAGAACCAAAATGTGGATGGTAATTATTTACATTTTTTTTATGTAAATAAAAATAATAAAAAGAAATGTTAGAAAAGAATTAACATAAGATATTCTTTTTATGTTAAAAAGAAATATTAGAAAAGAATTAAAGAAATTCATTTATTTACATTTACTATGTAAATAGGATTGGCAAGGAAATTGAAACCATTTATTTACAAATAGCGTAAATAAATATGAATAAGAAATTAGATACATTTATTTACAATTAACGTAAATAAATATAGCAAAAGTAAAAGTAAAACATTTATTTACAAATAGTGTAAATAAATAAGATAAAAGAAAAGTAAAAACATTTATTTACAAATAGCGTAAATAAATAAGAAAAAGTAGAAGTAGAAAAACCATTTATTTACATTTGGGTAAAGAAATAAGAAAAGGAAAATGAAAACATTTATTTATATCTAGGTAAATAAATAAATGGTGAGAAAGAATATTTATTTACATTAGAGTAAATAAATCAAAAGATAGAAAAAGATTATTTAATTTTTTATTTACATTTAGTGTAAATAAACCAAAGATAGAAAAAGAACATCTATTTATATTTGGTGTAAATAAAGCGTGAATTAAAGTGAATTTAAAAAGCACATTTTATTTACATTTTAAATGTAAATAAAAACAGAGTAAAATAAAAGTGATATTTTTATCGTCATTTTAAATGCGATAAAAGAATAGATGTTAATAGTTGAAATAGCCAAACGATTTATATTTATATATATATATATATAAATATAAATTATAAATTAAACGGAACGCGCACGACAGTTTGCGTATCGGCAATCGTAACTTTAAACGGTTATACCGAGAGATCCGACCGTCGAATTTTCCCAAAATTGGAGCCGTTAGGACTGCTTTGGGAAGATCTTTCCAACGACATAAATTTCGTCAAAATCCAACGGTTAGATTTCAAGTTATGTGTAAATCAAATTTGGTTGAAAACAACGCTAGGGTCGCCCATTGACCCGAAGCGTCGTTAAATTAACTTAGGCTATTTTTATATAAATAAAAATAGCGATAGGTCGTTATCAAATATAAATAACGATAGGAAATGTTTAGGCGTAGCTTTGTGTATAGCGTGACTTCGCGAGCCTCACACCCCGGTATGAGTCAAAAACGGGATACGGACTGCAGGGAGTGCACACGTTTCTTTCTAGCTAGAGTGATGTCAGGGACCTACCAGCGCTGACATTTTACTTACGAGGATGATGGATTTTGACGCGCCTCGTGTTTTATTGGCCGTTGGATGTCATATTATAGGTCCAAAGGGACCGAGAAGCGTGTGTTCAGGAATAACTAATCCACTGCCCATAGGCGGGGACCGGCCCTGAAGATCCAAGGGTTCACTGCGGGGGATCCTGAGGCATTTGCTAGAGTGTCTCGAATCGGAGAGGAGCTTGCTCCTAGCCTCGACTCATGATGGAAATCCAATTTCCAATACGACCTTGCGATTTTGATTGTAGAACTAGTATTGGCGACATGATATATGGTACCCATGCCGTCTAGGATTGATACTTATGATTGAAATGTTTTTATTTAAAACATATACACACTAGTAGTAATCCGTTTTATGTATTTAGCATCTTTTGACCCTTATAAGGTAAAACCCTATCCTCTGGTGTGCGTTGCATTGTGTGATGGGACTTGGGTCTTATAATGGTTTCATTTTCCAAAAAGCATTGCGTTGTTTAACGATTTACTTTAATTTATGCACCGGAAATTCATTGGAGTAAACCCGTTCCGCGTTAGCGGCGTGGTCCTTGGATTTGCCTTATTACTATTAGTTAAACTAGTTAAGAATTCTCACACCAGTCCCATGACTGACCCGTAGTTTGTTTTCACCTTGCGAACTCGGGTGCCCTCTTTCCACACGGGCAGTCGAGTAGCTTTTTGCAGATATCTTTATCTCTTTAGCAGGATCTTGGATCGAAGCTTAAAGCTGTGTCCTGAGCATTGAAGTCTTCCGCTGTGTATTGTATTAATTTCTTGTAATACAATCTTCCGCTGTAATATATTTATTCGATATACTCTGATATTCTGTACTCTGATGTAACGTTATTATAATGTTATAAAAGTCTTTTGTTATTTGTTCTGATGTTGTAGTATGCCCAGAGTTAATGCATTCGAGAATTTCTAACTTTTGGGTCAGACCTATGTGGTTTATGGTCGATTCAAAGAGCGGGAATTTCCGGGTCATTACAATAATGGTTTGGAAAGATTTTTGATGGAAAATTCCAATTTTATAAAGATAAAAATATATCTTTGTCGAAATGAACTATTCAATGAACTAGTTATTAATTAAGTAGAATAATAATTTAATTATTTTTATAAATAAATAAATTGGATTTGAAAATGGTTTTAAAATAACCAGAATTTTCTAAAGGATAAATTGGAATGGATTTGAATGGAAATTATCTTCGGAATATTTCGATATTGGATTCCATGATTATACAGGTATTATTATGGGAATTTGGAAGATATATATACATATCGTTATTCCTAATATGATATTTGTTGGTTTCAGAATTTGATATTGAATATAAGCCAATATAATTTCTATTCAGAAACTTATATTTGATATTAAATGGGATTTTGGGTTTGTCGTGGACGGTGTCTTTAATAACACTGTTCTTAAGCCGACTTTAGAAAAGAATAAATCTTTTATTTAAAATTTAGAATTTTTTTATCAATTAATTAATATTTAATTGGAATTGGATAAAAGAATTGGATTTTTGGGTTTATCGTGAGCGGTGTTTAAATAACACTTGTTCTTTAACCCAATTGACAGTGAAGAAATAATTTGGAATTTATAAATCTTTTATTAAGGTTTAATGGGAATTTTCCAAAATAAAGTTTTCCAATTTAATATATTAAATTGGAATTGAATGGAATTCGATTTGGTAATAATCGAGATGAGCTCCTATGACGACCCCAAAACCCCGTACGACGGTGTCAAGGGTAATCTTTGGAATATAACATATAAACAAATAATAGCAGAACATAAATAAATAAATACACCAAATAATGTACAATAGAATACACTGGATAAACGTAATCATCAGAGTTACACAGTACACAGGATCATACATAGATGTTTACAACGGAAAACAAACATAATACGTACAACAGGAGCTGAACAGCATAAAAAGAGATAAATGATAGAATCCATCTTCAACTCCAGCTATCCAGAAAAAGCCTGCTAAAACCTAAAGACAAGGCTGCCCATGTAGAAATAAGGGCACCCGAGTTTGCAAGTGAAACAAACTACGAGTCAATCATGGGACTGGTATGAGAAATCTAATTAACACATTATATAATTTGGCTAATCACAGGACCACGTTACTTTCACGGAACGGGTTTACTCCATTGGATTGCCAGTGCTTTAGTAACAAGTAAATCTTTTAAATATCGCAATGCTTTTTATAAAAATGAAGCCATTATAAGACTCAGTTCCCATAACACAATGCAACACAAACCGGAGGATAGAGTTTTACCTTATAACGGCCAAAATATGCTTGATACGAATAAAACAAAATCATTTAATATTACTACTAGTGTTTATATGTTTCAAAAAGATTTTTAAATCATAAGTATTAATCATAGACGACATGAGCGTCCCATGCCACTATGTCGCCAAATATAGGTTTACAATCAAAACCGCACGGTGTCATATTTGGAAATTGGATTTCCGTCATGAACCAAGGCAAAAGATAGTCCTTACCGCTTCGAAACTCTCTAGCCCGAGCCTCAAGACCCAGACACAGGTGAGCCCTAGGATCGTTAGGGCCGGTCCACCGATGTGGATTAAATGCCTGAACACTACGTTTCCCCTCTCTTTGGGGCGTAAATGAGCCAACGAATGACTCCATCTGCTTCACATAGTCACAGATATATCCGAGGCGCCTCGCAACAGCAACAACCACACAGGTGAAAATAATATATATGTTAGCCAGTTTAAGCACTGACACCACCTGTAGCTAGAAGGAAATGCATGCCCTCCCTGAGGTCCTCTCCCATTTCCGGTTCATACCGGGGTGTGAAGCTCGCGAATTCACGTTATACACAAAGTTATGCCACACAGGTCATGCTTTGATCATCAACCACAAGACTTTGCTTTTCAATAGAATCCTTGATCATTGCATCTTAGCATGCCACACAGGCAATTCACACCATGCAACTGATGGCTATCAACCACACAGAATGAATTCCAATGTCAGACACACAGTCCATTTACAAGTCCGTTCTGGGTCTGAACGAAACCTGAGGCACCACATACCTCGCATATCCATCGATCTCCATGTACATCTGGACGATCACCACTTATTATCTATATTTCAGGATGCCTCCCAATCAATACATCAGTTACCATCCAACCGAGGTGAAGATCTCCGGTCTTCAACCACCGTCTTCATCATCGACTTCTTATCGTCGATTCGTTTATTCAGAATGAGATAAACCCTGTCTTTCTGAGCAACTCGCGTATATAATAAACAAGTGCTACACAAACACAACATACGCCTCATTTCAATTCATCAGTCACTAACCGTAAATTAGTAAGAGAACGATTTCCCAGGTATTAACCCCGAAGGCCGAAACCAACATCGGATCAAAACCAAGGAAACCATTCTACTTAGCTAACCTTCAGTTAGTTTCTAAATTTCACATTCAACCATCAAATATTCAATAAACCAGGTAAATTTGGTTTATTTCCATTCCATATCGTTTATAATAATTTATAATGATTTATTGCTATATTTATTTATTTAAAAATATCCATTTCATTCAAACAACGCTTCAGGCCATAACGCGGCCGTGGCGCTATTTTTCATCAGATTTGATTTACACATATCTGAAAATATAACCATGGGATCTTCACAAATTTTATATCATTAGAAAGGTCTTTTCAAAAGGAATCCAACAATTTCAGTTTTGGGAAAATCCGACGGTCGGATCTACCGGTACACTCGTTTGAAGTTTCGATTTCCAAATACGAACTGCAGCGTCGTTATTCGATATAATTATATATATATATAATCGATTATGGCGCTGTTTTTCTTCAGATTTGAATTAAACATTCCAGACAATCCAACCGTTGGATCTTCACAAAGTGGGTGTCGTTGGAAAGATATTTCCAAGGCGAACCCAACGTTTTCGGTTTCGGGAAAATCCGATGGTCGGATCTCCCGCACTAATCGTTTGAAATCACGGTTTCAAAACACGAACCGCAGCTTCGTTATTCGATTCATTTTAATTATACTTATATATATATAATCCATTCTTCAATTTCAAAACCATATTCTTTTCATACATTTGATAAAAATGATATTTTTATCCAACAGACATTTATTTCAACACTTCACTATTTTTAACGATTCATGTATATAATAAAAATGTGATTTTTAATGTAAAACAATTTGTTTCAAAACACGACTATTTTATATAGTTCATATAGATGATAAAAATATGATTTTTATTATAAAACAATTTATTTCAAAACACGACTATTTTATGTAGTTCATATAGATGATAAAAATATGATTTTTATTATAAAACAATTTATTTCAAAACACGACTATTTTATATAGTTCATATAGAAGATAAAAATATGATTTTTATTATAAAACAATTTATTTCAAAATATGACTATTTTATATAGTTCATATAGATGATAAAAATATGATTTTTATTATAAAACAATTTATTTCAAAACATGAATGTCGTTCAACACATGAATTTCTATTCAACACACGAATATAGTTTCAACACATGAAAATAATTCTAACACATGAGTATTATTGAAAATTTTGGCAGCATAACGGCAGGGTAGTTAAAACCGGGGCCGTCCCTAGTACGGCTCCTCGCTATACATTAAAGCCTCGTAGCTTTTGACAATGGGGATTTCATTAATCTAGTTCGCACGCAGGCGGCATGTTTATTTTCTTTTCCACAAACTAATCCTATGTGGTTTCAACCAAATAATTCTCAACCACAAACGGGTATTTTTCAACCACAGTCAATCAATTTCAACCACAAACAATTCAAATCAACCATTCGCTATCAACCAATTTTCACACCAATCACAACCAATAAATATCGTCCATGGTTTGTGGACGAGGGGCATATATATATATTTATATAAGTATATTTCACTTCTATTACAACACACGTATAATTTTTACAACACATATATAACTTATACATCGAACGTACAACTTATACAACGCTTATACATGAGGTGTACAACTCTTATATAACTCATACATCGACTATATAATTTATACATCGTCGTTTTCCATATCGTTTATAATTCAGAAATCTCACATTTGGTTCCACTCCACCAAAAATAGCAAAACGCTCAAAAAAATATGCGGTCTCTTCTAGAATGTAAAAGACGTCCACACGAGTCCACTGTCTCTTGTTTCACTAAGTTTCGTCAACAAACAAAAAAGATATGATTTTTACAGTGAAATCAAAAACCGTAGCGCTTTAAAGTGCTATAGAACAGTTCAAAATTTAAAGGCCGTACCTTTTCTGTTCAGTTCAAAACTAGGTCATCCTTTTTCTCGAAATCCGTGTAGCTAGGGGCCGATCAGATAGCGCCACAGTATAGAGCTTGGAGAGGCGCCTCCAAGGGTTACCACCGCTCTGAACTCGAACTGGTGGAGGAGGCGAATCGGGGGCTGGAACGGCTGAACTTCGTAGCGCTGGATCTCGATGCACGCAGTGCGAGGGAGGGTGTAGCAGCTATGGATGTGGAGAGGAAGTCTCGATCTTCAAAATTCTCTAACGGGGCATAGGGTTTCGAGGCGTGGATCGGTTGGAATCGGGCTGGGATATGGATGAGCGGTTTCCGCCTTCGATCCGCTCTTCTGGCGAGGAGAGAGAAAATAATTGAAAAGTAAATTATTTTTTATAAAAAATCCAATTGGTCTAATTATATATTTATATTTTTAAAGGTATTTTCACATCCAAACTCCAATCCAACCCCAACGACTGTCTACCTTAGCTAAATACCCCCATTCCGAACACAATGGGATATGTTTCGTAGGCCCATTCGACTGTTTCAGTCAGTTTCTCTTCAAATAAAAATATAAAACATTCAATTTTTGATTTGAACGTACATTTCAATTTGCCGGGGCCACACACTGATTCTGAAAATTCCCGAAAAATAAATCTAGCTATGTTTTGACGATACGGTCCCAACAAAACTAGTTTCGTTGAATTATGAGACCTTTTGAAAAATGGCCCTTTTCTGGTCGATCCAATTTAATAGAAATCGACCAAACACATTTTCCTTTTCATGCTCACATAATAGCTTCAAAAATTATGAAATTTGAAAACTAGCAATAATTTGACATCCCGGATCCAACAAAAGTGGTTTCGTCGAATTCTGATGTCGTTTACAAAATGGCCATTTTCACGGGCTATATAAACTCTATAGCGACCTTTCTGAAAATTCATTTGGCCATAACTTTTGCTTCCCGCTACGAAACTTCGATTTTCAGATTCGTTAGAAATATATTCACTAATGGATTTAAATATTTTTGGTTTCACTAAAATCCGGTTTGTTTTGCACCTGGTACAGTCTGTCAAAGTTTGAATTCAAATTTTGAAACTACCGCGCCATTTTAGGCCTTGTTTACAAATAAAATTAATTATATTTATTTTCAAACATCGATTCAAACTTACTTTTCGTCGTTATTATTTAAAATATTTATTTTAAAATCCACCAAAATAGCCAATTTAAAATTTTCAAACTAGTTCATATTTTCCGGGTTGTTACACCTCCTGTGAATGAAGACCGATACTATATATGGAATTTAAAAGACACTGCCGCTATTCCATTTATATTATTAGTTTGATATGGGAATTTATACAGATTATGTATTGTTATAATCTCTGTGAAGATTTCATACTTAATGGGAGAAGATTTGGGTTTATCGTGAACAATATTTTTAAAAGACATTAGTTCTTTAACACAGTTAAAGATACGATTAAACTCTTAAGCTTGAATAATCATTAAGTAATGATTTTTGAGATTAAAAAGAAAATTTAAAAGAATTCATCTTTGATAAAATTAATGGGAACATTTCCATAAAAATATGAATATTTTATTAAAAGGATATTCTGAATTGGAATGAGGCGTAGGATGTATTTTGATAGCACTTGTTTATAAAGTACGCCAGTTATTCAGAAAGACCGGGTTTAACCCATTCTGAATAATTGGTACGACGACTAACAGTCGAAGAGATTGAAGACGGCGCAAGGCCGACGATCTTCAAATTGAATGGATGAGTTGCTACTGATGCCCATGATTGGAGTAGCAACCTTGAAGGGGCCACAGTGGTAGCCGTCTGGACGTACTTGTTGATTGTTCGGATATGCGAGGGATATCTTCCGTATTGGACATACAGAACGAGGAATAAGGTGCCTCCGGTTTCGTTCAGACCTAGAACGGGCTTGTAAATGGATGGTATGTCTGATATTGTATTCCTTTATGTTGTATTCATTGATCTCTACTAAATATATATATCTGTTGGTGGCGGAGAATTTATTCTCTTGCTTAACACCCTTCTCTGAGACGTATGTGCTCAGAGGTTGTATATATTGGCAGAAATCAATGTTATGGTATGGATTGAAAATGTGGTATGCTAAGATGCATGGATCAAGGCTTTTGTTGAAAAGCAGAGCCTTGTGGATGATGATCAAAGCATAGCTTTAATTAGCATAGCGTTGTGTAGCATTACCTCGCGAGCCTCACACCCCGGTATGATGGTGAACGATTTGTTTGATTAGTAGATTTGACCAATATACTATATATATATATATGGATTTGGTCAGTCGAGTTATGCTGGGTGTGGTCGCTCTACACCTTGAGATTAGGGATAGGGCCATTTCCCCCAATTACCATATAGGGATAGAGTAAGCAGTGTTTTCTCTTGCCGGGACGTACGCCGCAGTGGTACTTGATTTCCCAAAAGTGTGGATGTGCATTATGGTGTTTTCTCTAGCTGGGATGTAAGCCGTGGAGTATTGCAATACGCGATAGATCTTTCAAATCGAAAGCCATCATGATGGAAATCCAACTTTCCAATACATGCTATGTAGTTCTAATTGTAAACCTATATATGGCGACATAGTGGGATGGGGCACTCATGTCATCAATGATTGATACATTTATTTTCGAAATTGATTTCTACACTATGCACTTATAGTAGTATTGAAAGAGAAATTTCGCATATCAAGCATGTTTGGCTATTATAAGGTAAAACTCTATCCTCCGGCTTGCGTTGCATTGTGTGATGGTACTTGAGTCTTATAATAGCTTCATTTTTCCAAAAAGCATTACGCTGTTTATTTTTGGTATTCTTAGGGTTGTACCCATTCCATGTAATATGGCGTGGTCCCTTGAATTAGCTAACTTTAAAATCAAGTTAATAACTGTTTTGATTTCTCATACTAGTCCTATGACTGACCTGGAGTTTATTGTTCATTCCTAAACTATGGGTACCTATACTTCCCACATGGGCAGTCAGTAGTTTAGTTTTGCAGATATTATCTTCATAGGATCCTGGTTTACAGCTGAAGCGATATTCGGAAAGCTCTGTGTCCGTGTATTTCTTTCAGTTGTATTTTGTATTATTTTTCCGCTGCTATTTCAATGTAATTTAAATCTATGATATTATTTTCTGCTGTATAATTATTCATACTCTGGAATTGTTGGCTAGCTTTTGGGTCAAGCCACAAAGATTCGCACATATGGAGTTTTACTCATAAAAGCCATGAAACCCCGATCGTGGTCACCAAGCCCTTGCCAGATCGTGAAACTACTACTAAGCCACCTCGATCGCGGTCCCCTACAGCAATCCGATCCATCCACACCTGAGTCACTACCACTATCCGATCCTTGGAACTGAGAGATGAAGGCCATGGCCAAGTCATTCACGATCCGAAGATAAAGGATCTTATGCCACCTGTCCATAACTATCATTTTGACCATTTCTCCATCAAGCTATGAACCTGTCCGAGATCATCAGGATTTGTGACACGTGTGACCACGATCCATCTACAAATATCATCTATAAATAGCCCTAGACTTGGCATTTTTCAAGATCTTTTGGCAATTCGAAGCTCTGATTCCACCATTATCATATCTCTATTATTTCTACTCAGAGTTATCTCGAATTTGCTGAGTGAATCAATATTGTAAAAGTGAGGTTGAGAGATAATCATTGGTTGTACTCGAATCTTAAGTATAATCATTGATATAAATTGGACCTAGGCTCATTAATGCCGAACCGCCATAAACCTTGTGTCTTTTCTGCTTTTTCTTGCATTTTTTCTGATATTAATCTCCTCCAAATTAGAATAATTTAGGTGTTAGGTCCAATTTTGGATCTAACATTTTGGTGCTTTCACTGAGAATTTGAGTCTCAGCATATTGGATTGTAGTTCTATTGTTTGGATAGTCAAGTCCGAAGAAAACAGTCCAAAACTCCACTGTTTCGATTTTAGAAAATTTTAGTAAAGCTCAGATATCATGGCTAGAAAGAAGTCTAAGGAAGTATGAGCTTCGCAGGAAAAAAAGGCTGCTAACTAAGCAATTGAAGAAAGCGTGCACGAACAGGTCGAAGAAGAGCTCTCGGATCGTGGTAATGTAGGGGCGATCTGATCCAGTGATGGTCTAACGAACCAAACAGCCGAAGGAGTCACTACCCGATCGTAGGACCACACTGCGATCCCTCCTCACCTATCACCACGAACCGACGTCAAGGGGGTACCATGAACCACCATCCTAGGAGGACCACGATCCGAACTAACAATCAGACTACTACCCGACCTGGGAAGGAAATTATGGCTCGTTCTGCTCGTGCTGGTACTTCTGCTCAACTCGGTTCGAGTTTCTTGCGTATAAGAGAAGATAAAGATGACCAATTCGACCCTTTTGCTCCAGTTATCGAAGGACATCTGACTCGGATACTTGAAGCATTGGACAGGCAAACAGATGAATTGGCCGCTCAAAGGCAAGAGAGCTCATTGCTGCGTCAGAATATTACTGCCTTGGGCAGACGAATTGACAATATTCAAAGACAGGTTTCGCCACCTCTAGCTTACCCTTTATCCCCGGAACATACATCCTCGTCTAAAGAACCTCGGAGAAGCCGGCGATGGCCTCCATTGGAAAGGGCTGAGAATATAGAAGTGCTTAATCAGGAAACCAATGACCGTAACTTAATTGAGCCCATCCTGCCACCTAGGAATGGAGGCATTATTGATCCTGCTCGAAATCGATTTGTTCCTCCTGCTCATCGTGTGATTAATTGCGGAAATAGGGGGCAAGGGAGTTCCATCCAGGACCCAGACCTTGCAGCAGCACATCAAAGAAATGCCGGAGGGGCTCGTCGGGCAAGAAGTGCTGATCCCGAATCCACTTTGACCCATGCGGATGTCGAAGCCATGATCAGGCAAATGATGGTGGAAAGTCGCGGACAAAGAACCGAAGATTGGGGGTATAGCCTGCAGTCATTCGCCTTTTATAGATGATGTTTTAGAGGTTCGATTCCCGAGGAAATTTAACATGCCATCCATGAACCGCTATGCGGGAAAGGCTGATCCAGTTCAGCACCTGATGAGATATTCATGGTACATGAATGAAGCCGCCGCTTCCGATGCTGTGAAGTGTAGGGCGTTCCCGATATTCCTAGAGGATACGGCGTTAATGTGGTTCCCTCATTTGTTAGCGCGATCGATCTCCAATTTCAGGGAATTAAGTGAACAGTTTGTAATTCAGTCCCGATTACATACCCAGAGATCTAAGAATGTCATTGAGTTGTCCCTCATTAAGCAACGTCCGGACCAATCTTTGAGGTCCTATTTAGATTGCTTCATTTTAGCGGTCACAGAGGTTAGAGATCCCCATGAAAAAATTGTTTTGATGGCTCTGATTGACGGAGTGGATAAGGATACTGAGTTTGGAAGATACCTGGCCGGTAAACCACCGTTAACCAGAGAGATATTTTACGAAAAGGCTAACATCTGCATGCGTCGAGATGAAATTTACGCCAATCGGAAGAGGAAGGCTATTGATAAGGAGGATATCCCAAGTAATGTGGCCACTAAGCAAATAGGAGATAGCTCAGGAAAGTTGAAGTAAATGTCGGGAACAAGAATCAAGGTAATGGTCGCCAAGTGGGGAATAGTAATAACAATAATCGGAAGAGAAATCGAGAAAATGACTCTCAGAGAAGATCCCGGCCCAGACCTTTCGAGAACTTCACACCGATAAATGATACGTTGGAAAACATCTTCCTGGATACATATAATGTCCGCCAATACAAAAGGCCTCCTCCAAGAGATTCTACGGAAAAAAAGCGTGAAACTGGGAAATTCTGTCTTTTTCATCAGGTTCATGGTCATTCCACAAATGATTAAGAGATATAATTGAAAAACTACTCTGAGAAGGAAAGCTTGATGAATATAAGGTGGCTCCTAGGGATAGGGGGCCAGCCGTACAAGCCCCGAACCAAAGCCAACCTGCTGTCAAACCAACGGCTCAGCAAAAAGGAAAAAATATCGTTATTAATACAACAGTTGGTGGGCTTCACCTGGAAGGACACAGTTTCAGAGCTATGGATTAGTATGTGAATTCAGCTAAAAAGCATTTTGAAGTAGGGGATTGTAGAAACCCTGAGAATAACGCTCCGGTTAAGCAACAAAAGGCGATGTCTGATGATGCTATATTTCGCGAGCGAGAGAGTATTGGGGTTCACTCCCCAACTGAAGACCCATTAGTGATCACCGTCACCATCGGTCCAGCTGTAGTTCATAAAGTTTTAGTGGATAACGGGAGTTCGGTCAACATTCTATTCAAGAAAACATTTGACCAAATGAAACTCGAGCCAAAGGATTTGAAACCATGTGGGGGTTGGATACGTGGATTTAATGGGGCCCTCGACCGCTCCAATGGGATACGTGGAATTGTTAGTAACCCTTGAGGAAGGAGAACGCCAGAGAGTGAGAATTCTCCCCTTTGTAGTCCTGGACATTGAGTCGTCGTACAATGCCTTTCTGGGCCGGCCGACCCTAGACAAATTCAAAGCCCGCATTGCACCCTGGTGCCTGTTGTTGAAGTTCCCAACGGATGCCGGCATAGGCATAGTCAGAGGAGATCTAGTTGTTGGACGAGCATGCTACATTGTAGAGTTAAAATTGCTCCGCAAAGGGAAAGATGTAAAAACAAAAGGTGGTTCTTCCCCTCCGAGGGAGGAATCGTCGTAGCAACTAAAGAAAATACCTCCGGGAGGGACGCCCAGAGAGTTGCCCGAGGACATAGATCCTAGAGAAGATGAAGAGCCTAGGGGCAGAATGGCGACTCCCATTAAAGCAATTGTGGATGTACCAATCGATGAGAGTGACCAGAGAAGGTCTTGAAGATTGGATCCCAGTTGGATCCTGTTTGAGCCAAAGAATTAACAAATTTCCTGAAAGCTAACTTGGATGTATTCACCTGGACCCATGCGGACATGTGTGGAATATCTCCCTCGATTATGAGTCATTCGTTAAGCATCAACCCGAAACATCTTCCTGTCAAATAGAAAAGGCGAATGCTTGGCCTAGAGACGTATGCCGCTTTAAAGGAAGAAGTCGAAAAGCTGAGTAGTTATGGATTTATTAAAGATTCTACATACGCTGACTAGATTTCAAACCCGGTTTTGGTAAAAAAAAAAGGCCAATGGAAAGTGGCGTACATGCATGGACTTCTCAGATCTAAACAAAGCCAGCCCAAAGCACAACTTTCCGTTACCTCGAATCGATCAGTTGGTAGATTCAACCGCGGGGCATGAACTTCTTTCTTTTATGGATGCATACTCAGGGTACAATCAAATTCCCATGCACGTCCCAGACCAAGAGCATGCTAGCTTCATTACAGATTTGGGATTATACTGCTATGTGGTGATGCTTTTCAGTTTGAAGAATGCCGGTGCTACATATCAGCGATTGGTTAACAGAATGTTCTACAACTAAATCAGGAAAACAATGGAAGTATACGTTGAAGACATGTTGGTAAAGTCCAAAAAATCATCCAACCATACTACTGATTTAGCAGAGATGTTTGGGATTCTCCGGAAATATGGGATGAAACTGAATCCTTTGAAATGTTCATTTGGGGTAGCATCTGGAAAATTCCTAGGATTCATCGTTAGCTCGCGTGGAATCGAAATCAATCCAGATCAAGTTACAACAATCCAGAATATCCAAGAACCAAAGCAGATTAAGGATGTCCAAAGCCTCGCTGGAAAGGTGGCGGCACTGAGTATTTTCATATCCAAAGCTACAGATAAATGCATCCCCTTTTCGAGCTGATAAAGCGAAGCAAGCGCAACTTTAAATGGACTCCCGATTGTATAGAAGCTTTCTAGAATCTTTTGAACCATCTGGAAAGACCCTCGATACTGTCTAAGCCTGTGGATCATGAGGATTTATTTGTGTACTTTGCAGTGTCATCTCACGCAATCAGTTCGGCTTTGGTAAGAGAAGAGGATAAGGTACAAAGACCGGTGTACTATGTGAGTAAGAAATTGGTGGCCGCAGAACGGAATTATCCAAAAATAGAAAAGCTGGCGTATAGCTTACTAATTGCATCTAGAAAACTTCGCCACTACTTCCAGGCTCATCCCATTACGGTGTACACCGATCACCCACTAAAGCAAGTTCTACAAAGGCCAGAAACATCAGGAAGGTTGCTCAAATAGAACATCGAGTTGAGTCAATTTGACCTGAACTTTCAGCCCTGAAGGTCGATAAGAGGGCAGGCACATGCATATTTTATAGCACAGTTCACCATCCGGAAGATGATGTAGTAACCGAAGAGGATGATCCTCCATAGCTACTCCTCGACCCTAATGCCTGGAAACTATACACCGATGTGGCTAAAAATGATAGACGATCTGGCGTCGGAGTGGTTCTCGAAACTCCAGAGTAACGGTTAATATATTATGCACTTAACTGGAGTTCCATGCCACTAATAAAGACTCCGAGTACGAAGCCCTAATTGTCGGGCTGGAACTTGCAAAGGAATTGGATATCACAAAGCTAGACATCTTTTGCGATTCCAAGATAGTCGTAAACCAGGTCATTGGAAAGTTTCAGGCCAAGAGTCCAAGGCTGGTATCATACTTGGAAAAAGTGAAGAAGTTGCAGGATGGTTTTAACCACCACAGCATATCTCATATTCCACGAACGGAGAATCAAAAGGCAGACAAGTTAGCGAAAATGGCTATTTCAGATAGTCCTCAAGATACGGAGCTGGTCCCAATCGAAGTACTACAGTCTCCTAGCATAGATCAGATGGAAGTTGATCCGGTACTAGAGATTAAACCTGAGAGGGAGTCATGGATGACTCCTCTAAAGAAGTTCTTAATAAATGGAGCGCTACCAATGAAGAAAAGTGAGAGGCGTGCAGTTATACGAAAAGCTTCTCGATATGTGTTGTAAGACAATGTCCTATACAAACAAGGTTTCTCGATACCCCTCCTCTGGTGTATCTCACATGATGACATTAACCGTGTGCTGAAAGAGTTCCATGAAGGTGAATGTGGCGATCACACTGGAGGGAAAACGCTGGCGAAGAAGTTATTGCTGTATGGCTATTTTTGGCCAACCATAAACAAGGATGCAGCCAAGTGTGCGCGACGTTGTGACGCTGGTCAGAAATTCTCCAAGATACCTACGGCGCCACCTAGCTAGTTGAAAACAATGGCATGCCTGTGGCCTTTTGCTATGTGGGGGATTGACATTATTGGGAGCCTTCCCATAGCAAAGGGCGAAGCAAAGTTCTCTATTGTGGCAATGGATTATTTCACTAAATGGGTAGAAGTAGAGCCATTGACCACGATCACAACCGTGCGAGTGATCAATTTTGTTGTCAAGAACATTATACATCGGTTTGGGATTCCAAAAGTCATCATAACCGATAATGGGACCCAATTCGACAGTACCGAGTTTCGAGATTTCTGTCAGAAGTATCATAACGAGAAAAGATACACCTCTATGGCACATCCGCAATCAAACGGACAAGTTGAAGCGGCAAACAAGGTGATTAAATCCATTCTAAAGAAAAGATTGAAGAGGGCCAAAGCCATGTTGGTTGATGAATTACCCTTGGCACAATGGGGCTATAGGACAACATACAAGTCGACGATGGGTCACACCCCGTTTTCCCTTCCTTTTGGAGCTGAAGCAGTCATTCCAGTCGAGTTGGAAGTAACATCTCATCGAACCACTTATTATGATCCGATGGCCAACAATAAGCTGCTTCTTGAGTATTTAGCCATGGTTGAAGAAAAGAGGGATGAAGCCGATCTACACGCCTTGAGGCACAAGCAACAGGTTGCTTGGTATTAAAACAAGAAAGTCTGAGCTCGAACCTTCGAACCAGGAGACTTGGTTCTGAAGCGTGTCTTTCCACCCCCAGTACATATGGGCCCGAAATGGGAAGGACCGTACTCCATTTTACAAAGGCTTGATAATGAAACCTTCAAGCTAGCAACTGTGGATGGAGATGAAATCCCCAGAGTGTGGAATGCCCAGCATTTGCGGCCTTACCTGATATGAAATTGTCAGTTTTACTCTTTTGTTTTTAGGACCATGTAAGAGGGATCGACCTGCCTAGAACAGTCTGGTTATTTGAACAAAAGATTATAAAGTGGACGTAGGTTATGATTCGACCGAACCACTATAAAAATATCGCGTGTCATTTACCTTTTCTGCACTGTTTTATGTCTGCTCCTTTATTTTAATAAAATAGATCATTACCATTTTTAGATTTGTTTTGAGCTAGACAACGATCACAATATACCTAATTCAAAACGCCATCTATCAGATCGGAAGAATAACGGTAACTAAAGCTCCAAAGGTGCGACGAGGTAAATCAGACTACTACTTGCACTTCAACTCTCGAGATTAGGGAAACATTATAAAGGACGCAAAAATAACGTCCCTAAGGCGTTCAGGTGCACCGCAATAAAACCGCCTTGGTAAAACTCTAACCCGCTAAAGGATCGGGAGAGTATAAAGGCGCTAGAGACTTAGCACCCCCTAAACTTCTGGCTCGCTAAAGGATCGGTGAGCAGACCAAGAATCGAGCTCGAACTCTAACCAGCTGAAGGATCGGGAGAGTATAAAGGTGCTAGAGACTTAGGTCCACTCGAACACTAATCCGTTGAAGGATCGGGATAGTATAAAGGTGCTAGAGATTAGCTCCACTCGAACTCTAACTCGCTGAAGGATCAGTAGAGTATAAAGGTGCTATAGACTTAGCGCCACTCGAACTCTAACCTGCTGAAGGATCGAGAGAGTATAAAGGTGATAGAGACTTTGCGCCACAAGAAATCTTACCACGCTGAAGAATCGGGAGAGTATAAAGGCACAGTGACATATGCCACTCAAGGGCTCCCATCCCACCACACAAGTGGGGACAAGAATGAAAAAGGGGGCCCGAACCCCTCATTTCCGGGAATGGGGGGCAGCACATATATGACTCTAATCAATCCTCAATAAGCCTTTGCCAGGCACTATATTAATGATTGATTGGGAGCGTGTGCATACGACACTTTGCATTCGTGAACACTACACGTTTACTTAATACACGAACTTTTCAATGACTATCATTCATGACTTTAGTATCTAGCTACGATTGTTTCGATTACGATAAATTTTGTGATTCAGGATAATAAAATCTGCAAACATGGTAAACTTGCAGGTACACATTGGTGTAAATAGAAATAGATTTTCACTCACTAAAAGAAGGTTTACAAGAAGCTAAACAAAAGCGAGGGCCACTCTCACAACTACATTTTTTGGCCAGTGGATAGCCTAAAAGCAAAAATATGAGCCAATAAGTGCATTCTATTTACGTTTGGGAGACGACTTTGACTTCTTTTCCTTTTTTAGTTTCTCCAACTCCTCTTTTCTAGCATCAAAACTGTCACTCTTCTTCCTCTTTCTCTTATCAACAAGAGACTTTGGGGGAGAACTAGAAGGATGGGGGCCAAGCTGAGTAGTTATTGAGTTGGAAGAGAATCTTATAACCAACCGAGTTTTGGGGTTGACTTCAGAGATAGGGGACACGTATACAGGGTTTTGTTCCCCCTTCTTAAGAACCAACTGCTTTTCTTTCCAAGCCTGCATATCAACCAAGGTTTCACTATCATCATCCTTGGCCTCTTCTGTGATACAACTTCCTCTTCTTCATCTCTGTGACCACCATCTGTGTCTTGCAAAGCCGCAATAACCTCAGCGTCCGTAGGAGCGCCGATGCCAGATTCCACGGGTGCTGTGGACACCGATGCCGTATTCACGGGTGCTAAAGTGACTTTCTCACTTGTTGTACCCTCGGTTTGCTTTGGAATCTCAGAAACTTCAACATTAGTACCCGAGGGGATGTCAACTTTCTCTGCCACTACCTTCTCCTCTGCATCTTTTTCGACCAGTTTGAGACCTACACCATGAGAAGGAATTGTTAGTGAATCCGGAGAAGATGTGGCCATATCAGTTGTTTGTCCCATGAGACGACGACAAGCTACGACTTCTTTGATGAACTGTGGAGAAAATATGGAGATACCTTCAGCCAACTCATCACCCAGATTTGTAATGGTCGCTCCGACAACTGGAGGGGTTGGAGCCAATGGAATCAACGGATCATCAGGGTTATATTCCTCAACTTTAGAGGTTTTGGGCTCCACCCACGAGTTCGAGCCTTCGTCATCCTTATCCTTGCCCTTAAGCTTAATCTTCTCCCTCTCGATCTCTTCATGGATTAGGCGTCTGCCTTTCTCCAAAGCCTCAGGTTTTTCACCTCCGAGAAAGGTCTGCATCAGCTGGTTTTCATCAATCTCTTCGACCATCAACCACCGCTTCTTGCCTTCGAAAATTGCATCCCATACATTGGCCAGAGTAACATGATAGTCCAAAATCCAAGAGATGTCTCGAGTCTTGATGACTTGACCAAAGAAGTCGAACAACAGTTCCTCAAAACCAGCTATTTCTTTCTCTTTTTCAGCGAGCTTATCAGCAGCAGCAGTGGCTGATTCAAGAGCATTATTGGCGTTACTTTCAGCAAGAGCTGCATGCTCCTCAGCTTGGACAAGTTGGTAATTTAAAACCCCTTCTTCTTTTTTGGCAAGAGCGAGGTTGTCCTTTAAGCTCGCCCTCTCCTCCTCCCAGGCAGCTTTCTCGGCAGCAAAGTGTTCCTGTGCTGTTTTCAGTTCAGTGTTGATTGCCCTAAGATCTTCCACTTTGTTCCTCAAAGCCACCCGTTACTGGCTGTTTGAATCAAGCTCACTGCGAAAACGCTCCTTAGCACTTTCTAGCTCAGACCTGTAATTCTCTGCATCTCACCGAGCTAAAGCCAGTTGGGCCTGTGCATCCTCTAGTTCTTTTTCCATTTTGCTCTTAGCCCTAGCATCATTATCAATCTTCACTCTGGATCTGGCTGCTTCCATCTCCAGGTGGCGGATGGCAGTAGAAAGTGTGGCAGCATGCTTCTTCATTACCCCGTATTGTTTAGCCAAATGGCATACGTACCCTATCACCTCTGTGTCCCAATCCTCGAGGACCGGTTCAAGATTCTGGACGAACATCATCCTCTCAAAGAAGATATCAGGGAATTGCTTTCATAACGCTCCAGCCTGGCCTGAATTTCAGAATTGGGAGAAATAATCTATGCAGCGGTGGTATCCAAGTCGTGCTTACTAGAGGAAATATGAGATGTCCTTTTCTTCTCCACGATCTTTCCCTCATCTTTGTTTTTGCCCTCAGGCTGGTGGTGTTTTTTAGAAGACCAGATATGAGAAGGCGTACTTTTCGGAGGGGTTGAATATCTAGGAAGTTACTTACCCCCAGCCAATAGTGATGGACGACTATGAGGCTTTCCAGAAACTTTCTTTGATGGAGATCGAGATCTTGTAGAATAAGAATGATGAGAATCCCGGGGACGACGACTATCTCTTCCCCGACTATCACTATGAACATGCTCCGGATTTGGAAGGAGGCTTGGTGTACCCTCACGAAGGGAACGATTAGAATAAGACCGTTTACGGGATATTTCCCCTGCAAAAGAAACAGGTGCATGCTAAAACTATGAATGTCAGGGGTATAAGAGTGTTATGATAAATGGTGCATGTGATTTGTGCATCCCGTGAAATCCCTCTTTAATTGACCAGGGCCCAGAGTTAGGCTCGTTTGGGTGACTCCTTTTTCTCCAACTAGAGCATTCATCTCCTTAGAGGTAGGAAAAATTGGTTTCCCTCCGAAGTCTTCTTGAGTATAGATATCGTCTGGTAAGGGAATCTTATTCATTTCCCCGAGTATTTGTTCCTCCGTTAACTCATCCTGAGCGACAGTTTCAACCGGTGATGAAGTTTTTAAGGGAGACTTCCCCTCAGAGGTCGGGACCTCCTTTGGCTTATCAGCTTGCACCTCGTCTCCTTTGTATACGTTTAAATATTCATCATCCTGATTGATCATCGGCGGAGGACTCTTGCTAAGGTTGGTTGCTCTACGGTTTGAGAAGTTCCTTCTCCCACATTTGGAGGCATATACTTGTAAGGTTTGCCACCCGCTCCAAGTCCGAATCTTATATCTAAAAGACGGTGTTTGTTAAGGTTCTCGTTGGTAATTGTAACAACCCGGCTTTCGACGGACCAATTTTTTTTCCAAAATACCAATCCATCGAGACCCGAGCTGTTTTGCTCTAATATCCTGCAGAAAAGACAGAGATAAAGAAATATGTCAGAATTCGTAAAGCACCACATAGAGGAAAGAATAAAATATATTGTTATTAAAATATAGCTTTACCTTAATAAACATAATGCTTAACCAGTATCCCAAGCTATCACATCTCTGTCACTACCTAACCTGCAAGTATGTAATGAGGATGGGGTCAGAACATAAGTTCTGTGTGAATGGGTTTAAACTACAAATGTTGAATAACCCTACATATACCGGTCTGTATATTTTCTTGTTTATTAGGTTATTTGTGTTAATAGCCCTTATGGCCTGTACACACGTTGCACCCATCTACTCCCTAGTGGATCAACCTAATATAGTGAATATGTAGCTACCCCCAATTATGGTATATCCCACTCGCACGGTCTCCTCCGTAGTATGCAGTCCCTTATCCAATGCCACATGTCATACTGAATCTCATGTATATATATATGTGTGTGTGCCAACGCTACGTCTACATAGAACCTTCATTACTATATTACGTAAGCTGGACTGCCACCCTAGGTTCAACTAGGTTCCGTCATCGAGTAATGCCCACTAGTCTACGATACACCACTCAGAGCAATGTGTATGTACCTAGACTTTTCCCACGTACGTATTCGTCAATTGTACTTAGTGTCTACTTGCACATGTTCTCTATATGTGCTAACCCGAGTCCCGTGGCGGGGCTAATCAAGAAACACGGATCTCGGTCGGGAGCTTTAAGATATCTGCCGATACAGATGCAAAGGTGTGCCTTTACAGTGGCTACGGTCTCACTGGACCCCTCTCTCAACTAACAAATGAAAGGCACCCATGAAAATCAAGAATGAGAACTTTCCCTGGCACAACTGCCTGGCCCTCTATGCCCTTCCCTATTGGCCTTACCTTACCCATAACTAGATAGCAAGTATATGGACTTTTGGATTTCTCTCCCTTTGCGCTTTTCATACTGACTGAAGATGGTAGGTCGACAATGAGTTGCTATCACAGGGCACTAATCGGTCTCGCCGTCTCACGCTGGTCCATCCTAATCTTTAGGTTTCTACCTAATTATTGCAACCAAGACATACTCTTGGTTCGTAACCGTGCAGACCTAACCTTTGTGAGCTCAGGTGGATCATCTGCAGTCTCACAGAGCGATACCAAGAGTACCCTACTATACGTCCTCTAAAGCTGCGTGCTTCATATCCCAGTCCGTCGTAGTCTATCCGAGTTTCTAAATAGACGTAGGCTCCTTTAACTAATGTTTTGTACTTAGTTCTCTTAACTAAGATTTTGTACTTAGTTCCCTTAACTAAGGTTTTGTACTTAGTTCTCTTAACTAAGGTTTTGTACTTAGTTCTTTTAACTAAGGCTTTGTACTTAGATTCTCTTAACTAAGGTTTTGTACTTAGCTCTCTTAACTAAGATTTTGTACTTAGTTCTCTTAACTAAGGTTTTGTACTTAGTCCTCTTAACTAAGGTTTTGTACTTAGTTCTTTTAACTAAGGTTTTGTACTTAGTTCTTTTAACTAAGGTTCTGTACTTAGTTCTCTTAACTAAGGTTTACTGACCAACTCATCTTATCTTTCATGTTTACACTGGTAAAAGAACAATAACCTAAGTGTCAACCCCGAAGATCGAAATCAACATCAGTATGACACTTAGAGAATTATTCCATTCAACCAATCTCTTGCTGTGTTAGTCTTGTGACTTATCTCATAATCATCAATTGATTACACCCTATCACTTTACATTAAGATAGGTTGCTAACATTCTCCATACTCCTTTACTTTTACATGGTTATATTTGGTTAAGTGTTGTCTAAGCACCCAAGTTGACTTAACCCCATCTACTTATCCAATCACAAGTTACATTGGTTAAGTGTTGGTTATTCATTCATGTTGACTTAACCCACCCACGCGTCATGTCATATTGGTTAAGTGTTGTTACTTAAACCTACCATAATTGGCATGTGTCATTAGCATTAATTAATTTTTAATGCACCAACCTCTCACATTAGACCTATTGTTGCGGTTGCTGGATGTGTCGGGCGGTTCCGGACAGACTTACACCACAACTCAATCTAACCTCGGGTTCAAGCACGATATGACTATCTTATCACATTAGAACTTATTGTTTGCGGTCACTGGATGTGCCGTTCCGGCCAAAATTACACTGCAAACTCAGTCTAACCTCGAGTTAGCCATGTTCCATCTTCAGCCATTTAACAGTTCATGTCGATTCTAGGTAATGTTCATCTTCAAGTTATGCCAATAGTGTCAATTTCATGTTTAAAACCCAAATTACCCAAATTTTAAGTCGTATATTCCAAAACTCGCTAATAATCATATTCAAGCCTATTCCATGTTATAATTAACTGTCCAAACCACATATTTATTCATACCAAATCTGCATATTACCCAGTCCCATGTTCATGCATATAATTTGATTAATCCTTTATGTTTATCTTCCAAATTACAAATAACTTCACATCCCATGTTATCCAATTACATGCCAATGATAATAAATTACACAAATCCCATCTCCAATTTTAATTATACAAATTTACACAAGTTCCACATTTCAGGATAATCATACCCATAATTATGTTTCAAAATTATACACCACTACTTCCAATCCATATTACACCCAACAATCCCTTTCCTTTCATAATTTCTCATTCATGTTTAAAACGTATGTATCCATGATAAACGTAGGCTTGAGATAGCCTAACTATAAAAATAAAAAGGGGAAAGAATAAAAGGAGAGAATTCAACGTAGGCATAAATAAAATAACAGATCTTGTTGAATTCACATCATATTCATTATATGTAGACATGGGGAATGGCGAATGATATTAATAACATTATACAACAAATATAATTTAAATTCCACTCACATTGCTTTGCATCCCAAATTCTAGATCTGATTTGTTTTTTATTTACTCCCTTTTTCTTCTATAATTTATAGATCTGAATCTTCTCTTTTATTGCGTAGTGTTTTTGGATCTGAAACCTCTTTGCTGTTTTCTTTGCATTTGTGACAATCCTAAGTCTAATCTTTTTTATTTACGAATAACTTTTGAAGAGAAAGAGGAGAAGATAGATCTAGTTTTAGGTGGAGAATAAGGTGTGTTTAGATTAGAGCAGAACCATGGCGTCGCCATGAATTTTTTTGAAGATAACAATTGGATTAGGGGTCCTTTTATAGCAATAAACTAACAAACCAAGACAGAAAATTTGTCCATGATCGAACAAAAGCACCCGGCCTATGTTCTGGCTAAATAGGTCGACTGCCCCAGGGAGGTCGACCCTAGTGTCGACCTCCTTCAAGGGAGGTCGACCCTATGGGCGACCCCTTGGTCGACCTCCCTTAAGGGGGGTCGAGCTCTTTGAGCGGGAATTTTCCCGCCCATGTTCCTGGACTGAATTCGAATTATTTTGAACTGTTTTGAACGTTGGTTTGGTTTATATATATGTATATAGTTTTCTATGTGTATACAAACTTATATGGCTCATAACTTCTTCGTACGTTATCGATTTACTCAAACTTGGACTCTATCCTAAGCAGAATTCCGAGACGGACACAATGGTAACATCCGTTTTACTTAATTCCTAATATTTAAATTAAGTATCCTTATTTTATTATCTTTTTCGCTACACACCCTGTTATTGAAGAAATCTTCCCTTCTCTCTCATGTATTTACTCATTTTTATTTTACACCACCATTACTTACCTATCTCTGCATAATTACACATATGTACATTTTTAATTATTCTAAAAATGCAGGGTGTTACATTCTCCCACCCTTAAAGAATTTCATCCCCGAAATTCGATAAGAGTAAAATAGATAACCCCTCGCAATACTCATCCATCAAGTGTGCATCCCATTGTTGCGACCATTGTGTACATGTGCAAAGTGAAATACATTATAGTGAAGCATGTATGACTAGTTGGTACCACCTATGTGTATGCAAATTTAAAATTTCTTTCAAAACATGATGCTTACATCCTAAATATACTTGCAGTTCTATATGAATGCAATATTTTTGAAAAATCAAAACATTTTTCACCCAAATTTTTCCCTACACTCTTACAGAGTAAGAGCATAGTTCATCCAATTGTTGCATCCAAAATCCTACCAACCATTATTAAATTTTAAAATTTAGGAAAAATCTAATTTTCCAAATTTTGTTCCTTATGTGCTTAACGGAAAATCTATATTTTCGCGTTTTCGCTTAGCATTCTATTTAGTTAACTTAGATTTCTCTTTTTCTTTGCTTCATAAATATACATATTTAATTCTTCATGCCCACCAAATTACAACAGGAAATTTTCTAATTAAACAACTCGTAGATTATGTCAAGATAAATTCTAGTACATTACTTTAACTGGATAAAAGAAAAGGAATCGGCCATACATTATATAATAAAGTACTACCCTACTAATACAGTGATAGAGGTCAGAACTCTATAGGAATAAACTACGAATGAGATCCTCTAGGCCACCTATCTTACTATCCAGATGCTTTGTAAGCTGCCTAGCCTCCTCCCTAACCTCTAACTGCATGTCCTGTAGCCAGCCCCTAACTGATCATAGGAAGTACCCATCTCCTGTAGCATCTGCTGTTGATTCTGTCCAAACTCAACCTGTGTCTGGAGCATCTCTTGCTGGTTCCTCAAGATGACCTGGTGATCTCTAACTAAACGAGCCTACTACTTAGAAACTCTCCTCAATTCCTCCCTCTAGTCTGGCTCTCTGGAAACCCAAGGGTCCCACTCAGATGTACCGGAAGTACCCCATCTTGAAGCCGAGGAAGCCCAAGCACCTCCCCAAGCCTGCTCTGTTTGATATGGGTCTGATCCTACCAACGGTACATACTGGGGTTCTCCCTCATATTCGGGCTGGTAGTTGCCACCCAGCTGTCCCTGCACATGCTCCTCCTGTACATGCTCCTCCTCCTCCCCTCGTCTCCTCTATCATGCTCCATGGGCTGAGGCTCTAACAAATCATGTAGGTGGATATGCATCCTCGTCAATGCAGCCAAATCCATAATACTGGAGGAATGAGTAGAAGGCGGTATAAAACCTTCCTATGCAGAGGAACATGGCTTCGTATAAAAACTACTGTCCATAAATTTCCGAAAGCAATGTTTGACTGCCTTGCCTCTATAGTAAAGTCATAATACTGTAGGATAGTGCGAGCCCAATTTAGCTGAATACCCCCAAAAATAGCATATGTGGCTCGTTTAATGGTTTGTGATATCCTATCAAATCCACCAGTCTGTCCAACAAGATTATACTGTAAAATCCGTATAACAAATCTAGCAAACGGACGTAGATGGGCATAATCCCAACTCCACTCGTAAGCATCATTGAAAATCCTATGCCACATAGTCAAGTCAGTCATCTCAAGATCCCCTAGCTCATGTCTCGTACCACGGATGTTCAACATTTCCCCAAACTGTATTTCATTGAAACCAATGATGGTTCCCTTTACATCCGAATTATAGGTAACCAAACCCTCATTATCTACCCCAATTTCTAAATTAGCATCAAAAAGTATTACTAACCTCTTGTAGCCCTTTCGCTTGACTACATTAGTATCTAAAATTGTGGTTAATCCCGCATCTGCAAATAAACCCTCCAATTGTGTTCCAACAAAATCACCAAACTTAACCGGACACCCTAACAACAACTTCAAACCTACAGTGTTGACGTATGCCTCGACTATTTCTCTTTGAGTGTTGCACCAAGCGATCTCTTGAGGTGTGAGTTGGGGAAAAGAGGCAAGAAGGGAGGATGAGTCTGTCATGGCGAATTAATCTTGAATTGAGAGGGGAAAGGTATAGATCCGGGTAGAGGAGGCTTCTAGCTTCGATTTGGGGGTAATTTTGCGCGAAATGGTGGAGATTTGGAGTGGTGGGAGGTGAAAAACGTGGTGGTGAAGGCGGGTTTCGTGCTTGCTGAAATGGAGAAGGGGGAGCAGCGAATGGAGCCGAAGGCCTTTGGCCTTCGGCGTTTTTTTTTTTGCGTGAACTAGGTCGATTTGCAGGTCGACCTTCCTATGGGGAGGTCGACACCCTGGTCGACCTCCCTATATTAGGTCGACACTAGGGTCAATCTAGTTTTTTGTATTTATTATTATTATTGTTCGTTCCGTCTCCTTCCTCGATCATTTACCTCCGTTTTTATGCTATATTGTAGATCTAAAACTTGCTATGTTTATTGGTAACCGTCCATTCTTCTAGAACATGTTCCAACTCCATAAAATAAAAACTTAAGCAGAACATAAAGTCTTAAATATCCATTTTTGTGTACACATTTTTCTTCCTCTTAAAAGTTCAAAATTTCCCTTATCTCCTTTTTTGGTGTACGGGGGTAAAAGTCTGATATTATAATTTTTTTCGAATCTATTTCTCAAGTGGTTCCCATACTAACCTAAGATTATAATATATATATATATATACTTATAATATATGTAATATTTATATTTTCCAAAAATACTAATACATTCACTCATAAACTTTTCACTTGGAAAACTAAGCCGAAGCTCTGATACCAGATGTAACAACCCGGGTTCCGACGGACCGATTTTTTTTCCAAAAGTCCAATCCATCGAGACCAGAGCTATTTTTCTCTGGTATCCTGCAGAAAAGACAGAGATAAAGAAACATGTCAGAACTCTTAAAGCACCTCATAGCGGAAGGAATAAAATATATTGTAATTAAAATATAACTTTACCTTAATAAACATACTGCTTAACCAGTATCCCAAGCTATCACATCTCTGTCACCACCTAACCTGCGAGTATGTAATGAGGAGGGTGTCAGAACATAAGTTCTGGGTGAATGGGTTTAAACTTCAAATGTTGAATAACCCTACGTATACCGATTTGTTATTTTTTCTTGTTTATTAGGTTATTTGTGTTAATAGCCCTTATGGCCTGTACACACGTTGCACCCATCAACTCCCTAGTGGATCAACCTAATATAGTGTATATGTAGCTACCCCCAATTAAGGTATATACCACTTGCACGGTCTCCTCCATATGTATGTAGTCCCTTATCCAGTGCCACATTTCGTACCGAATCTCATGTATATATATATATATATATATATATATATATATATATATATATATATATATATATATATATATATATGTGTGTGTGTGTGTGTGTGTGTGTGTGTATGTGTGTGTGCCAATGCTACGTCTGCATAGAATCTTCATTACTATATTAGGTAAGCGTTTGGACTGCCACCCTAGGTTCGACTAGGTTCCGTCATCGAGTAATGCCCTCTAGTCTACGATACACCACCCAGAGCGATGTGTATGTACCTAGACTTTTCCCATGTACGTATTCATCAATTGTATTTACTGTCTACTTGCACATGTTCTCTATATGTGCTAACCCGAGTCCCGTGGCAGCGCCAATCAAGAAACACGAAACTCGGTCAGGAGCTTTAAGATATCTGTCGATGCAGATGATTAGGTCTACCTTTACAGTGGCTATGGTCCCATTAGACCCCTCCTTCAACTAACAAATGAAAGGCACCCATGAAATTCAAGAATGAGAACTTTCCCAGGCACAACTGCCTGGCCCTCTATGCCCTTTCCTATTGGCCTTACCTCACCCATAACTAGATAGCAAGTATATGGTTTTTTGGAGGTCTCTACCTTTCCTCTTTTCACACTGACTGAAGATGGCAGGTAGACGACGAGTTGCTATCACAGGGCACTAATTGGTCTCGCCGTCTCACGCTGGTCCATCCTAGTCTTAAGGTTGCTTCCTAATTATTGCAACCAAGGCATACTCTTGGTTCAAAACCATGCAGACCTAACCTTTGTGAGCCCAGGTGGATCATCTGCATTCTCACAGAGAGATACCAATAGTACCCTACTATACGTCCCCTGAAGCTGCGTGCTTCATTTCCCAGTCCTTCGTAGTCTATCCGAGTTTCTAAATAGACGTAGGCTCCTTTAACTAAGGTTTTGTACTTAGTTCTCTTAACTGAGGTTTTGTACTTAGTTCCCTTAACTAAGGTTTTGTACTTAGTTCTCTTAACTAAGGTTTTGTACTTAGTTCTCTTAACTAAGGCTTTGTACTTAGATTCTCTTAACTAAGGTTTTGTATTTAGTTCTCTTAACTAAGGTTTTGTACTTAGTTCTTTTAACAAAGGTTTTGTTCTTAGTTCTCTTAACTATGGTTTTGTACTTAGTTCTTTTAACTAAGGTTTTGTACTTAGTTCTTTTAACTAAGGTTCCGTACTTAGTTCTCTTAACTAAGGTTTACTGACCAACTCATCTTATCGTTCATGTTTACACTGGTAAAAGAACAATAACCTAAGTGTCAACCCCGAAGATCGAAATCAACATCAGGTTGACACTTAGAGGATTATTCCATTCAACCAATCTCTTGCTGTGTTATTCTTGTGGCTTATGTCATTCTCATCAATTGATTACGCCCTATCACTTTACATTAAGATAGGTTGCTAACATTCCCCATACTTCTTTACTTTTACTCGGTTATATTTGGTTTAGTGTTGTCTAAGCACCCAAGTTGACTTAACCCCATCTACTTATCCAACCACAAGTTACGTTGGTTAAGTGTTGGTTATTCATTCATGTTGACTTAATCCAACCATGTGTCATGTCATATTAGTTAAGTGTTGTTACTTAACCCTACCATACTTAGCATGTGTCATTAGCATTAATTAATTTTTAATGCACCAACCTCTCACATTAGACCTATTGTTGCGGTTGCTGGATGTGCCAGGAGGTTCCGGGCAGATTACACCACAACTCAATCTAACCTCGGGTTCAAGCACGATACGACTAACTTCTCACATTAGAACCTATTGTTTGCGGTCACTAGATGTGCCGGGTGGTTCCGGGTAGAATTACACTGCAAACTCAGTCTAACTTCGAGTTAGCCATGTTCCATCTTTAGCCAATTAACAGTTCATGTCAATTCTAGGTGTTGTATGCCAATTACCAAATTCACAAATATGTTCATGTTCAAGTTATGCCAATAGTGTCAATTTCATGTTTAAAACCCAAATTAACCAAATTTTAAATCATATATTCCAAAACTCGCTTATAATCATATTCGTGCCTATTCCATGTTATAATTATATGTCCAAACCACATATTTATTCATACCAAATCTGCATATTACCCAGTCCCATGTTCATGCATATAATTTGATTAATCCTTTATGTTTATCTTCCAAATTACAAATAACTTCACATCCCATGTTATCCAATTACATGTCAATCATAATAAATTACACAAATCCCATATCCAATTTTAATTATACAAATTTACACAAGTTCCACATTTCAGTATAATCATACCCATAATTTTGTTTCAAAATTATACACCACTACTTCCAATCCATATTACACCCAACAATCCCTTTCCTTTCATAATTTCTCATTCACGTTTAAACGTATGTATTCATGGTAGATGTAGGCTCGAGATAGCCTAACTATAAAAATAAAAAGGGGAAAGAATAAAAGGAGAGAATTCAATGTAGGCATAAATAAAATAACAGATCTTGTTGTATTAACATCATATTCATTATATGTAGACATGGGGAATGGCGAACGATATTAATAACATTATACAACAAATATAATTTAAAGTCCACTCACATTGCTTTGCATCCCAAATTCTAGATCTGATTTGTTTTTGATTTACTCCCTTTTTCTTCTATAATTTATAGATCTGAATCTTCTCTTTTCTTGCGTAGTGTTTTTGGATCTGAAACCTCTTCGTTGTTTTCTTTGCATTTGTGACAATCCTAAATCTAATCTTTTTGAGTTAAGAATAATTTTTGAAGAGAAAGAGGAGAAGATAGATCTAGTTTTGGGTGGAGAATAAGGTGAGTTTAGATTAGAGCAGAGCCATGGCGTTGCCATGAATATTTGTGAAGATAACAATTGGATTAGGGTTCCTTTTATAGCAGAAACCAACGAACCAAGCCATAAATTCTGTCCTGGATTGAATAAAAGCACCCAACCCATGCTCTGGCTAAACAGGTCGACCCCCCCTAGGGAGGTCGACCATAGTGTCGACCTCCTTTAAGGGAGGTCGAACCTATGGTCGACCCCATGGTCGACCTCCCTTAAGGGGGGTCGACCTCTTTGAGTTGGAATTTTCCCGCCCATGTTCCTGGCCTGAATTCGAATTATTTTGAACTTTTTTTAACGTTGGTTTGGTTTATATATATGTGTATAGTTTTCTGTGTGTATACAAAATTATATGGATCATAACTTCTTCATACATTATCCGATTTACACAAACTTGGACTCTATCCTAAGGAGAATTCCGAGATGGATGCAATGGTTACGTCCGTTTTACTTAATTCCTGATATTTAAATTAAGTATCCTTATTTTATTATCTTTTCCACTACACACCCTGTTATTGAACAAATCTTCCCTTCTCTCTTATGTATTTACTAATTTTTATTTTACACCTCTATTATTTACCTATCTCTGCATAATTACACATATGTACATTTTTAATTATAGTGAAAATGCGGGGTTTTGCAGTAATACATTCTTAATCCTTAAGAAATCTGAGTTACTTTTGAGTAGGCGGGACATTCGGTCTTCATATATCGATCCTTCCGCTCTCTCAAAGTTGTGATCTGTATGGAACAAAATGACTCATTAGCATTGAAATTATGCATTAGAAGTGAATGGGGGAAAGTTGAAAACATACTTTCTTGTAGCCACTTCCTCGTACATCCAGCTTGCTGTTTTATATAGAACCAGTCAGATTTTATGTCCCCTATATTACTATAACCATCCGTCACAACTTTTCTGTTGACAACTGATTCGAAGAAAGAAAAATTGGGAGCCCCTGCGGAACAATGCTTGAAATAGTAATAGCATTTCATATCTTTAAGGGTAAGTTCGGTTTGTAGAATCTCCGCATAAGCAATATACAGAGTATACAGAGCCGCGTAGGCATTCAGATGGAGTTGCATAGGGGCAATGTGTAATTGTCTTAAGTGATCGACAACAAGTGGAGGGAAGGGAGGAATGGCTCCTACCCAGCACATGAGTCGACTAACACCCGAGGAATTCCGCGTCTTAAGCATATCTACTTAAGTTCTATATCGTCTAGCTTGGAAGGTAGAGAATCAGTGAGCTTCTCTATTTCCTTAACACCTGGAATTTCGTCAGGAGCTCGATCATCCTCATCTTCAAGGGATGTGCTCTCAGAAGACATTGACTCTATATCGGTATATGTCTCGTAATCAGGGTCGGATTTTTCCTCATCTGAATCAGAGGGAAGCACATCAGGATCATGATGTACTGATGTCTCTGATTCGGTACTTTCGTTCGATGTCTTAGTCACTTGTTTATCCGACATAACTGTGTTGGCGAGTAAAAATTAGAACACAAGTTACCTATTCCCCGTGTGTGTAAGTGCAAGAGTGTGCTTGTGCGTACATATAAGAAAAGCATGAAGTTATTTAAATGAATATGATATTGGTCGTGATATGCCATCAAGTTAAGTTGTTCAGTCCAGAAAGTTCATCTCGAAGGGTCTATCCTAACGGTCCATTGTCATATATTGCATTGCTTAAGTTAATGTGTGTCTGAGATCGTCAACAAGGATGGTTCGTTGGAGTCTTGGGGATCGGATCATGACACAAATGTCAATGCGTGGAACTGGGATCGGATCGTGGGTATCCGATCGCTAGCAAGTTATGCTAGTAAGGCAGCATCGCCTTGTGATGTAGGCTACGGCTCACAGAACGATCCACTCCATGATCACTCCCCCGATCCATTCCACTCCATGATCACTCCCCCGATCCATTCCACTCCATGTCTCCATCAGCCAGCATTCCCCCAACATATGGCGATCCGATCCGTTTCTACGTTAAACACCAGCTCCATCTCGCTTTCCTCCATCCCGCTGCTATCCCGACCCAAACCCGAACCTCACTTATGATCCAACCTGGCCTGCTCTTCCTCCTCTCTTGTTTCTCCTCTCCATTCATGAACTCATAAAACTGAACCTATCTATTACTATTTCTAGACCTGGCGCCTTCATTGTTCACTATCGCTGCTTGGTGAAAAGGGAATAAAAAGGCGCAGAAAAGGAATCAAACAAAAGAAGAAGAACCCAACGCCATTACCTTTTTATTATTGAAAGGAAACATCTATTTTGGTTGAAAGTCAAATTAGGGTTTTGAAGGTAAAAGGTAGGAAGAGCGACAGCTGCAAAAGAAAGAGAAAGGAAGAAGGAAAACAAAGAAAAGGGATCGGC
The DNA here is from genome assembly GCA_030737875.1 of Allium sativum. Taxonomy (NCBI): domain Eukaryota; kingdom Viridiplantae; phylum Streptophyta; class Magnoliopsida; order Asparagales; family Amaryllidaceae; genus Allium; species Allium sativum. The sequence goes on along the minus strand of CM060923.1, from coordinate 566,392,246 downwards.
TTATATAAGAAATTCAAAGACCCTTCATACCCCCTTTTTTGTTTTACTTGGAGATGATGGGCCACGAGCAAAAGCCCGTAACGGCTCGTGATACGGCCCGCTCTACCCGAATTTTTGGATCGAAATCAGAAGGACCATCGCAGCTTAAGGGAAGGCCCGCTCGATCGTTGATTCATGATAGACGCCACGTGTGTGCGAATCACGATGAGGTTAAATGACCTGAATTAAAGAATAGCAACCAGACGGAAACCATGAAAATGTTTGAAAAGGTGTAAGGACTTACCTTACTGATTGTAAACAACACACTTTGAAGTTTAGAATATGAGATTCGAATCAGCCAACAAATGAAGAACTTATCAAAGGATTCAACTTGATATTTATACCCGTTAAAGGACACAATTCTCTGAAGCAATACGAGATTTCAAACAGACATGACAACTGATTAACATCGCTTCATGATAAGATAGCGCAGTGCTTTTGAAGCAAGTTCCATCCTTGATAAAACGTACTTCGAGGGGGCAAAATGTTGGCTAGCTTTTGGGTCAAGCCACCAAGATTCACACATATGGATTTTTACTCATAAAAGCCATGAAACCCCGATCATGGTCACCAAGCCCTTGCCGGATCGTGACACTACTGCTACGCCACCCCGATCGCGGTCCCCTACAACGATCCGATCCATCCACACCTGAGTCATTACCACAATCCGATCCTTGAAACTGAGATATGAAGGCCATGGCCAAGTCATTCACGATCTGATGATGAAGGATCTTATGCCACATGTCCATAACTGTCATTTTGACCATTTCTCCATCAAGCTACGAACCCATCCGAGATTATCGGGATTTGTGACACGTGTGACCACGATCCGTCTGCAAATATCATCTATAAATAGCCCTAGATTTGGCATTTTTCAGGATCTTTTGGCAATTCGGAGCTCTGATTCCACCATTATCATATCTCCATTATTTCTACTTAGAGTTATCTCGAATTTGCTGAGTGGATCAATATTGTAAAAGTGAGGTTGAGAGATAAATCATTGGTTGTACTTGAATCTTAAGTATAATCATTGATATAAAGTGGACGTAGGCTCATTAACGCCGAACCACTATAAACCTTGTGTCTTTTATGCTTTTTCTTGCATTTTTCCTAATATTAGTCTCCCCCAAATTAGAATAATTCGGGTGTTAGACCCAATTTTGGATCTAACAGAAATATTCTTGTACTCCGATATAAATTGTTGTAATAAGCAATGAAATGTTCTTCTATTTGTGTTCGAATTTGTCGTGTTCTCAAAACAATCTGGGCTTTCATTTACTGGGAAGTTTGGGTCGTCACAACTGAGTTGTTTAATGATTTACTTAATTTATGCACCGACAATCCAATGGAGTAAACCTGTTCCGCGTTAACGGCGTGGTCCTGTGATTAGCCTTATTATTAAATAGGTTATATAAGATTTCTGATACCAGTCCTAGGATTGACTTATAGTTTGTTTCACTTTTCAAACTCGGGTGCCCTTTTTTCTACACGGGCAACCTTATATTCAAGTTTTACCAAACTCATTCTGGATAGCTATGGAGCTGAAGATGGATTTTACCATTTCTATTATGTTGTTTAGACTTCATTTAGTATATTATGTTTGATTCCGCTGCAGACATTTGATATTAAGTTGAAAACTGTATTATGTACTAAGTATGATCTTATTATGCTGTGTAACTCTGATGATATATTATTTCCACTATAATTTGATGTACATTATATGCTGTAATTCTATATTTCTGTTCTGCTGTTATTATTTATGTGTTATATTCCAATGATTATCCTTACTTTTGTACTACGGGAGTTTGGGGTCATCACACAAACATAGCCAACCATCATCCAGTGTGCATTACACAACTGCATAAGCATTAAACATAAATACTTAACACTTACAACAGTCTGTCAACCCATCGATTGACATACAACTAAATATTGAGATTAGTGTATGTCCAATATCATCCCAATACCCGTGTGGGGTTTTCAAGCAACAAACATTGATTATTATTTGTGCAGTTGGGCGATGTGTAAAATAAATCGTCCCAATCCATATCAGTTAAATGTGTGTACATAAACAAATCGTCCGATTTATAAATGAATATTTATTTTATTCATATACGCGTTAAAAATTATATTTTTAACTATAAAATATTTATTTCAAATCATGAATATTTTATACAGTTCATTTATACAATAAATATGATATTTTTATAGTTTTAACATTTTTAGAAAATTTTGGCAGCATAACGGCGCGATACTAGAAGCGGAATAAGGTCTAGCCTTATTCCTCGCCTACTAATGGCTCACGCCATATACAAACCAAATACTAATCAATTCATTTCATTTTCCAAACCAAATTCAACCAAATAATCCAATCAACCAAACAAACATGGTTTCAAACAAAGGTGTCAGGTGCTTCTAAGCACCGTCTGCATCCTAGTATATATATATATATATTTATTTAATTAGAAAATAAATTAAAGTGAGAAGTTCTCACCTTTAGGATCCACTCCTCCATTCTTTATTTTTGAATGGTTTGGATTTGGATTTGATTCCAGTTGGTTCCATCGTAATTTGTTTCATGCGGTTTTATATTAAAAATCCCAATTCTAAACAATGATGTTTATAAATAAAAATCACATTTTTATTCCAATGCAATCTTTATAAAACTCATATTTCTATATTGCTATTTCGTATATAAAAGTCACATTTTTATAATTCAGATTTATATATAAAAATCATATTTTACATCGCTACTTCATTATAAAAATTATATTTTTAGTTTGCTAGATATATAAAAAAAATCATATTTTTATTTTAAATGATATATATAAAAATCGTATTTTTATATGACCAAAAATCATATTTTATATCACTACTATATATATAAAAATTATATTTTTATATTGCTTCTATAAATATAAAAATCTTATTTTTATATCGTTTCTATATATAAAAAGCTCATTCTTTTGTCAATGCTAGATGGATAAAAATCACATTTTTATATTTTTTAAAAAACAATTCTTTATATTTTAAAAAAATCGCTTCTTCATATTTTTAAAAATTGCTTCTTTATATTTTTTTTAAAATAAAATCTTTTCATGTTTTAAAAATCAAATCTTTTTAATTTTAAAAACATAATCTTTTTAATTTTAAAAATCTAACCTTTTTAATTTTAAAAATATAATCTTTTTATATCAAAAATCTACATTATAAAAATCAAAATTCTACATTATAAAAATCAAAATATTAATTCAAATCTTATATTTCTAATCCAATGTGATATATATCTATATATACATAAAACTCCTCTAATTACATAATAAGAAAAATAGAAAAATAAATAAATTAAAAAGCTCACAGTTTCGATCGGAGAAAGGCTGAGGGCTTATGGTGATCGGAGGCGGGCTGTGGAGGCGGCGGCAGGTGGTCGGAGTAGTCCTGGGTAGCGGCGTCGGCGGAATGGTGATCGACGGTTCGGAGGTTGGGCGCGGGGTCTGGGGGTTTGGGGATTCGCGGTTTGCTGGAGAGAGAAGGGGAAGGGAGGAGGAAGAGGAGGGGTGTCGGAGATGGGTGACCATGGACGAAAAGGGGGAGTGGCGATGGACGATCGAAGGGGGGCGACGGTTTTCTCAATTTGGGGGAACGGTGTTCGTGTGTTGGCAACGTGAAGAGATAATAAGGGTTTGACCGTGTGTTTGAATATATACTCTCTTTCTTATTTATTTAATTATTTTTTTAATTCCTTTAATTCCAAAAATACTCATTAATCCATACCAACTCCAAATCAAACCCAACGACTATCGCCCCTAGCTAAACATCCCTATTCCGAACATAATGGAATATGTTTCGCAAGCCCATTTGATTGTTTCAATCAGTTATTATTTAATTTAAAATATAAATCCATATATATTCCATTTGAACGTACATTTTAATTTATCGGGGCCACATACTGACTCCAAAAATTCCCGAAAAATAAATCTAGCTTTGATTTGACGATACAGTCCTAACAAAACTGATTTCGTCGAATTTGAAGACTGTTTGAAAAACGGTCAATTTTCAGTCGATTAATCTCAAAATGAAAGTGCCAAACACGTTTAAATTCAACATGCTCACATATTAATTCCATAAATTATGAAAATTGGAATCTGGTAATAATTTGACGTTCCAGATCCAACAAAAGTGGTTTTATTGAAAACGGAGGTCATTTGCAAAATGGCTATTTTTAAGGGCTAATTATATATAAATTCCATAGTGACTATTCTGAATTTTCAATTGGACATAAATTTTTATTCCTGCTATGAAATCTGGATTTTTCACATTCTTTGGAAAGATATTTTCAAATAGATTCAAATATCTCCGCTTTTACTAAAATCCGATTTATTTTGAATCATGTACATTCATTTGAAATTTGAAATCAAAATTTCAAACTACCGCACAATTTCCAATTCCTTTTATAATTAAAATAAATATTTATGTTCTAACTTCAATTTAAATAAATTTATACGTTCTAATTTTATTCAAAATAAATTTCTAGTTGTAATTATTTAAAATAAATCATTTTAAATATTCAAAATTCATTAAAATTGCCAAAATAAAAATTTTAAATTGGTTCTGGTTTTTCGGATTGTTACATCTGCCCCACCTAAAATATTTTCGTCCTCGAAAAGGAACGGAGCTGAAAGTTGTTTAACTAACCAACTCAACTTTTAGTTTGGCTTTCATTCTTCAACTTTTCTATTTCTTAGAATTTTTAAATTCTTCAAAAATTTGGTTAACACCCTAAATTTTCGAAAATAATCGCCATAACATCCTTTGTACGGGAAGACATTTAAAACCTTAACAAGTCACGCAGGTCCCTCATCATCCAAAAGGAAAAAGAAAACGCCAAGCAGCTAGCCAATCGGCTCATAAAATCATCAAAACCTAATAAATTAGTAAACATGTACTTATTTGTCGTGCATACAATTTTATTCCTCTGCTTAGCTTCCCTGCTATGACCTGTCCAATGTATATACATGTATATGCATGCAATTTCAATCAATTTTCAAATTAGTTCAATATTTGACTCAATTTGGGTTAATGGTTCAAAATTATAATTAATCAAACCAATACTCAAACAACACAATCATCAATCAATTAGTTGATTATCGTTTCAAACACATAATTTTTTTATATATAAAAATACATTTTTGATGCCAAGTCACAACAATAGACCCTATATAGTTTTGGTTCTCATACCAGCCAGTTGGAAATATATAGATATCCCACTTTCGAAGCTCGAGCACAGATGCTGATGATGTGGCCACATCATCAGAATCATGCCCGAGCGACTAGAGTATGATTTTATATCTATCCCGTATATTCAAGGTTTCATATACACGTTTGCAAGGCATATATGCAAAACCTTCATATACTAGATTGTCCAAATTCAATATAAAATAAACAATCAAATTCGTATAATTAGGTTAAATTTTCAAAACAAAATTTGTTTTTCATTTTTATTTTAAAAACACTACTCTTCACACTCGTTCTAGGATACTATTGATCCTATCTCTAACGAGTATTTCTCATTGGATATTACTAATCCAATCTATGATGAATTCTTTCATTCGCTTCTAATATGTCTTGTTATCGAGCTCTGTAAACCAAAGCTCTGATACCAAACTATAATGACCCGAACTTCCCCGGTCTCTGAAGAGAAGAGAAAGAACGGATTGTTTGAGAACACGATAAATCAGAATGCAAACAGAAGAACATTTCACTGCTCATTACAACAATTTACATCAGAGTACAAGAATATACAGAGTATGAACAAATAATATACATTTGATAAATATCAGAGATTTACAAATTACAATGCAGCGGAAAATAATACAGAATAATAAACTCCAGGTCAGTCATGTGAGTGGTGCGAGAAACAAAACAGTTATTTAAAACTTTACTTTAAAAGAGAGTAAATCAAGGGACAATGCCATATAACAAGGAATGGGTTTCCTCCCAAGAATACTAGTGCATAGAATGAATAGTGCAATGCTTTTTGGAAAAATTAAGCTATTATAAGACCCAGGTCCCATCACATAATGCAACGCAAGCCAGAGGATAGGGTTTTCCCTTATAATAGCCGAATAAGCTTGGTACGTTTAGAACAAATCATTTGATACTATTATAAGTGCATAGTATCAAAACAACTTCAAATATAAATGTCAATCCTAGATGGCATGGGTACCATATATTATGTCGCCATACTAGGCTCTATAATCAAAGCCCAAATGTCACTTATTGGAAATTGGATTTCCGTTTGAGGATTGGCAATTCCTGAACACACGTTTCCCTACCCTATAGGGCATAATTGAGCCATATGACTTAGCTCCGTAGTAACTGATATATCCGAGGCGCCTCGCAATCCAACAACCACATAGGTAAAAATAATAAATGTCTGGGGTCCATACCATGAAACCACCCATAGCTAGAAAGAAACGTCATGTCCTCCTTGGTCCCTTATCCCATTTTTGACTCATACCGATGTGTGAGGCTCGGAATTACTTTTATACACAAAGTTATGCTATATTAAAGCCGTGCTTTGATCATCAACCACAAGACTTTGCTTTACAAAAGGAGCCCTGATCATTTGCATCTCAGCATGCCACACTAACAATTCATGCCATGCAACTGATGTCTATCGATATATAACTTCTGAGCTCGTACGTCTTAGAGAATGGTGTTAGACAAGAGAATAAATTCTTCGCCACCAAACAGATATATATTTAATAGAGATCAGTCAACACAGAATAAAATCCAATGTCAGACACACATCCATCAAATAGTTCATTCTAGGTCTAAACAAAACCGGAGGCACCTTATTCCTTGTCCCATGTCCAATGCAGGAGAGAGATCCTCACATATCCGGTCGATCTCCAAGTATGTCTGGACGATCACCACTTATTACCTTGTCTTGGGTGTACAGCCTAATTAAGACATCAGTAATCATCTAAATGATGTGAAGACCTCCGGTCTTCAACTATCATCTTCATCTTCGATTTATCATCGAATCAGTTATTCAGAATTGGTATAAACCCAGCCTTTCCGAATAACTCGCGTATATAATAAACAAGTGCTATAAAAACACAACATACACCTCATTCCAATTAAGAATATTCTTTTATTTAAATGTTCATATTCTTTGGGAAAGGTTCCCATTAATTTTATGAAAGATAAATTCCTTAAATTTATTGTTTATTCTTCCATTGGATATCAATTCAAACCAAATTAAGGTTTATCCAAACTAGTATGGATTATTAGCGAACCTTACCGAAGTCATCATTTATTATATTTTCCAATCCCAACCTATTCATTCCCTGGAGCCAAACTGGTAATACCCCATATCTAACACCATTGTGTTATCGGTAAAATTATTTACCATTTCACGTTCAAATCTAATTAAAGATTTAACTATCGCTTGGAGCAAAACTGGTGATACTCCACTCTCGATCATTTCCCAAATTTGATAATTTAAATTATCAGTTCCCATTTCATTCTAATTAAAGATTCATTAAAACTCCACTTGGTTTTAATCTTCCCAAAAATCAATATTAATGATTATTTAACTTTGGAAACACAAACTTGTCGCATCGACAGTCTTGACCGTACTATTGATTTCTACCGATACATAACCTCTAAGCTCGTACGTCTTAGAGAATGGTGTTAAACAAGAGAAATAATTCTCCGCCACAAAACATATATATATTTAGCAGAGATCAACCATACAGTTCGAAATACAATATTAGACACATAATCCTGTCTTTAACTAAGTTAAAGAAGTAATGTCATTTAAAACACAGTTCACGATAAACCCAAATCACATCGATTAATTATGGAATCTTCACGGAAAATAGATCAGTATATGATCGATATTAATTTCCATACCAGACTAATAATATAAATGGAATAATGACAAATCCTATTAAATTCCATATATATAATAACAATCTTCCTCCACAGAAGCTCACTTCGATTATTACCAAATCGAATTCCATTCAATTCTAATTTGATATATTAAACTGGAAAAACTTTACTTTGGAAAATTTCCATTAAATCTTAATAAAAAGGTTTATAAATTCCAAATTGCATTTCATTATAAATCGGGTTAAAGAACGAATGTCGTTAAAAACACAGTTCACAATAAACCTAATTCACATCTCATTTTATTCCAATTAAATGTTAATTAACTGGAAACTCTAATAATCTTAATTAAAAGATTTATTCTTTTCACACGGGGTTTAAGAGCAGTGTTATTTAAGACACCATTCACGAAAAACCCAAAATCCAATTCTTTTATTAAATTCCAATTAAATATTAATTAATTGGAAAAACTTCACAAAATCTTAATTAAAGATTTATTCTTTTCTTGATTGGGTTTAAGAACAGTGTTACTGAAGACACCATTCATGACAAACCCAAAATATCATTTGATATTAAATACAAGGCTCTGAATAGAAATTATATCGGTTTATATTCAATGTCAAATTCTGAAATCAACAAATATCATATTGGGAATAACGATATAGATATCTTCCAAATTCCTATATCAATATTCGTATAATCACAGAATCCAATATCGAAATATTTCGAAGATAATTTCAATTCAAATCCATTCCAATTCATATATTGGAAATTCTGTTTATTTTTAAAACAATTTCAAATCCAATCTATTTATTTTAAAAATATTGGATTATAATTCTAGTTCATAACTAGTTAATTCTGATAAAAATATAATTTTATCTTTACAAACATGGAATTTTTCACCCAAATTCTTTCCAAATCATTTATTATGATTTTATACAAATTATTAGTATTTTTAATAATTTTATCAAGGCCCGTACAATCGATTTCCAAAAACGGTCATCCAACTGCACTTACAACGACCTTTTCCAAAGTTGATTTGGAAATAATTCCTAATCCAACTGTTAGATTTCAAATATATTATATTCTTGGAAAGTTCTTTTCGATACGAACCCAACGATTCCTGTTTTAGGAGAATCCAACGGTCGGATCTCCCGTAATGTCAATTCGAAGTCAATGGTCGAAATTCGTGAACTACTGTGGCGCGGCGCGGTCTATTCAGGCCATTAAATATGTATAATATATATATTATATATATTTCATCGATTTCCATTTAAAACGTATTTTATAAATCGTTTTAAATTCATTTTCAAAATGATTTCAACTTCATATTCAATTTTAAATCGAAATTGAATATTTTATATCATTAATATATAAATGATAATATTTTCAAAACATTAGATTTTAAAATCACTTCCTTTTCGATATTCTTTACAAAAATGAACAAAAGCGATATAAGTATCGTTCGCGTGAAAATGGCGTATACATAATCAACATGGCTTCATATATTTAAATATTTTCGTGTCCATCCCAAATCGGACATCAAAATCACATTTTGATTCATTGCTGAATATTATTTTAAAATATTTATTATTGATCGTTTTAAGATATTCGTTAATTTAAAATATTCGTTCTTTCCAAATTGGAATCAGACACAGTCAATTACCATATAATTTTATTTATTTGGATTTCATACACACATGTACACAACAATAATCAAACACAGTCAACCATCATCCAGAGTGCCCTACACAACTGCATAAGCATTAAATATAAATAACTAACGCTTACAACAGTCTGTCAAACCATCGATTGACATAAAACTAAATATGGGGATTAATGTATGTTCAATATCATCTTAATACCCATGTGGGCTTTTCAAACAACAAACACTGATTATTATTTGTGCAGTTCGGCGATGTATAAAATATATCATCCCAATCCATATCAGTCAAATGTGTGTGCATAAACAAATCGTCTGATTTGTAAATGAATATTTATTTTATTCATATGCACGTTAAAAATTATATTTTTAACTATAAACTATTTATTTCAACTCATGAATATTTTATATAGTTCATTTATACAATAAAAATGATATTTTTATTGTTTTAACATTTTTAGAAGATTTCGGCATCATAACGGCGCGATACTAGAACCGGAATAAGGTCTATCCTTATCTCTCGCCTAATAATGGCTTGCGCCGTATACAAACCAAATTCTAATCGATTCATTTAATTTCCCAAACCAAATTCAACCAAATAATCCAATCAACCAAACAACCAAACAAACATGGTTTCAAACAAAGGTGTCGGGTGCTTCTAAGCACCGTCTGCATCCTAGTATATATATTTAACTAGAAAATAAATTAGAGTGAGAAGTTCTCGCTTTTGGGATCCACTCCTCCATTCTTTATTTTTAAATGGATCTGATTTGGATTTGATTCTAGTTGGTTCCATTGCAATCTGTTTCACGCGGTTTTATATTAAAAATCACAATTCTAAACGATGATGTTTATAAATGATAGTCACATTTTTATTTCAACTCTATTTTAATAAAAATCATAATTTTATACTGCTACTTTGTAACACCCCGTGTATTCTATAACCGTGAAATTCATAAATTAAAGTATAATTAATTTCAAATCAAAGAATTAAAGGAAACGGGATACGCCATTGCGTTCATCTCGGAAAAATACGCGAAATAGAGTCCGAGTTTTCGAAAATCGGAGTCCGTATGACCAAGATATGGCCTCCGGAAGTTTCAGAATTAGGTTTAAAATTAGAACAGACGAAAACAGCTCAGAAAAACTAATTCAAAATTCAAAATCGGGCCCAATTGGCCAAGGTGGGAAAATTCCCGCCTAAAGCACCCAGGTCGACTTGGCAGTCGACCTGGGGCTAGCCAGGTCGACTGGGCAGTCGACCTGGGTAACCCGTGTCGACTGCCAAGTCGACACGGTGTCGACTGGGCTGTCGACCTGGCCCCTGAGCCAGGTCGAACCCAGCCCACCTTGGCTGGCCAGGTCTGTGTTTGGTCGATTTTCTGATCCTTGCCTTGTCACTAGGGCTAGGTGTCAGCTACTGGTTGGTCCCTCCTTTGAACGAACGGCTATTATTAAACCAAGCTTCATCGACGGTCTAAATCAACTCACAAACTCTATAAAAAGGACCTAAGACTAACCTTAATTCACATAAACTAAAATGGAGATGAGACCGTCATGTTGCTGAGGAGAGACTAAGTATAGCCGTCAGAAATTGAGAGGCAACTAGGAGATAATTCAAAGCTTAAAGCAATGTAAATCAAATCAAAGCAACGCCTACAACAAAGGATAGCAACTCCAAATTCAGAATTCAGATTTCTGAATTGAAGATTCGCCACACGCTGTAAGTAGAGTGCTATTCCGATATGAATTAAATAATTGTGTTGATTTGTGTAATGTAAGAAATGGAATTGTGGCGATAATAATCTATATTTGTATGTTGCTTTGATGCAAAACGATTTGGGAATATTATGGTATACGATTGGATATTTGCAAGTACGCGATTTGCATTGGTAACGAAATGGAATTGTGGCGACAATGAATTATATTTGTATGTTATTTTGATTCTAAACGATTTGGCAATGCTATGGTTTGATTCATACAAGTATGTGGCTTATGTTGACAACCACATGTTATGGAATTTTGATTGGGACTTATGCAAGCATATGATTCATATTGAAAACTACATGTTTGTGGTAGTTATTTACAACACCCATTTGGTAAATGCAAGTATAAGATTCATGTTGAAACAACAACTATATGTTGTAATAGTTTATTTTGAAATTCATGCAAGTCTATGATCTATTGTTATGACAACATGATGTATAATTCTATGGTCATCTTTAGTGTAATTTGATCCACTTAAGTATTATGATTCATATGAAGGTTATGTTGAAATTGGCGTCATAGTTCAAGTATAAAAATCATATTTTTGTGATAGTGACAAAAGCACGCATCTTTGTAAATTTGTATTAATTTTATGAACATGACTAAACTATGTTCGTTATTATGCCCAATTGAAAAACATGTTTTTAGGCTCATGTTGTTATCATAAGTTACATTAGAATTACATTAGAGTTACATTCCTCTTGCAAGTTTACATAGATAAAATAAAAACCATGATGTAAGTTTAGATATGTTTATGCTATAATTCTATGAATAGAATGAAAACCATGATTCATATAAGAATTAGGTTGGAATAATTCTAGTTGAACCATACTTTTGTATTAGTGACAAAAGTAAGTACCTTTTTGTTAACATATAGTGATTTTGTGAACACGATTAGTTTATATCATGCCTAAATAAAAATATAGGCTTATATTTCAAGTCAAGACCCTGTGCCAATAATAATGATATCTAATTTAGTTAGATTCTTAATTTCAAGTTTACATGGTTAGTTGAACCTATGATTCATGTTTAAGTTTATGCCATTATCATATGACTAGAATAATTCATGTTTTAAGTACTGCTTATGCCATAATCATATGAGTAAAATAATTCATGATTAAGTATTGTCTATGCATTAACCATATGAATAGAATGATTTATGTTTAAGTATTGTTTATGCTATGATTATATGGATAAAATGATTCATGTTATGCCATGATTATATGATGTTACAATTGCAAGTTCACATGTGCCTATTTTATGTTAATTGAATCGTTCGTTGCAAGTTCATGCGTTCATACTCCCCTTTTTCATGTTATCTTATAAACATCATGTTATAAGCCTCCCCTTTTCATTTGGCTAAACTGGGTTTAAGTATTAAACCCAACACACCTTACGTTGGAGCGAACGTATAATACGGGGGTAATGACGTTTGGGCTAAAATATAGAACATATGTGTTGGCATGTTTAACGCATGCCAACAACCTTGAAAAGCAATTAAGTGGCATAAATGAAATTTAACTAATAAAGTTGAATTTGAATAATGGGCCGCAAATATTTACATATAAAAAGAAAAGAGACAAAATATGTAAATGTAGAAAAATACGATGTGTTTAACCCGAGGTTGGATTGAGTTATGATGTAAACCTGCCCGGAACCGTCCGGCTGTCCAGTAGTCACAACAATACCTATCCAATGTGGGTGGTTAAACATGGAGCCCAATAAGGACCCGAGGTTAGACTGAGTTGTGGCGTAAGACTGCCCGGACCCAACCGGCAACAGGCAGCTACAACAATACCTGTCTAATGTGAGAGGTCAAGGCTTTAATAAGACAATTAAGGCTGAGTCAGGATTGATAGGATTTACGTAAATTATATTAATACTTAATCAAGATGGAACATGCTAAACTAAACAGACTAATTGGAGGTTAGGTTTATAAAACACTTAACCAACTTAGCATGTTGGCTAGAAATAGAAAAACCTAGTAGCGGGGGACCCTTTTCAGCATTAACCCTATAAGGTATCATGATACCCTGAAACTAGGCAGGGTGGGGCACGATTACTGGGCTGATTGTAAGAGGTCAAATCGACGGCGGTGGTGCAGCAGTGTAGATTCTAACGGGGTGCGGGCGTGCACACACTCCGGCGCAGAAAAATAAGGCACTGGGCACCAGTAGCATACCTGTGCATTCTAGGATTGTGTCGGGCCGCCACCATGGGACTTGATACACCGCATGGTGGGACCAGCATAGGTAACTACAACATCGGGGGCCGTAAGACACATGTAACTATGCGAGTAGGAGCCGATCATTATAAAATGGATCACTTCACCCTGATTATGGGGTGCCTGTTGGGAACTAGTTTATATGGGTACAGAGATTAATATGGGGTACGATAGTATATTCGACCCTAGACAACTTAACTAAGTTTATGGTGCTTTCCCATTTCTAGTTTATACTTATCATACCCAGTTCTTTATTCATAGACTGAATAGTCCTAGACTTACTCAAGCTTTATGTCTGACTCTACTTTTCTTTCGTCTTCTTTTCTTCCGTTCCCCCCCCCCCCCCCCCCAGGTCCATAGGGAGGGAATACCGCAGCTTGACCAGCCTTCATATCCAGCTTGAAGAGAAAGAATGTATTGCTTGGATCTTTTCGTTTTGGACTATGGCTTTGGACAGCAACTATGGGACTTTTGCAGTTTATTTATGTTTTCTTTATGCTTCTTTAAATAATGTAATCAAGACAGTTATGAAGATGTTATGTTTTTGGAAGTATTGTAAGACAATTATGGTATGGTTGTTGCAACACGTATTTTTAATGAAATAAAAGTTGTTGTTTTTCCGCTGTTCAAAAATATGTGTTCTTATATCTGTCTTGTATATCTGTGACTTATACTTATAAACCTCCACCAAAATTAGGGCATTCCCTTTGAGAGTGACCCTAACGGAGGTGGGGTGTTTCACTTGGTATCAGAGCATAGGTTTACCAGATAAGATAAAAAAGAAGTTTTGAAAATTTATTTTCAAAAAAAAAAATTTAAAGAAGCATTTTTAAAAAGAAAAATATTATTTTATTTTTTAAAAAAAAAGAAGGCAAAGTCCCCCCAAAGCCATAGGTACTATCTCTTATCCTTCGTTTTGAATCTGTCCTTTTTGTTTTAGCCTGTTCGAAGAACTTAACTTGCCAGAGGGTGTACCAATACCTGGTTGGCTTAGATGGTTCTTAGAAGCAAGGGCCACTCAGCCAGGTCCTACCATTCCTCCTCCCCCAGCTGCAGGAAATCATCCAGCTGCAGCAGCACCTCTTCCTCCACCTCCTCCACGGGGAAACACGTTTGCTAAGATATGTAAAGATTTTAAAACTATGGGAGGAAAGGATTTCCATGGAACTGAGTCCTTCGTGGCAGCTAGAAATTGGCTGAAAGAAACCGAGGACTTATTCATCATCTTTGAGGTAGAAGATAGGCAGAAAGTACAACTGGCAGTATGGTTGCTAAAAGGTGAGGCTTCCTACTGGTGGGAAGTCACTAATGTAGAAAGACCAGTGGAAACATGGGAGGACTTTAGGGTAAGGTTTGAGGCTAAATTTCTCTCAGATGCGGAAAGGAGTTTGCAGTTGGAAAAATTCTTATTTCTTAAGCAAGGGAACAAGACAGTCAAAGAGTATGTTAATCAGTTCGATGAGCTGGCTAGGTTTGGGCTGGACCTAGTCAACACCCCGCACAAGAAGGCTCTCCGTTTTGTCAAAGGATTGAATGAGCCATTACACAGTTTGGCCATGACCCATATACCCATGGGAGCTACGTATGAAAGGTTAGTACAGATGGCGTTGCTGAACGAAGAGGATAAGGGCAAGAAGGAGAAAAAGGCAGAAAGCTCTCAAGGGAAGAAAGAGGGTTTGCAGCCTAAGAAGACAGACTTTAAGAAGGGCGGGAAAGGCAACAAAGAGAAGAGGAAGTGTAATTTTTGTGGCAAAGTGGGGCACTTAGTGAAAGATTGCCGGAAAAAGAAGGCCAAGGAGAATGGTGGGTGCTTTTCTTGCGGTGAGACAGGCCACAGGGCTAAGGACTGCCCAAAGAAACAAGGACAGGGGCAGAGGGCTGGATCCACCTCAGGGGCACAAGTTCATGTGCTAGAAGCGCCACCTCTGCAACAGCGAGGTATAAATACTTCTATAGAAAGTGTAGTTTATCTTTATGATCACCCCGTTCGCACTTTATTTGATTCTGGCGCATCACACTCCTTTATCTCGTTTGCTTTAGTAGAATCTCTGCACCTAAAAACTAGTATGGTAGAGGACCCCTTAATTGTTTCAAACCCAATTGGGGGCCCAGCTCATTTGTCTATGATCTGTTTGGGATTGAAAATTTCTATTCTAAGCGTAGAATTTCAATGTAGTGCCTTTCTTTTGGGCTTTTCGGGATATGGTTTGATTTTGGGCATGGATTGGCTATCCAGTAATGGGGCCATCCTTGATTGTGAGAAAAGGGTTGTTAGGCTCCTAACCCAGCTCGGTAATACTTTGGAAATTTCTTGTAATCCCTCGTATGCGGTTATGCTTAGTTACCTTGAATCGCTAGATGCCTCTGTTGAAAATTTGCAATCAGTTAGAGTGGTCCTGAAATATCCGGATGTCTTCGAAGAGGTTGCCTCCGAAGCGGGAGATAGACTTCCGCATATACCTTGTAGATAATGCAAAGCCCGTTGCGTTGCCCGTTAGACACATGGCTCCATGGGAAAGGAAAGAGCTTAGTAAACAGATTAAAGAGCTTCTAGAAAGGGGGTTCATTAGGAGGAGCATTTCAGAATGGGGCGCTCCTGTAGTGTTCGCCACTAAGGCAGAAGGTTCATTTCGCTTATGCATGAGTTGTAAAGAATCACCTTAGTAAGTACATTTGGCAACACAGTTGACATTTGTTTATTTTCAAGAGATAATTCATCTATGTGGAATACCTTCTAGTAAGTGAACAAGATCCAAGATTCACTAGTGAATTTTGGAGAGCTTGCATGGAACCATAAGTACGCAGTTATGCTTGAGCCAAGTATAATAGAAGGAGAATAAGTGAAAGTGGAACGAGAGGCAGTAGTGAAATAGGTTCCAACTCATATTTTGGAAACAAGAATTAAGAAGCTACGAAAATTGTGAAGTTAAAGACAGACAAAGCATAATGGAGTTAAGCTCAAGAAATGCGACTTAGAAGATTGAAGACTAGATTCGTGCATCATATCTCTTCTTAAGAGTATACCCTTGATCCCTCTCTTCCTGTAGAGCTCACTTGTATGTTATCTTTTGTGTATATCCTCTCGGTCCTATTCTTAATCCAATTTCTGTTGCAAACCCCATAGGAGTATGACTCATATGTTAGTAACACATGTTGGGGCTCGAGGGTGTTCGTTGGTTTGACTAAAGTTTTTGGGTTTTATAGGAAACGGGTTGGTCTTAGGAAGGGACTCCCTTGTGACCTAAAAGGAGTCCATCATGCATAGTTTCCTAGAATCTAGTGGTTGGGTTGAGTAATTCTTTGGGTGTCAGTCTGATGTTGATTTCGGTCTTCGGGGCTGATGCTTAGAGAGTTCTTCTCCTAATCAATATATATGTGGCATAGATTTCCAGTTTTTGACATTGCCTAATGGGCACAAAGTTTTTACTTGCTTCTATCATTCGACTATACCCTTATGTAGGACCATTCCCTATCATCGAGAAAATTGGGAAAATGGCCTATAGATTAGAGCTACCCGAAAGATTGTCCGGAGTTCACAACGTCTTTCACGTTTCACATCTCCGAAAATGTCTACATGAGTATGCTGAAGTGGTAGAGCCAAATATCCTAGAAGAAGCTGAAGTGGAACGCGAAGCAACCATAAGGAAGGTTCCAACCCGCATATTAGGAACGGAAGTGAAGAAGCTACGCAACCGCGAAGTCAAGCTCGTCAAAGTTCAGTGGAGCGACGCCGAAGGAGATGCAACTTGGGAGACTGAAGCTAGAATACGCGCTGCCTACCCTTTTCTTTTCGAGGGTACATCTTTGATCCTTCCTTTTCCTTAAGTTGCGCTTTTATCTATCTTTTTTTTAGGTATATCTCCTCGACCCTATCTTTTAGGTAGAAACTCTTTGGATGAAAACATGTAGTTGAAACATGTTATGGATGATGGTTGCAAGTGGTTGCTAGTGATTGCTAGTGGTTGCTCGTGGTTGCATATACACACACAATCTAGGTTTTAGATCGGCTCAGTCACTTCATATTGCATATGCATATATGTTTGCATTCGTATATGGTTGAACTTTAATGTGTTGTCATATGGATGTTGCATGTGTATGAATGATTGTGCACTCATGTAGAATCATGAATAGGAGGATTTGCATACATAATGGATTCATAGCACTTACATAATTCGCATTAAGGAGGTCAACTGAATCAGTAGACCGCCTGATTTTGCATTAGATAAGTACATGTACACACACACTTCGCATATGATCATGAAGCATTAGAAGTCTTTTAAGGACAATGGATGCTCGTGTTTGATGGATGAGTAGATGGATGTTTGGATGCTAGGATATACATTCTTCCTAACTTGAAGATTTCGGGGACGAAATCCTTTTAAGTGGGGGAGAATGTAACACCCCATGTATTCTATAACCGTGAAATTCATAAATTAAAGTATTATTAATTTCAAATCAAAGAATTAAAGGAAACGGGATAAGCCATTGCGTTCATCTCGGAAAAATACGCGAAATAGAGTCCGAGTTTTCGAAAATCGGAGTCCGTATGACCAAGATATGGCCTCCGGAAGTTTCAGAATTAGGTTTAAAATTCGAACAGACGAAAACAGCTCAGAAAAACTAATTCAAAATTCAAAATCGGGCCCAATTGGCCAAGGTGGGAAAATTCCCGCCCAAAGCACCCAGGTCGACTTGGCAGTCGACCTGGGGCTAGCCAGGTCGACTGGGCAGTCGACCTGGGTAACCCGTGTCGACTGCCAAGTCGACACGGTGTCGACTGGGCTGTCGACCTGGCCCCTGAGCCAGGTCGAACCTAGCCCACCCTGGCTGGCCAGGTCTGTGTTTGGTCGATTTTCTGAGCCTTGCCTTGTCACTAGGGCTAGGTGTCAGCTACTGGTTGGTCCCTCCTTTGAACGAACGGCTATTATTAAACCAAGCTTCATCGACGATCTAAATCAACTCACAAACTCTATAAAAAGGACCTAAGACTAACCCTAATTCACATAAACTAAAATGGAGATGAGACCGTCATGTTGCTGAGGAGAGACTAAGTATAGCCGTCAGAAATTGAGAGGCAACTAGGAGATAATTCAAAGCTTAAAGCAACGTAAATCAAATCAAAGCAACGCCTACAACAAAGGATAGCAACTCCAAATTCAGAATTCAGATTTCTGAATTGAAGATTCGCCATACGCTGTAAGTAGAGTGCTATTCCGATATGAATTAAATAATTGTGTTGATTTGTGTAATGTAAGAAATGGAATTGTGGCGATAATAATCTATATTTGTATGTTGCTTTGATGCAAAACGATTTGGGAATATTATGGTATACGATTGGATATTTGCAAGTACGCGATTTGCGTTGGAAACGAAATGGAATTGTGGCGACAATGAATTATATTTGTATGTTATTTTGATTCTAAACGATTTGGCAGTGCTATGGTTTGATTCATACAAGTATGTGGCTTATGTTGACAACCACATGTTGTGGAATTTTGATTGGGACTTATGCAAGCATATGATTCATATTGAAAACTACATGTTTGTGGTAGTTATTTACAACACCCATTTGGTAAATGCAAGTATAAGATTCATGTTGAAACAACAACTATATGTTGTAATAGTTTATTTTGAAATTCATGCAAGTCTATGATCTATTGATATGACAACATGATGTATAATTCTATGGTCATCTTTAGGGTAATTTGATCGACTTAAGTATTATGATTCATATGAAGGTTATGTTGAAATTGGCGTCATAGTTCAAGTATAAAAATCATATTTTTGTGACAGTGACAAAAGCACGCATCTTTGTAAATTTGTATTAATTTTATGAACATGACTAAACTATGTTCGTTATTATGCCCAATTGAAAAACATGTTTTTAGGCTCATGTTGTTATCATAAGTTACATTAGAATTACATTAGAGTTACATTCCTCTTGCAAGTTTACATAGATAAAATAAAAACCATGATGTAAGTTTAGATATGTTTATGCTATAATTCTATGAATAGAATGAAAACCATGATTCATATAAGAATTAGGTTGGGGTAATTCTAGTTGAACCATACTTTTGTATTAGTGACAAAAGTAAGTACCTTTTTGTTAACATATAGTGATTTTATGAACACGATTAGTTTATATCATGCCTAAATAAAAATATAGGCTTATATTTCTAGTCAAGACCCTGTGCCAATAATAATGATATCTAATTTAGTTGGATTCTTAATTTCAAGTTTACATGGTTAGTTGAACCTATGATTCATGTTTAAGTTTATGCCATTATCATATGACTAGAATAATTCATGTTTTAAGTACTGCTTATGCCATAATCATATGAGTAAAATAATTCATGATTAAGTATTGTCTATGCATTAACCATATGAATAGAATGATTTATGTTTAAGTATTGTTTATGCTATGATTATATGGATAAAATGATTCATGTTATGCCATGATTATATGATGTTACAATTGCAAGTTCACATGTGCCTATTTTATGTTAATTGAATCGTTCGTTGCAAGTTCATGCGTTCACACTCCCCTTTTTCATGTTATCTTATAAACATCATGTTATAAGCCTCCCCTTTTCATATGGCTAAATTGGGTTTAAGTATTAAACCCAACATACCTTACGTTGGAGCGAACGTATAATACGGGGGTAATGACGTTTGGGCTAAAATATAGAACATATGTGTTGGCATGTTTAACGCATGCCAACAACCTTGAAAAGAAATTAAGTGGCATAAATGAAATTTAACTAATAAAGATGAATTTGAATAATGGGCCGCAAATATTTACATATAAAAAGAAAAGAGACAAAATATGTAAATGTAGAAAAATACGATGTGTTTAACCCGAGGTTGGATTGAGTTGTGATGTAAACCTGCCCGGAACCGCCCGGCTGTCCAGTAGTCACAACAATACCTATCCAATGTGGGTGGTTAAACATGGAGCCCAATAAGGACCCGAGGTTAGACTGAGTTGTGGCGTAAGACTGCCCGGACCCAACCGGCATCAGGCAACCACAACAATACCTATCTAATGTGAGAGGTCAAGGCTTTAATAAGACAATTAAGGCTGAGTCAGGATTGATAGGATTAAGTAAATTATATTAATACTTAATCAAGATGGAACATGCTAAACTAAACAGACTGATTGGGGGTTAGGTTCATAAAACACTTAACCAACTTAGCATGTTGGCTAGAAATAGAAAAACCAAGTAGCGGGGGACCCTTTTCAGCATTAACCCTATAAGGTATCATGATACCCTGAAACTAGGCAGGGTGGGGCACGATTACTGGGCTGATTGTAAGAGGTCAAATCGACGGCGGTGGTGCAGCAGTGTAGGTTCTAACGGGGTGCGGGCGTGCACACACTCCGGCGCAGAAAAATAAGGCACTGGGCACCAGTAGCATACCTGTGCATTCTAGGATTGTGTCGGGCCGCCACCATGGGACTTGATACACCCCATGGTGGGACCAACATAGGTAACTACAACATCGGGGGCCGTAAGACACATGTAACTATGCGAGTAGGAGTCGATCATCATAAAATGGATCACTTCACCCTGATTATGGGGTGCCTGTTGGGAACTAGTTTATATGGGTACAGAGATTAATACGGGGTACGATAGTATATTCGACCCTAGACAACTTAACTAAGTTTATGGTGCTTTCCTATTTCTAGTTTATACTTATCATACCCAGTTCTTTATTCATAGACTGAATAGTCCTAGACTTACTCAGGCTTTATGTCTGACTCTACTTTTCTTTCGTCTTCTTTTCTTCCGTCCCCCCCCCCCCCCTAGGTCCACAGGGAGGGAATACCGCAGCTTGACCAGCCTTCATATCCAGCTTGAAGAGAAAGAATGTATTGCTTGGATCTTTTCGTTTTGGACTATGGCTTTGGATAGCAACTATGGGACTTTTGCTGTTTATTTATGTTTTCTTTATGCTTCTTTAAATAATGTAATCAAGACAGTTATGAAGATGTTATGTTTTTGGAAGTATTGTAAGACAATTATGGTATGGTTGTTGTAACACGTATTTTTAATGAAATAAAAGTTGTTGTTTTTCCGCTGTTCAAAAATATGTGTTCTTATATCTGTCTTGTATATCTGTGACTTATACTTATAAACCTCCACCAAAATTAGGGCATTCCCTTTGAGAGTGACCCTAACGGAGGTGGGGTGTTTCATACTTCATATATAAAAATCAGATTTTTATAATTCAGTTATATATATAAATCATATCTTTACATCGCTACTTCATTATAAAAATTATATTTTTAATTCGCTATGTATATAATATAAAAATCATATTTTTATTCTAAAATGATATATGTAAAAATCGTATTTTTATATGACTAAAAGTCATATTTTTATATCACTACTATATATATATATAAATTATATTTTTATATTGCTTCTATAAATATAAAAATCATATTTTTCTATTGTTTCTATATATATATATATATATATATCTCATTATTTTGTCAATACTAGGTGGATAAAAATCACATTTTTATATTTTTAAAAATACTTCTTTATGTTTTTAAAAATCGCTTCTTTATATTTTTAAAAATTGCTTCTTTATATTTTTTAAAAATCAAATATTTTCATGTTTAAAAATCAAATATTATTTATTTTAAAATTCTAATTTTTTAATTTAAAAATCTAATCTTTTTAATTTTAAAAATATAATCTTTTTAATTTAAAAAATCTAATCTTTTTATATCAAAAATCTACATGATAAAAATCAAAATTCTACATTATAAAAATCAAAATTTTAATTCAAATCTTGTATATCTAATCCAATGTGATATATATATAAACCTCCTTGAATTACATAATAAAAAAAATAGAAAAATAAACAAATTAAAAAGCTCACACTTTCGATAGGAGAAGGGGCTGAGGGATTACGGTGGTCGGTGACGGGCTGTGGAGGCGACGGCATGTCGTCGGAGGAGCCCTAGGTAGCGGCAGAGGCAGAATGGTGGTCGACGGTTTTAAGGTTGGGCGCAGGGCCTGGGGTTTCGTGGTTTGCTGGAGAGAGAAGGGGGAAGGGAGGAGGAAGAGGAGGAGGGGGTCGTTGGTGGGTGGCGATGGACTGGAAGTGGGAGCGGCGATGGACGATTGAAGGGAGGCGACGGTTTTCTCAACTTGGGGGAACGGTTTTCGTGGGTTGGCCACATGAAGAGAGAATGAGGGTTTGACCGTGTGTTTGAATATATACTCTCTTTCTTTTTTTATTTAATTATTATTTTAATTCCTTTAATTCCAAAAATGCCCATCAATCCATACCAACTCTAAATCAAACCCAATGACTATCGCCCCTATCTAAATACCCCCATTTCGAACACAATGGAATATGTTTCGCAAGCCCATTTGACTATTTCAGTTAGTTATTCTTTAAATTAAAATATAAATCAATATATATTCCACTTGAATGTACATTTTAATTTATCGGGGCCACATACTGACTCCAAAAATTCCTGAAAAATAAGTCTAGCTATGCTTTGATGATACAGTCCGAACAAAACTAATTTCATCGAATTTGGAGACTGTTTGAAAAAGGGTCAATTTTCAGTTGATTAGTCTCAAACCGAAAGTACCAAACACGTTTAAATTCACCACGCTCGCATATTAATTCCCAAAATTATTAAAATTGGAATCTAGTAACATTTTGACTTTCCAAATCCAACAAAAGTGGTTCCATCAAAAACGGAGTTCGTTTGCAAAATGACTATTTTTAAGGGTTATTTATATATAAATTCCATAGCGACTATTCTAAATTTTCAACTGGACAAAACTTTTTATTCCCACTATGAAATTTGGATTTTTCACATTTATTGGAAAGATATTTTCAAACAGATTCCAATATTTCTGGATTTACTAAAATCCGGTTTATTTTGAATCCTATACATTCATTTGAAATTTGAAATCGAAATTTCAAACTACCACGCCATTTCCAGTTCCTTTAAAAATTAAAATAAATATTTATATTCTAGTTTCGAATTAAATAAATTTATACATTCTAATTCTATTCAAAATAAATTTCTGGTCGTAATTACTTAAAATAAATCATTTTAAATACTCAAAATTCATTAAAATTGCCAAAATAAAAATTTTAAATTGGTTCTGATTTTCCGGGTTGCTACATCTTGGGTAAAATTATTTCATTTACCCAGCATTTAAAATAATATTGTGTTGAATCACTCTATTTAAGTGTTTATGTAACGATCCAGAATTTCTGAACCA
The DNA here is from genome assembly GCA_030737875.1 of Allium sativum. Classification (NCBI taxonomy): domain Eukaryota; kingdom Viridiplantae; phylum Streptophyta; class Magnoliopsida; order Asparagales; family Amaryllidaceae; genus Allium; species Allium sativum. The sequence continues at coordinate 566,368,389 of CM060923.1, read as the reverse complement.
ATTTAAATAATTTTTATTTTTAGCTATTTTAATGGGTTTCTATATTTAAAATGAACTTTTTAAAATAATAACGATTTAAAATTTATTTAAATCGAAGTTAGAAAATATAAATTTATTTTAATTATAAATAGAGTTTGAAATTGCACGGTAGCTTGAAAAATCGATTTCTAATTTCTAATGAATGTACATAATTCAAAATAAATCAAATTTCAGTAAAAAAAAAAAGAAACATTTGAATCTGTTTAATTATATTTTTCTAACAAAAGTGAGAAATTCAGATTTCATAATATAGATTGAAAGTTATGTCCAGTTTAAAATTTAAAATAGTCGCTATGGAATTTACATATATTTTAAATGATATATAGCACTTAAAAATAGTCATTTTGCAAACGACCTCCATTTTTGATGAAACCACTTTTGTTCGATCCAGAGTGTCAAATTATAATCGGGTTTCAAGTTTCATAATTTTTGGAATTAATATGTGTGCGCTGTGAATTTAAATGTGTTTGGTAATTTCAGTTTGAATTTAATCGACTAGAAAAGGCCATTTTTCAAACGGTCTCCAAATTCGATGAAAATAGTTCAGTGGAGTCAGTATATGGCCCTGGTAAATTAAAATGTATGTTTAAATTCAATATATATTGATTTATATTTTAATTTTGATAAAAACTGAGTCTAATTGGCTTGCAAAACATATTCCATTGTGTCCGGAATGGGGATATTTACTAGGAGCGACAGTAATTGGGTTTGGTTTGGAGTTTGAATCGATTAACAAGTAAAGATGGAATTAAATAATAATAAATTAAAATAAAATGGCCATAAATACCCCCCAAAGCCCTAATCTTCCATCCCATATTTAGTAGTAGCCACAAATCGAATGAATGGCCTGCGAGCTCCCAAATTTACCCCTTAAAATCTCCGAAACTACTAATCATTTTTGAATTATTTCAACAACAACATTGTTCAGCGTTTCGTTAGCTTCGAATTGGCATGTGGATGATCATCTAACGATCTTCATGGTAGCTTCGAATTATTTCAACAACAACATTATTCAGTTTATTTTTTGTTGGGGGTTCGAGATTCACGAAATCGAGGGAGGAGGCAGGTGGCTCGTAGGCGAAGGGGGTGGCGATGTTTGATCGTCGGCTGGTGGTGTTTGTCGGGTGTGACGTGGATGATTTGAGGTCGACAAGGTTTATTTTAATTGGCCTGAAGGAAATCACGATGGATAGGAAAGGGTTTAAAACCCTTAATTATGTAATTAAGTTTATTTAATTATATTTAGTTAATTAATTAATGTATTAAACCCATATCTTCTTCATACGAGGTCCAAATCATTTAAATTAGAAGCGATGTATGGATACTAGCGACACACGCATTTCATACTCTGCTGATAGCCACTTATTGCGTTGTAAATGGCAATGGGTAGTTGAGTATTTAGTCATATGGATGATGTGGTGAATTGATGTGTTATGATTGTAATTGTGATTTTAAAATGTTTAATATGTTAGAAAAGTAATTATAAAATTATTGTGATAGATAAAATGGACCAAAAATATTTATTTATAATTTAAACAGTGAAAATTGTTTAGTTAGAAAAAAATGCAGACCAAATTATAATTGGTTAAATTTATTAACCAATAATTTATTTAAATTGATTGTTGTTGGTTGAAACCCCACACGGGTATTGGAATGATATTTGATATACACTAATCCTAATATTTAGTTATATGTCAATTGATGGGTTGACAGACTATGGTGAGCGTTATTTAATTATTTATCGGTTATACAGTTGTAGAATGCACTATGGGTGATTTTTGAATGTGTAATGATTATTTATCATTATTGTTGAATACATGCAATGTATGAAATCCATATAACGGAAATTATATGGTAATTGATTAAGTCTGGTTCCAATTCAGAATTAACGAATATTTTAAAATAAAATTCAGCAAGGAATTAAAATATGATTTTGATGTCCGCTATTGGATGGACACAAAAATATTGAAATATATGAAGTCGAGTAAGTAGATATTCGCCATTTTTATTCGAACGGATTTTTCTGTTGATTTTATTCATTTTATAATGAATACGTAAAGGAAATGGATTTAAAAATCTGCTATTTTGGAAATATTATCAATTTAATATTATAACGGTATGGAATATTCAATTTTGATTAAAAATTGAAAATGAAGCTGAAATCGTTTTAAAATGAGTTTATAAATGATTAGTAAAATACGATTTGAATTAAAATCGACTATATATATATATATATATATATATATATATATATATAATGGCCTGAATAGAATGCACGGTGCAGCGAACATTCGTGAATTTCAACCAATAACTTCAGATTGATGTAACAGGAGATCCGACAGTCGGATTCTCCTAAAACCGAAACCGTTGGGTTCATATCAAAAAGAGATTTCCAACGAACATAAGAGATTTAAACGGGAACGGTTGGATTTCAAATTATGTCGAAATCAATTTCAGTAAAGGTCGCTATGGATATAGTTCGGTTGTCGTTATTGGGAACCGATGTAAAGTCCTTAATCAAATTATTAAAAATATGGAAAAATTGTGTAAAATCATAATAAATGATTTGGAAAGATTTTTGATGAAAAATTCCAGTTTTGAAAAGATAAAAATATATTTTTATCTAAATGAACAAGTTATTTACTAGAATAATAATCCAACGTTTTTAAATAAATAAATTAGATTGAAAAGGGGGTTCTAAAATAATCAAAATTTTCCAACAAATAAATTGGAATGGTTTAGAATGAAAATAATCTTCGAAATATATCAATATTGGATTAAATGATTATACGGATATTGTTGAGGAATTTGGAAGATATAGATATCATTATTCCAAATACGATATCCGTTGGTTTCAGAATTTGATATTGAATATAAGCCGATATAATTTCTATTCAAAGCCTTGTATTTCATATCAAACTGGATTTTGGGTTGATCGTGAAAGGTGTCTTCAACAACACCTTTCTTAAACCTCATTGAGAAAGGAATAAAACTTTAAAATTTAGAGAAATTTATCAATTAATTAATTTAATTGGAATTGAAATGAAAGTTTATTTTGGGGTTTATTGTGAACGATGTTGTAAACGACATTTGTTCTTTAACCCAAATTAGCAGTAAAGATATGATTTGGAATTTATAAATCTTTTTATTAAGATTCAATGAATATTTTCCAAATATAAGATTTTCCAATTTAATATGTTAAATTGAATTGAATGGAATTCAATTTGGTAATAATAGAAATGAGATTCTATGAAGGAAGACCAATACTATTTATGGAATATAAAAGGCCTTGCCGTTATTCCATTTATAGCATTAGTACGATGAGGAAATTTACATCGATTATATACTGTTATGATTTTCATGAAGATCCCATTTTGATGGAGAATGATTTTGGGGTTTATCGCGAACTTTGTTTTAAATGAAACTAGTTCTTTAACCCAGTTAAAGACAGGATAAATTTTCCTTAAGTTGAATAATCATCAAGGAATGATTCTTGAGATTAAATACCAAATTGAAGTTTTAATAAATCTTTACTTAAATTGAAGTGGGAATGAGGTAATTAAATTTATCGAATTCATGAAATGATCGAGAATGGAGTACCACCAGTTTTACTCCAAGCGATAGTTAAAATCTTTAATTAGATTTGAATGTGAAATGGTAATTAATTTTACCCAGAATAGTTGGGTATTACATATGGAGTACTACCATTTTTGCTCCTTGGGATGAATAAGATGGGATTGGAAAAATAAATTATTACTTCGGTAAGGCTCGATAATCCCAACTATTTTTATAAACCTTAATTTGGTTTAGAATTGTGGATAAATAAAGTAAATTCTTTTGAAATGGATATCCAAAGGAAGATTAAAGAATAAATTTAAAAGAATTTATCTTTAATAAAATTAATGGGAACCTTTCCCTTAAGATGTGCATATTTGAATAAAAGAATATTCTGAATTGGAATGAGGCGTATGGTGTGTTTTTATAGCACTTGATTATGGATTATAAAATACACGAGTTATTCGGAAAGACCGGGTTTATCCCATTCTAAATAACTGGGACGACTAAAATTCGATGATGAAGACGGTGGTTGAAGACCAGAGATCTTCACATCGTTTAGATGATTACCGATGTCTTGATTGGACTGTACACCCAGGACAAGGTAATAAGTTTTGATCGTCCAGATGTACTTGGAGATCGACCGGATATGTGAGGGCCTCTCTCTTGCATTAGACATAAGGGATGAGGAATAAGATGCCTCCGGCTACGTTCAGACTCAGAAGACTTGTAAATGGATGTGTGTCTTACATTTGATTTCATTCTGTGTTGATTGATTTATATTAAATATATATCTGTTTGGCGACGGAGAACTTATTCTCTTGCTTAACGCCCTTATCTGAGACGTACGGGTTTAGAGGTTATATGTAGCACCCCGTAATTTTAAAAATTAAATTTAACAAATTAAAAGATACTTAATTTCAAATGTGGGAATTAAGGAAACGGGTTGCACCATTGCGTTTGTCTCGGAATTCTGCTTGAGATAGAGTCCGAGTTTGCGTAAAACAGACACGTATGAAGGAGATATGGACAAATGAAGTCGGGCAGAAGAAACAGAAAAAAAAACCAGAATGCACCGGCGCACTTGTGAAGTGCGCCAGTACAAAAATGCACTGGCGCACCTGCCAAGTGCACCCAGGTTGGGCTAAAATCCTGCACAGATTTCTAGAGTTTTCTGATCCGAACAGTGAGTCATTGCTGAGTCACTAGGGCATAGGTGGCTATTTGAATGGTTCTGGTTATTCCTGGGTTAATCCGATGGCTCTTAATTAATTAATCTTCTATAAAAAAAACACCCTAGACCCCTAACCCTAATCAGACAAATTCATACTAAGAGCAGCCATGCCGTCAATGGAGAACCTAGAGTAGCCGCCATATTCTTTCAACCCTAAAGCAAGATAGAGGCTTGAATCAAAATCAAAGCAAATCTAAATAACAACTAAGTCTACATCGAAGGCGAGCAATTCAATTTCAGAATACAGATTCCAGAAAGACAAGACTATTTTTTTTATTGTGAGTATGATAGCTTTCACAAATTAATTAATTAATTTAATTATGATAAGATTTAATTGGGATTATGAGAATATGATTTTGAATCATGTGATGTAAATTATATGTATGTTTGTGGGGTTGAATCATATGTTAGTCTTATGCAAGTTGGATCATATGTTAGTTCTTATGTGAATCTTATGCAAGTTGAATCATATATCTTATGCAAGTTTGCGATGATTGGATCATATATTCATGTATGAATCTTATGCAAGTTTGGGTTGTCAAAATATATGTGAGACATGTATATGCATATGCTAGTTTATGTGACATTAACCTTTATGTCTAGATCCATATGCAAGTTTACATCTTTATGTTTAGACCCATATGCAAGTTTACATCTTTATGTTTAGATCTATATGCAAGTTTACACCTTTATGTTTAGATCTATATGCAAGTTTACATCTTTATGTTTAGATCCATATCCAAGTTCACACCTTTATGTTTGGATCTATAGCAGTACATAAGTTATGCAAGTTTATGCCCATTACCTATGCAAGTTTTGTATCATATGCTAGTTTGAATGAAATTCATATGCAAGTTATTGGCTATGTAATCTTAGGTCATGATCCTTAGATCTATTTTATGTGTTATGTGATGTTGTTTTTCTTTTTATAAGTTAGACTATTTGCGAGTCTAGCATATGTCATATGAAAACGTACGAATAGCGTGGGGATGATGGGATAATATTGAATATACATAAATTGTGAATTGGCATAAAATGGCCTTAAAAGGCATATAATTAATTTGAGACATTTATTGGCATAATTTGTATTTATGGCCATAATTTTAAGAGACAATTATGGACATAAATAAATTTGGAATTTATTGACAAATTTGAATAGGGATATTAATCCAATTTGGGTTTAAATAAAGATTTGTAATAATTACCGCCTAAGACACGAGGTTAGACTCTTTTCTGGTGTAAGACTGCCCGGACCCGCCCGCAAATCCAGCAGCCACAAATGCTAGTCTAATGTGAGAGGTCAAAGGCACAAATTGAATGCGTAACAATTGTAAAGACATGAGGTTAGGCTCGTTTGCGGTAAAAGACTGCCCGGACCCGCCCGACAAATCCAGCAACCGCAAATGTCAGCCTAATGTGGGAGGTCTTTATAAGGTTACGGTTCTAATGAATTAAGTAACACTTAACCAGATAAACATGTGGTGGGATATGAGGGGTTAAGTGGGTGCCTTGGGTGTCATGTGAAATTAAGCGGGTGCCTTGGGTGGCATGTGAAATTAAGTGGGTGCCTTGGGTGGCATGTGAAATACGATTAGATGCACTTAACCAAGATTGAAATATGTAAGAAGACATGAATAAGAATGGGGATAAGTGGAGAAATCTTAGTGGGCACCAAGCACAGGTGGAAGCCTTGTGTCAAGCATGGGGGCCCTTTTCAAACCAGTAACCCATTAAGTATCCTTGTGAGCTCGACCCAAGTCGAGGATGGGGCACGCTTACTGGATTTGATTGTCAGAGGTTCAAACGGGTTAGCGGTGGCAACGCAAGTCCAACAGGATCATGCGTGTGTCTAGGCCTGGGCTGGTATGTAAGACATTGTTGCATCGTGTAGATATAAGTCATGCATCTTTGGTGGTATCGGGTTGCCACATTTGGGAGTGATACACTACACTGTGGGACCAACACGGGTATCTACGAGTTAGGGAGCCGATCGAATGGGGGTAGTGGGTACAACTAGTGGAGATAGGGCCAGATGACACCTATGAAGGCAGCTAGGGGTACACGAAACTATCATTATCGAGTTCTATAGGCGGGATCAAGTTTTAGGGTGACTAGTGGTGGTGCAGTATAGTAATTATCCAACAGTGATTAGGAACGAGATTAACGCTAGAATATTCCTCTTATTTGCTTTGTCATGCCCATTTGTTTCATGGTCATATCTTATGTTACCAGTTTATGCCTTATCCTATTTACTTTAATAATTATATTGTTAAAGTTATTGTACTCGTCAGACTTTATGTCTGATGTGACGACCCCAAACTTCCCAGTAAAGGAAAGCCCGAATTGCTTTGAGAACAACACATCAGAACACAAAACAAAAGAACATTTTATTGTTGTTACAACAATTCCATTAGAGTACAAGAATATTCCAGAGTATGAATGAAAAATATACATTGGAAATACAATATCAGAGTTCAAATTACATTTAAATAACAGCGGAAAAATAATACAAAATACAGCTAAAAGAGATACACGGATACAGAGCTTTCCGAATATCGCTTCAACTGTAGACCAGGATCCTGCGAATATAATATCTGCAAAACTAAAACTACTAGCTGCCCATGTGGAAAATATGGGCACCCAGAGTTTAGGTTAAAACAAAAAACTCTAGGTCAGTCATGGGACTGGTATGAGAACTCAAAAACAGTATAATCTTGATTTAAAGTTAGGTAAATCACGGGACCACGCCGTATAACACGGAACGGGTTTACCCCCAAGAATACCAGTGCATACAAGTAAACAAGTAACGCAATGCTTTTTGGGAAAATGAATCTATTATAAGACTCAGGTCCCATCACACAATGCTACGCAAGCCGGGGGATAGAATTTTACCTTATAATAACCAAATATGTTTGGTATGCGAAATTTATCTTTTAATATTACAATAAGTGCATAGTGTAGAAATCAATATTGAAAGTAAATGTATAATTCATAGACGACATGGGTACCATATATCATATCGCCATACTAGTTCTACAATCAAAACCACATTGTGTCGTATTTCAAATTTGGTTTCCATCATGTGTCGAGGCTAGGGATCGTTCTCTCCGATTCGAGACACTCTAGTAAATGCCTCAGGATCACACCTATGGGCAACCCTTGGATGCGGTAGGGCTAGTCCCCACCTTACGGTAGTGGATTAGTTATGCCTGAACACACGTTTCCCAGTTCCTTTGAACCTCCATATGGCCACTAACAACCTATAAATCCGAGGTACCTCAATCCATCATCAACATAAGTAAAATGCCAGCCAGTTTAAGCACTGACACTACTCCAAGCTAGAAAGAAACGTGTGCACTCCCTACGGTCCATATCCCGTTTTTGACTCATACCGAGGTGTGAGGCCCGCGAAGTCACACTATACACAAAGCTATGCCTAAACAGGCTATGCTTTGATCATCATCCACAAGGCTCTGCTTTTCAACAAAAGCCTTGATACATGCATCTTAGCATGTCACATTGTCAATCCATACCATACCATTGATTCCTACCAATATATAACCTCTAAGCTCGTACGTCTCAGAGAAGGGTGTTAAACACCAAACAGATATATATATTTAGCAGAGATCAATGAATATCGTATAAAGAAACACAACGTCAGACATAGAATCCATTTACAAGTTCGTTCTGGGTCTGAACGAAACCGGAGGCACCTTATTCCTCGCATATCCGAACAATCAACAATACATCCGGACAGCCACCACTGTAGCCCCTTCAAGGTAGCTACTCCAATCATGGGCGTTAGTGGTAACTCATCCATCCGACATGAAGACCGTCGGTCTTCAGCCACCGTCTTCATCTTTGACTCTTGGTCGGCGTATTTATTATTCGAAATGAGTTTTACCCGGTCTTTGCGAATAACTCACGTATTTTATAATAAATAATATAGAAAACACATCCAACGACTCATTTCAAATCAAAAACATCCTTTGATTTTAATTTAAACCAAATTAAGGTTTATTCAACTAGTCGGGATTAATGCCTTACTGAAGTAATCATTAATTAATATCCCATTCCCAACCTACACAACCCATGGAGTAAACTGGTGGTATTCCACATCTAACACCCAATGTGTTACGATAAACTTAATTGTCGTATTATCGTTCAAATCTAATTAAAGATTTAACTACCGCTTGGAGTAAAACTAGTGGTACTCCATTATTATTCATTTCTTGAATTAAGTAAATTTAATTACTTTTATCCTCATTCACTCCAATTAAAGATTTATTAAATCTATATTTAATTTTAATCTTCAAGAATCATTATTTAATGATTATTTAATTTTCAAGAAATAATCTTGCCTTTTACTTGGTTAAAGAACAAATGTTGCTTAAAAACATCGTTCACAATAAACCCAAAATCATATTTCAGTTTAATATGATAAATTGAAACTTCTCTTTAGAATATTTCGTTAAATCTTAGTTAAAATATTTATAAATTACCAATCTAAATTTCACTGTCAATCGGGTTTAAAGAACTAATGTCATTTAAAAACATTGTTCACAATCAACCCAAAAGTCAGTTTCACTTAATTTCAATTATGTTTAATAATTGGAAATTTTATTTAAATCTTAATTAAAAGATTCTTTCTTTCCCAAATGGGTTTAAGAACAGTGTTATTTAAGAAACTATTCAAGACAAACCCTAATTTTAATCTGATATTAAATATCATGCTTTGAATAGAAATTATATCGATTTATGTTCAATATCAAATTCTGAAAATTAACGTATATCAAATTGGGAATAACGATATTAATATCTTCCAAATTCCCACAATAATATCCGTATAATCACAAAATCCAATACTGAAATAATCTGAAGATTATTTCCATCAAATCCATTCCAATATATGTATTGGAAAATCTTGGTTTTATTAAAACCACTTTAATCCTTTTATTTATTTTAATTAATTTATTAAAATAAATAAATCACTCATTCTTTTACATTGAAATGTTTATTTACTTTAAAATTAATCTTTTTCATTCTTTTGAAACAAATTAACTATATATAAAAAAGGTACTCTTTCTAATGTAATCAATCATAAATAAAAATGAAATCTTTTTAGTTCAACCTTTATTACATTGAAATAATGTAATATTTTCATTTCAATCTTTATTACATTGGAAAATGTAATATTTTCATTTCAAACTTTATTACATTGAAAAATGTAATAATTTCCTTTCAAACTTTATTCTAAAATGTTTATAAATTCATTTATAAAACGATTCCAACTTTTATTTCAATTTTAAATCCAAAATCAATATTCTATCTACTACAATATTAAAATAATATTATTTCAAAATATTTATTTTGGAATTAACTCTTTAAAACAGGTTAAAAAGCGCAATTCATTATCTTATTCACTTATACTGGGCCAGACCTCCTACATTAAGCATGCGACTCATGGATGCTGGATATGCCGGTTGGATCCGGGCAGACTTATCCCACAAGTTGGGCTTAACCTCGTGTCATGGCTCGTTTCGTATTTGCGTACTTGGACCCCTTACATTAGGCCTAACATTTGCGGTTGCTGGATATGCCGGTTGGGTCTGGGCTGGCTTCCACCACAAATGTAACCTAACCTCGTGTCCAAGTACAATTATAATTCCTGATTATAATTAATTTACTGAAAATGTTATTTTAAAATATTCTTTATATTAAAATAACTTAATTTTGAAATACCCATTATTTCAAAATATACTTTATATTAAAATATTTCCCTATTAAAAATTATCTTTATTTTACATCGTCATTTCTTTTATAAAATCTTTTGTTTCCAAATATTCTAACTTACCATTCAATTATTAATAAAAATTGAACTTTTCAGATATTATAATAATATATTAGTAACCTTTTCAATGTGTTTCATCTTGAAATCAAATCTTCTAATTTCAACACATTGACAATAAAGTGTGATCTCTTTTAAATCTAATTCTTTATTGTCTTTTTAACAATAAAAGTATAATCTCTTCAATTCAAACTTTTGATTGTAACTTTTTGACAATACAACAATAATCTTTTTTAATTTAAAACATCAAAACCATAATTTAATTCTTTTAATGGAACATTGTATTAAAATATTCTTTTAATTCTAAAATTGGAATGAGACCAAACCATCACCATATAATTTTAATTATATGGATTTCAAACATTGCATTAATTCCATAATAACGATAAAACATTCAACAACAGCCAGAGTGCAATTTAAACTAATCACAAGGGCGATGTGTAGTCAAAATATCAACCCAAGACCCGTGTGGGGTTTCAACCAACACAAATTCAAATAATATATCATTAATTGTGCTCTTGGACGATGTGTGAAAATTTATCGTCCAATCAACATAAACAATTCAGGCAACTTGTTAATGGCAGTGTAAACATATTTCTAAATATCATAAATGACATAACATTATTTAACATGTTCACATATTTCAAATTTTCAAACAATTCACACAGTCATCCCAATCAACATTTATCCAACAAACAACAATTCCAACACAGATAGTTAACTTACTATAGAATATAAAAATAAATAACTGTTCAAAAATTTAGTGAGAAAGAGTTCTCACCTTTGTCGGGCTTTAATTGACGGTTCGAGCCTAATTTTGGCCCAAAATCCAACATGCACTAAAGTTGACAAAATTGATGTCTACGCGAAGCTCTCAATGCCACGATCGCAGCAAATCCTGTTTCTTGAGATTTCGAGTTTGTATCAAAAAGATATGAATTTTCGAAGTTTGTAATAATTAAATAATTAATTAAAATTACCGAAAGGGTCCATTTGTCACAGGTCCCTATTAAGTTTCAAAATTAGGCTCACATGCGGTCCTAAACTTATTGTAAATTAGGTCCCTATTTTTCAAAAACATATAAAAAAATATAAAAAAATCACGAAAATTCATTATTAACTAAAACACATTCACGCCAAAAAAATCAAGTGGAAAAACAATCAAAAACCACGTCAAAACTCAAAATAACACAAAATCAGCGAAACAACAGGTTTTTGCATCAAAAGATGCCCCTATTTGTAAATAGTTGCACACATTCATGCTAATATTTCAGTGTTGCGCCCAAACTGCAGTATAAATGCATATATGTATGCAGCTAAACTGCATTATATACATCCTTTTATGCATATATTCAAATTTGGCCTGTTTTTTCAAGCATTCGCCGTTTTCAGACAATGTTGCACACATTTATGCTCTTGTACAGAATAAATGCATGCATGCGTATATTCGCAAACCATCATCCCTTTTAAATATGTTGCACACATGCATGCATATATACAGAATAGTTGCATTCATGTATGCAACTTTTCGTCATACGAAAATCTCAATTCAACTTTGTATGCATAAATTTATGCAGTTATTTGCTAATAGTTGCATACGTGTATGCGTATATTGGTCCAGATTTTTCAGCATAAATACACTATATAAATATATGCATACATACATGCTACTATAAGCAATAGTTGCACAGAAGTATGCAACTTTTTTTTTTCAATTTGCGTGCACTCCTGGGATTATTTCCAGATTTTAGATAAAAAAAAATTTATGCATGAGCGCATTTTTTTTTTTGCAAAACTGGAAAAGGCGAAGGGGTATATGGCAGGAGGCGAGAGGGACAAAATGTTTTGAGCGGCAGCTAATTCTATGGACCGGAAACGCAAAGAAAGTTTTGGTGGATGTGGCGTTAATTTTGAACTTTTTTAGGGATGTGAGCTTAATTTTCACTTACCGGAAATACCCAAAAATTATACATCCTCCAAATTGGAGGAATTTAGTGTCCACGAGAAGCTCTCGTCGCCGTGATCGCGGCAGATCTGAAATCGTCAAATTTCGACTTCGTATGAGAGAGATATCGTATTACAAAGTTTGAATTAATTAAATAATTAAATTGAAATCTCTATATTCTCTCAGATCTGGTCAAACCTGAGCTCGCTACCTTTGACCGCACTTTTCTCCCTCCTCCGACCTCCGATTGACCTGAAACCACCGCCATCCTCTTCGTCTTCGAGAGGCGCACCCGCGCTCCAAGCCGTCGCCGCTGATGCTCTGATCGCTGGAATTTCGCCAGAAAGCGAAATTCGTCTCGCGGGCCCCACAGGCCGCCATCCTCCACCAAAAAATCTGAAAAAATTACAGTAGCTAGATCTCGCGAAGACGAAGAACTTTCGCTCAGGTGCCATCACCTGATTCTTCCCCGATTGACGGGAAAAAAATTATTTTGTTTTCTATTCTTAGTGTTTTTTGTTGTTTTGCTTCAGTTCGGTTTTACTCGATTTTCGTGCCCTTCCTTCGACTTTCAGACGAAATGAACAAAGGCAAGGTTGTTCCTTTATGTCTTCGCTGCATTTTCTCCAACTGGGCCATCGCTTGTGAGTTATACCCCAAAATCCAAAATCAGTTTTTTTTGTGTTCAAGCTCCGATTCCGGCGAATCCGTGCGACGATAGTCTTGACTTTTTCGTGGTAGGTAGAGGATAAGAAGATGAACAAAACTCAAAAAGGGTTTGGTTTAATTCTTTTTTGATTTGGAGATATAAATGATGGAAGATTCGGGGTGTTTTGTGTAAAGAAATTTTAGTGGAGAAAGGAGCCGCCATTGAAGAAACGAAGATGAAGGATTAGGTTTAGAAAAGGGTTATGGGCTGCTAATGATATATTATATAGGCATAGGTAAATTTTAATTAAGTCCTTGTTTAATTTAACCCCTTTTTATTAATAACTTTTGTGTTATTAATGTATTCAAATTTTAGTCCGTTTTAATGTTTTAAGGACCGTACGAATGCATATATTATCCAAATTTGCTGAAAATTGGAACATAACTATTTCTCGATGATATGAATCCAAAGAAACAGGTTTCGTTTAATTCCGAGTCCGTATGAATTATTCATGAATTCTTAAATTTTGAAAATTGACCATTTTCACTGAAAAATTAATAACACCCACAGACTAACTCCAAAAATTACAGAAAAATTATTTCTAGTTTTGTTTTGACGATACGGTCCCAACAAAACTAATTTCATCGAATTTGAAGACCGTTTGAAAAATGACTATTTTTAAGGCGTAAATTAATTATATTAAAAATACATATATAAATAAATAAATTCCGAATCTCGAAATATATCAGTGTTTATACATTTTCAATGAAGAAACATCATTTTGAACTCAATGGAAGTAGTTTCGAGTCCAATTCATTCGTATGTAAAAAGTAGCGTTTTGGGTCTAATATATATAAATTTTCCCGTATTTTTCTAATATCTTGATTTGGGCATAACTTTTGATTCTCACCATGAAATTTCAATTTTTCGGATTCGTTGGAAAGATATTTTTAAATAGATTCTAATATTTTTGGTTTCGCTAAAATCCGATTTATTTTTCATCCTGTATAGCAAGTCAAAGTTAAAATTCAAATTTTCAAACTGTCGCGCTATTTCTAACTCCTTTTATAATTTAAATAAAATTTATTCGTTTTAACTTCGATTAATATAAATTTATAGTCGTTATTGTAACACCCCACATCTGTTAAGGTCACTCACAAAGGGAATGCCTTAACTTCAATGGAGTATTATGGGTACTGGAACAGAAATATTACAAGACAGACATATATAAAACAGCGGAAAATAAAGTGGAAGTACTTCAAATCATTTATTAAATATAAATGTTTACAAGAAAAGCCCATCAACTCCCAATACCCAATTTCATAGTTAAGATATCAGTCTTGCTCAAAAACAAAGAAGCATAAAAACAAACTGCAGTATTCCCCAATAAAGCAAAGCAAGCCATAGCCAAGAGAAATCCAAGCCATACATGAAAGAGCCTTGGAGCTTGGTAATATCCGCACTAAGCTGTATTCCCACCCTGTGAACCGGGGGGGAACAGAAGAAAAAGAGGCGAAACAAAACGGGTCAGTCATAAAGACTGAGTAAGTCCTAGTGACTTTCAGCATAAAAATAGATAAAGATAACCTGGCATGAATAAACTGAAAGTAAACATAAGCATGATGACAAGGTAGGCAAGATAAACTAAGACAACAAGATAAACTATGATAACAAGGTAAACTAAGGTAACAAGATAAACTTCGGGCACGATGAAACAAGTATAACGTCCTATAATTCCTATCAAGTATCCCACCGCATGGTTTCTATCAAGAATAACATCGCAAGGTTTCTAAGCTTTACCATTAAAACGATATCTATTTGCTCTGCACCACCTAACTAGCATCCTCATAAGTGTCTTACATTGAATGATCTGTATTCCTACTAGTGTCCCAACTAGTGTCCTGTGTAACAAGGATCCGTACCCCCTACTAGTGTCCCAACTAGTAGCCTGTGTTATATAATAATTACAACGTGATCCCAATCCCCGCAATTATGGTAGCCTTCAGGTGTACATCTATTATGAGGATTCCACCTCGATCACCCCAATGGCCATGTATATATTCGATGCACCCTTACTACCTTATTGATCGGCTCCCTACTTGACCTAGTTCTCGTTTGTGTCATGCGGCCCCCTACATGTAGATACCTGTGCTGGTCCCACCATGGGGTGTATCAAGTCCCATGGTGGCAACCCTAACACAATCAAGATGCACAGCTTTATACCTACTAATGCCCAGTGGCTAAATTTTCTGCGCCGAAGTGTGTGCATGCCCGCACTTCGTTAGAACCTGCACTGCTGCACCAACCGCCACTAATTTGACCTCTTATAATCAGCCCAGTAATCGTGCCCCACCCTTCCTAGCTCAAGGTCCCGTTGATACCTAATATTGTGGGTTACTGCTGAAATGGGTCCCCTTTACTAGGTTTTTCTAATGGTTAAGTCTGTGGGCCTATATTCTCTGATATTACCCACCAACCCTGATGTGTACTTAACCCCGCTACTGATTCAAGCATGTGTATTTAATGGTTAAGTGTATGTGGGCCTATATTTACTAATATTACCCACCAATCCTAATGTGTACTTAACCCCGCTACTGATTGAAGCATGTGTATTTAATGGTTAAGTGTATGTGGGCCTATATTTACTAATATTGCCCACCAACCCGATATGTACTTAACCCTTCTACTCGTTATGTTACCATGGTTAAGTGTTTACCTTAGTTAACTTAACCTTTCTCGCTTATTATGTTTGATTGGTTAAGTGTGGTTTATTAACTTAACCCCGTTCGTCTATTTGGTTACATTGGTCAAGAATTTTCTTGTTAACTTAACCCCATGTGTTACTTAACCCTACCACGCATCACATCAGATTGTTTAAGTGCATGTTAACTTAACCCTATCCACTAGTCGTATTATAATGGTTAAGTGTTATCAACTTGTTCAAGTTAACTTAACTCACCCGCTTGTCCTGTTATGTTGGTTAAGTGTTACTACTTAACCGCAACCACTTGTCTAATTGACCCATTGTATTAGTTAAGTGTTCTCATTAACTTAACCTCACTCTCTAGT
This sequence comes from Allium sativum, assembly GCA_030737875.1. Classification (NCBI taxonomy): domain Eukaryota; kingdom Viridiplantae; phylum Streptophyta; class Magnoliopsida; order Asparagales; family Amaryllidaceae; genus Allium; species Allium sativum. The sequence goes on along the minus strand of CM060923.1, from coordinate 566,352,050 downwards.
CCAGTTTAATCATGTTATAATGGTTAAACATTTGCTTAACCTTACCCACTCCCTTAGTCAACATATTAAATTGGTTAAGTGTCCAGATTAACCTAACCCTACCCACCAATTTAGTTAACATGTTGAAATTGGTTAAGTATTACTATTCGTATTACCACATGTCACCCACTTAACCCCCATGTCCCACCACATGTTAATCTGGTTAAGTATTTCTTAATTCATTAAGGTCGTAACCTTATAAAGACCTCTCACATTATACTGACATTTATGGCAGCTGGATTTGTCGGGCGGGTCCGGGCAGTCTTACACCATAAAAGAGTCTAACCCCGTGTCTTTACAACTGTTACGCTTTTAATTTGGTCTTAGGACCTCTCACATTGGGCTGACATTTGTGACTACTGGATTCGCCGGGCGGTTCCGGGCAGGTTTACGTCACAAACGAGTCCAACCTCGTGTCCTAAGCATTGATTATCACTTATAATCTTTTATCCCAATTTGAATTTATTTCCCCTATTCAAATTATCAATTAATTCCTAATTTAACGATGTCCATAATTGACTCAATTATGTCCATCAATTAATGGTATGCAAAATCATACCAATTTTACCACAATTTATCTTAGGCCATTAAAGGCAACTTATCTCAATTTATATTTATCCCTCTTTTAAGGCTATTACATGCCAACTAATATATGTACCCAATTCTAGTCAGTTTACATATATACCAAGTTTCATGCCTTTTTACATATGTCAAGATCTAGCCAAAATTACATGTATCAAGTTTCATACCCAATAAACCCAAATTCGATGATTCATGATGTAGTTATCCCAAACTATAATCTTTTTATTTCAATACATGCCAGTTGCCCAAGTTCATAATACATGTTTATGCCAATTATGAAGTTTACAATCGCTTTCATGCTCAAATTTCCAAGTCTACACATGCCTAATTAACATAATCCCAATCTTTTGATTTAATTTACATAGGCTCCAAAACTCATAATTGTATTTTACATGCCAAATTACATACATGTTATATATACCAAATTTCATGTTACATAACATAGATCCAATTGGTGTCGAATTCCATGTATATAATATTTATGCAAATTTTATCACAACAGGGTTATACCAAAATTTACATATCTACCCCAAACTTGCAAATAAAATGATAACATCCAATTTCATGTTGCCAATTATTAATCATATTCTTATAGGCAATAATCCCATTATTACCCCCATATACATCTCTTATGCGAATCGCGATTTTAGGCCAAGGTCCGAAGTTGACCAAGGTTCATCAAAAGAAAATAAATAGGGGAAGGTAGAAATTTGCATAATAAATAGATCAGAGAGAAAACAACATCATGATAGGCATAAAGATTACAACTTGATGATAACATCAATAAGAATCAAGGAAACTGCTGAATAAATCACAAACTTGTCATGAGAATAAAGGTAGACAAGTCTCAAAACTAAAGATTCAAAAAGCAACAGGAATAGATCTGAATCGATAAACATACTTAGATCCAATTCCACTTTATTTCATGCCCATATTAAAATTAAATATTTAGATCTGAAAATAACTAGCACTTACAGAGAACGGCTAATGAATTAAGAAGTGAATTTGTCTTAGGAAGTTGCAGTGTCATTGATCTATCCCCTTGAATTTGTTGTAGAAGCATCGATCTTTGATTTGATTTGAGTTTGAACGCTTAAGCTTTAATTTGGAGACGGCGGCCATGGCTCAAGAGAGATTCCAGCAGCATTTAGGTGTAAGAATGATTTGTTATGAATTAGGTTAGGTCTAGGTGTTATTTTATAGGTGTAGCAATTCATTTCAGCCATCGGATTAACCCTAAAACCCATCCGGACCATCAAAACTCATCCTGGGCCTCAAAAATGGGTTCTGGGCCACCCCAGGCCGACCAGGTCGACCTGTATAGAGGGGGAGTAGACACTACAGTCGATACAGGGGGGGCAGGTCGACTTGGGTGTCGAAACTACAGTCGACACGGGTAATCTACCAAAAAATCTGCTGAAATCTTGTTTTGGCCATATCTTGGTCATACGAACTCCGATTTTCGAAAACTCGGACCAATTTCCCGTATTTTTCCGAGTTGAACGCAATGGCGCAACCTATTTCCCTTAATTATGATTTTAAAATTGAATTCTGCCTTGATTTCTTTTTTTAACGGGTTGTTAAAATTCGGGTTGTTACATTCTCCCCTCCTTAAAGGATTTCGTCCCCGAAATCTCCAAGTTAGGAAGAACGTATCCTACCATCCATCATCCATCTACTCAAAAAATCATCCACAAGCAATCATTGTCCTTAAAAAGATTTTTAATGCTATATGAACATATAAAGAAAGTGTGTGTATATGTTCCTTATCTAATGCAAATGATCAGGCCTGATTGATCTTTCTAATGCAAAATATGTTAAGTGCCATGAATCCACATGTATGCAAATAATCCTAGTCACGTAAACACTATATGTGTGCACAAACATCCATCCATATGCAACATCCACATGATAATACATTCAATTCCATCCATAAACAAGTATAAGCACTCATGCATATGCAATATGAAAGGTGACTGAGCCGATCTAGTGCCTAATGTATGTAAATGCATCCACGAGCAACCACTATCAACCACTTGCAGCCACTTGCAACCATCAATCATAACATGTCTCAAACACATGTTTACACCCAATTATTCCTATCTAAAGATATAGTCAAATGATAGAAGCAAGTAAAAACTTTGTGCCCATCAGGAAATGTCAAAACTGGAAACCTATGCCACATATATATTGATTAGGAGAAGAACTCTCTAAGCATCAGCCCCGAAGACCGAAATCAACATCAGACCGACACTCAAAGAATTACTCATCCCAACCAATATATATGATTCTAGGAAACTAAGCATGATGGACTCCTATTAGGTCACAAGGAAATCCCTTCCTAAGACCAACCCGTATCCTATAAAACCCAAAAAGTTTAGTCAACCCAACGAACAACCTCAAGCCCCAACATGTGTTACTAACAGATGATTCATACTCCCTATGGGGTTTGCAACAGAAATTAGATTGAGGATAGGACTGAGAGGATATACACAAAAGATAGCATGTGAGTAAGCTCTATAGGAAAAGAGAGATCATGGATATACTCTTAAAAAGAGATATGATGCGCGAATCTAGTCTTCAATCTTCTAAGTCGCATTTCTTTGAGCTTAACTCCATTGTGCTTTGACCGCCTTTAACTTCACAATTCCGTAGCTTTTTAATTCTTGTTTCCAAAATATGGGTTGGAATCCATTTCACTTTTGCCTCTCGTTCCACTTTCACTTATTCTCCTCCTAGTACACTCGGCTCAAACATAACTGCGTACTCATGGTTTCATGCAAGCTCTCTAAAATTTACTTGTGAATCTTGGATCTCGTTCACTTACTATCAGGTATTTGACGCAGAAGAACTATCTCTTGGAAATAAATGCCAACCATGTTGTCAAATGTACTTACTAAGGTGATTCTCTACAACTCATGCATAAGCGAAATGACCCATCCGCCTTAGTGGCGAACACTACTCGATCGGATTACAAATTACCAATAAATGTGTCAAGAGATTCTAGGAAACAAATCATGATATAACCCTAAAGGTTACCTGCGAATTCGAGGGTATTACCGAGGCAAGTCAAGAGTCTAACTACCCTCTTTTCAAAACCGAGAAGGTCACCCTTACTGGATAACCACTCCATCGCTAGAATCAACCCATAGCCCTAAACATAAACATTACTTCTAGACTCAACACTTAGCATAGAAATTCTCAAATCCAAACAAGTCATGAATAAATGAGCCGATTTCCCCAATAGGATTTGAGAAAAAAAGAAAAAAAATGGGATCCTCTACCATGCTAGTACTAAGGTGCAGAGACTCAACTTTCGAAGCAAAATTAAAAGGATGTGATGTACAAAAACAAAGTTCTAGTGGGATGATAGAAAAGAAAAGCTAAACCTTTAACAGAAATGTTACCACCCTCTTAGGTACGCTAGTGGTGAGAGCATTCAATTGCCCTCTCCACGATCTTGTCCCTTGCCCTTGTCCTATAATACTTAACTACATGTCCCTTCTCACTAAAGATACTCTCTCTTGTCATGGGTTTTACTATTCTTTCACTTTGGCCTCTTTCCTCTCACCTTTTTCCTCCTTCGTGGATTAAGCCATTTCAACAAGTTTCTAATCCTTATGTTCTTACTGTCCTTGTATAGCTTGTTGACAAGTCTCTCGAAGCTACCTCCAACGCACGGCACTCTACCCAACTTGAAATAAGATTAGACGTAGATGGAACTACCACGGCTATAGACGGAGGTTGGGCACTCCTTTGCCCTCCGACATGTGTCGGATGCCTACGAAACTATGGTGAAGAGAGAGAGAAGAGATTTCAAGAGAGAATCAAAAGATAGTGCATATGGCTCTGGGGAATATGCCTTTTAATCAAAACAAAATTTTCTTGAAAATTTGCTTCTTTGTAAACGTTTTGAAAATAATTTCAGAAGGTTTTTTGAAAACTTTTGCCCAGTCTAGTAACCTTCTGCTCTGATACCAAATGTAACACCCCACATCTATTAAGGTCACTCACAAAGGGAATGCCATAACTTCAATGGAGTATTATGGGTACTGGAACAGAGATATTACAAGACAGACATATATAAAACAGCGGAAAATAAAGTGGAAGTGCTTCAAATCATTTATTAAATATAAATGTTTACAAGAAAAGCCCATCAACTCCCAATACCCAATTTCATAGTTAAGATATCTGTCTTGCTCAAAAACAAAGAAGCATAAAAACAAACTTCAGTATTCCCCAATAAAGCAAAGCAAGCCATAGCCAAGAGAAATCCAAGCCATACATTAAAGAGCCTTGGAGCTTGGGAAGATCCGCACTAAGCTGTATTCCCACCCTGTGAACCTTGGGGGGGGGGGAACGGAAGAAAAAGAGACAAAACAAAACGGGTCAGTCATAAAGACTGAGTAAGTCCTAGTGACTTTCAGCATAAAAATAGATGAAGATAACATGGCACGAATAAACTGAAAGTAAACATAAGCATGATGACAAGGTAGGCAAGATAAACTAAGACAACAAGATAAACTATGATAACAAGGTAAACTAAGGTAACAAGATAAACTTCGGGCACGATGAAACAAGTATAACGTCCTATAATTCCTATCAAGTATCCCACCGCATGGTTTCTATCAAGAATAACATCGCAACGTTTCTAAGCTTTACCATTAAAATGATATCTATTTGCTCTGCACCACCTAACTAGCATCCTCATAAGTGTCTTACATTGAATGATCTGTATTCCTACTAGTGTCCCAACTAGTGTCCTGTGTAACAAGGATCCGTACCCCCTACTAGTGTCCCAACTAGTAGCCCGTGTTATATAATAATTACAACGTGATCCCAATCCCCGCAATTATGGTAGCCTTCAGGTGTACATCTATTATGAGGATTCCACCTCGATCACCCCAATGGCCATGTATATATTCGATGCACCCTTACTACCTTATTGATCGGCTCCCTACTTGACCTAGTTCTCGTTTGTGTCACGCGGCTCCCTACATGTAGATACATGTGCTGGTCCCACCATGGGGTGTATCAAGTCCCATGGTGGCAACCCTAACACAATCAAGATGCACAGCTTTATACCTACTAATGCCCAGTGGCTAAATTTTCTGCGCCGAAGTGTGTGCATGCCCGCACTCCGTTAGAACCTGCACTGCTGCACCAACCGCCACTAATTTGACCTCTTATAATCAGCCCAGTAATCGTGCCCCACCCTTCCTAGCTCAAGGTCCCGTTGATACCTAATGTGGGTTACTGCTGAAATGGGTCCCCGTTACTAGGTTTTTCTTATGGTTAAGTCTATGGGCCTATATTCTCTGATATTACCCACCAACCCTGATGTGTACTTAACCCCGCTACTGATTCAAGCATGTGTATTTAATGGTTAAGTGTATGTGGGCCTATATTTACTAATATTACCCACCAACACTAATGTGTACTTAACCCCGCTACTGATTCAAGCATGTGTATTTAATGGTTAAGTGTATGTGGGCCTATATTTACTAATATTACCCACCAACCCGATATATACTTAACCCTTCTACTCGTTATGTTACCGTGGTTAAGTGTTTACCTTAGTTTACTTAACCTTTCTCGCTTATTATGTTTGATTGGTTAAGTGTGGTTTGTTAACTTAACCCCGTTCGTCTATCTGGTTACATTGGTCAATAATTTTCTTGTTAACTTAACCCCATGTGTTACTTAACCCTACCACGCATCACATCAGATTGGTTAAGTGCATGTTAACTTAACCCCATCCACTAGTCATATTATAATGGTTAAGTGTTATCAACTTTATTCAAGTTAACTTAACCCACCCGCTTGTCCTGTTATGTTGGTTAAGTGTTACTACTTAACCACAACCACTTGTCTAATTGACCCATTGTATTAGTTAAGTGTTCTCATTAACTTAACCTCACTCTCTAGTCCAGTTTAATCATGTTATATTGGTTAAACATTTGCTTAACCTTACCTACTCCCGTAGTCAACATATTAAATCGGTTAAGTGTCCAGATTAACCTAACCCTACCCACCAATTTAGTTAACATGTTGAAATTGGTTAAGTATTACTGTTCGTATTTCCACATGTCACCCACTTAACCCCCATGTCCCACCACATGTTTATCTGGTTAAGTATTTCTTAATTCATTAAGGCCGTAACTTTATAAAGACCTCTCACATTAGACTGACATTTATGGCAGCTGGATTTGCCGGGCGGGTCCGGGCAGTCTTACACCAGAAAAAAGTCTAACCTCGTGTCTTTACAACTGTTACGCTTTTAATTTGGGCCTAGGACCTCTCACATTGGGCTGACATTTGTGACTACTGGATTCGCCGGGCGGTTCCGGGCAGGTTTACGTCACAAACGAGTCCAACCTCGTGTCCTAAGCATTGATTATCACTTATAATCTTTTACCCCAATTTGAATTTATTTCCGCTATTCAAATTATCAATTAACTCCTAATTTAATGATGTCCATAATTGACTCAATTATCTCCATCAATTAATGGTATGCAAAATCATACCAATTTTACCACAATTTATCTTAGGCCATTAAAGGCAACTTATCTCAATTTATATTTATCCCTCTTTTAAGGCTATTACATGCCAACTAATATATGTACCCAATTCTAGTCAGTTTACATATATACCAAGTTTCATGCCTTTTTACATATGTCAAGATCTAGCCAAAATTACATGTATCAAGTTTCATACCCAATAAACCCAAATCCGATGATTCATGATGTAGTTATCCCAAACTATAATCTTTTTATTTCAATACATGCCAGTTGCCCAAGTTCATAATACATGTTTATGCCAATTATAAAGTTTACAATTGCTTTCATGCTCAAATTTCCAAGTCTACACATGCCTAATTAACATAAGCCCAATCTTTTGATTTAATTTACATAAGCTCCAAAACTCATAATTTTATTTTACATGCCAAATTACATACATGTTATATATACCAAATTTCATGTTACACTACATAGATCCAATTGGCGTCGAATTCCATGTATATAATATTTATGCAAATTTTATCATAACAGGATTATACCAAAATTTACAGATCTACCCCAAACTTGCAAATAAAATGATAACATCCAATTTCATGTTGCCAATTATTAATCATATTCTTATAGGCAATAATCCCACTATTCCCCCGTATACATCTCGTATGCGAATCGCGATTTTAGGCCAAGGTCCGAAGTTGACCAAGGTTCATCAAAAGAAAATAAACAGGGGAAGGTAGAAATTTTCATAATAAATAGATCAGAGAGAAAACAACATCATGATAGGCATAAAGATTACAACTTGATGATAACATCATTACGAATCAAGGAAACTGCTGAATAAATCACAAACTTGTCATGAGAATAAAGGTAGACAAGTCTCAAAACTAAAGATTCAAAAAGCAACAGGAATAGATCTGAATCGATAAACATACTTAGATCCAATTCCACTTTATTTCATGCCCATATTAAAATTAAATATTTAGATCTGAAAATAACTAGCACTTACAGAGAACGGCTAATGAATTAAGAAGTGAATTTGTCTTAGGAAGTTGCAGTGTCATTGATCTATCCCCTTGAATTTGTTGTAGAAGCATTGATCTTTGATTTGATTTGAGTTTGAACGCTTAAGCTTTAATTTGGAGACGGCGGCCATGGCTCAAGAGAGATTCCAGCAGCATTTAGGTGTAAGAATGATTTGTTAAGAATTAGGTTAGGTCTAGGTGTTATTTTATAGGTGTAGCAATTCATTTCAGCCATCGGATTAACCCTAAAACCCATCCCGACCATCAAAACTCGTCCCGGGCCTCAAAAATGGGTTCTGGGCCACCCCAGGCCGACCAGGTCGACCTGTATAGAGGGGGAGTCGACAATACAGTCGACACAGGGGGGGGGAGGTCGACTTAGGTGTCGACACTACAGTCGACACGGGTAATCTGCCAGAAAGTCTGCTGAAATCTTGTTTTGGCCATTTCTTGGTCATACGGACTCCGATTTTCGAAAACTCGGACTCTATTTCGCGTATTTTTCCGAGACGAACGCAATGGAGCAACCCATTTCCCTTAATTATGACTTTAAAATTTAATTCTGCGTTGATTTCTTGTTTTAGCGGGTTGTTAAAATTCGGGTTGTTACAGTTATTATATAAAATAAATTATTTTAAATATTAAAAACCCATTAAAATAAAAAATTTAAATTTGGCCCAAAATTCCTGGTCGTTACAATCTCCACCACTTAAGAAATTATCATCCTCGAAAAGGGACGAAGCTAAAAGTCATTTAATTAACCAACTCAACTTTCAATTCTAATAGATTTCCAATTCAGTTCAATATTAAATTTGATTTAGCTAAATTTATCATTCTATTATATAGTGGTTAACTTAATTACCATTCCAATATTTTATTAGTTAAACTAAGAATCAAACATCACAACCAACAATCAATTAGTTAATTAACTTTTCAAACATATGTAATTTTTATATATAATCAAAAATCATGTTTTTAGTGCAAATCACAACAATAGACTCTATCTAGTTTTGTTTCTCACACCAGTCAATGGAAATATATAGATATACCACTTTCGAAACTCAAATATAAACTCTGATGATGATGCATCAATCATCAGAATTATCCCCGGGCGACTAGAGTGTGATTCTATATCTACCCAGTATATTAAAACTTTGAATATCCGTTAATTACTCGTATATTCGAAATCTTTATATACTCGATTGTCCAAATTAAAATATAATAATATACTCAAATACGCATATTAAGATAAAATTTTCTAAACTAAATTTGTTTTTACTTAAATTTTAAAGAAAATAATACTCTTCACACTCGTTCTAAGATGCTACTGATCCCATCTCTAACGAGTCATTCTTATTGGATATTACTAATCCCATCTCTGATGAATTCTTTCATTCGGTTCTAATGTGTCTTGTTCTCGAGCTCTATAAACCAAAGCTCTGATACCAAATGTGACGACCCCAAACTTCCCAGTAAAGTAAAGCCCGGATTGCTTTGAGAAAAACACACATCAGAACACAAAACAGAAGAACATTTTATTGCTGTTACAACAATTACATCAGAGTACAAGAATATTCCAGAGTATGAATGAAAAATATACAATGGAAATACAATATCAGAGTTTAAATTATAAATTACATTTAAATAACAGCGGAAAAATAATACAAAATACAACTAAAAGAGATACACGGATACAGAGCTTTCCGAATATCGCTTCAGCTGTAGACCAGGATCCTGTGAAAATAATATATGCAGTACCAAAACTACTAGCTGCCCGTGTGGAAAATATGGGCACCCAGAGTTTAGGTTAAAACAATAAACTCCAGGTCAGTCATGGGACTGGTATGAGAACTCAAAAATAGTATAATCTTGATTTAAAGTTAGGTAAATCATGGGACCACGCCGTATAGCACGGAACGGGTTTACCCAAAAGAATACCAGTGCATACAAGTAAACAAGTAAACGCAATGCTTTTTGGGAAAATGAAGCTATTATAAGACTCAGGTCCCATCACACAATGCAACGGAAGCCGGAGGATAGAGTTTTACCTTATAATTGTCAAATATGCTTGGTACGCGAAATTTATCTTTTAACACTACAATAAGTGCATAGTGTAGAAATCAATTTCGAAAGTAAGTGTATAAATCATAGACGACATGGGTACCATATATCATGTCGCCATACTAGTTCTACAATCAAAACTGCATGGTGTCGTATTGGAAATTGGGTTTCCATCATGAGTCGAGGCTAGGGATCGTCCTCTCTGATTCGAGACACTCTAGCAAATGCCTCAGGATCACACCTATGAGCAACCCTTGGATGCGGTAGGGCCGGTCCTCACCTTACGGTAGTGGATTAGTTATGCCTAAACACACGTTTCCTGGTTCCATTGAACCTCCATATAGCCACTAACAACCTATAAATCCGAGGTACATCAATCCATCATCAACATAAGTAAAATGCCAGCCAGTTTAATCACTGACACTACTCCTAGCTAGAAAGAAATGTGTGCACTCCCTACGGTCCATATCCCGTTTTTGACTCATATCGGGGTGTGAGGCTCGCGAAGTCACGATATACACAAAGCTATGCCTAAACAGGCTATGCTTTGATCATCATCCACAAGGCTCTGCTTTTCAATAAAAGCCTTGATCCATGCATCTTAGCATGCCACATTGTCAATCCATACCATACCATTGATTCCTACCAATATATAACCTCTAAGCTCGTACGTATCAGAGAAGGGTGTTAAACACCAAACAGATATATATATATTTAGTAGAGATCAACGAATATCATATAAAGGAACACAACGTCAGACATACAATCCATTTACAAGTTCGTTCTGGGTCTGAACGAAACCGGAGGCACCTTATTCCTTGCATATCCGAACAATCAACAATACATCCGGACGGCCACCACTTTAGCCCCTTCAAGGTAGCTACTCCAATCATGGGCGTCAGTGGTAACTCATCCATCCGACATAAAGACCTTCGATCTTCAACCACCGTCTTCATCTTCTACTCTTGGTCTTCATATTTATTATTCGGAATGGGTTTTACCCGGTCTTTGCGAATAACTCACGTATTTTATAATAAATAATACAGAAAACACATCCAACGCCTCATTTCAAATCAGGAACATCCTTTGATTTTAATTTAAACCAAATTAAGGTTTATTCAACTAGTCGGGATTAACGCCTTACAGAAGTAATCATTAATTAATATCCCATTCCCAACCTACATATCCCATGGAGTAAACTGGTGGTATTCGATATCTAACACCCAGTGTGTTACGATAAACTTAATTGCCGTATTATCGTTCAAATCTGATTAAAGATTTAACTACCGCTTGGAGTAAAACTAGTGGTACTCCATTATCGTTCATTTATTGAATTAAGTAAATTTAATTACTTTTATTCTCGTTCACTCCGATTAAAGATTTATTAAAACTATATTTAGTTTTAATCTTCAAGAATCATTATTTAATGATTAATTAACTTTCAAGAAATAATCTTTCCTTTAACTGGGTTAAAGAACAAATGTTGCTTAAAATCATCGTTCACAATAAACCCAAAATCATATTTCAATTTAATATATAAACCGAAACTTCTCTTTAGAATATTTCGTTAAATCTTAGTTAAAATATTTATGAATTACCAATCTAAATTTCACTGTCAATCGGGTTTAAAGAACTAATGTCATTTAAAAACATTGTTCATAATCAAACCAAAAGTCAGTTTCACTTAATTTCAATTATGTTTAATAGTTGGAAATTATATTTAAATTCTTAATTAAAAGATTTATTCTTTCCCAAATGGGTTTAATAACAATGTTATTTAAGACACTATTCACGACAAACCCAGATTTTAATCTGATATTAAATATCATGCTTTGAATAGAAATTATATCGATTTATGTTCAATATCAAATTCTGAAAATTAACGTATATCAAATTAGGAATAACGATATTAATATCTTCCAAATTCCAACAACAATATCCGTATAATCACAAAATCCAATACTGAAATAATCCGAAGATTATTTCCATTCAAATCCATTCCAATATATGTATTGGAAAATCTTGGTTTTATTAAAACCACTTTAATCCTTTTATTTATTTTAATTAATTTATTAAAATAAATAAATCACTTATTCTTTTACATTGAAATGTATATTTACATTAAAATGAATCTTTTTCATTCTTTTGAAACAAATTAACTATATAAAAAAAGGTATTCTTTCTAATATAATCAATCTTAAATAAAAATGGAATCTTTTTAGTTCAACCTTTATTACATTGAAAAAATGTTATATTTTCATTTCAATCTTTATTACATTAAAAAATGTAATATTTTCATTTCAAACTTTATTAAATTGAAAAATGTAATAATTTCCTTTCAAACTTTATTCTAAAATGTTTATAAATTCGTTTATAAAATGATTCCAACTTTTATTTCAATTTTAAATCCAAATTGAATATTCTATCTATTATCATATTAAAATAATATTACTTCCAAAATATTTATTTTGGAATTATCTCTTTAAAATATATTAAAAGCCGAATTCATTATCTTATTCACTTATACTGGGCCAGACCTCCTACATTAAACCTGCGACACATGGATGCCGGATATGCCGGTTGGATCCGGGCAGACTTATCCCATAAGTTGGGCTTAACCTCTTGTCATGGCTCATTTCGTATTTGCACACTTGGACCCCTCACATTAGGCCCAACATTTGCGGCTGCTGGATATGCCGGTTGGGTCCGGGCAGGCTTCCACCACAAATGTAACCTAACCTCGTGTCCAAGTACAATTATATTTCCTGATTATAATTAATTTACTGAAAATGTTATTTTAAAATATTCTTTATATTAAAATAACTTAATTTTGAAATACCCTTTATTTCAAAATATACTTTATATTAAAATATTTCCCTATTAAAAATGATCTTTATTTTACATCGTCGTTTCTTTTATAAAAATTTTTGTTTTCAAATATTCTAACTTAACATTCAATTATTAATAAAAATTGAACTTTTCATATTATTATAATAATATAATAATAACCTTTTCAATGCGTTTCATCTTGAAATTAATTCTTCTAATTTCAACACATTGACAATAAAGTGTGATCTCTTTTAAATCTAATTCTTTGTTGTCTTTTTAACAATAAAAGTATAATCTCTTCAATTCAAACTTTTGATTGTAACTTTTTGACAATACAACAATAATCTTTTTAATTTAAAACATCAAAACCATAATTTATTTCTTTTAACGGAACATTGTATTAAAATATTCGTTTAATTCTAAAATTGGAATGAGACCAAACCATCACCATATAATTTTAATTATATGGATTTCAAACATTGCATTAATTCCATAATAACGATAAAACATTCAATAACAGCCAGAGTGCAATTTAAACTAATCACAAGGGCGATGTGTAGTCAAAATATCAACCCAAGACCCGTGTGGGGTTTCAACCAACACAAATTCAAATAATATATCATTAATTGTGCTCTTGGACGATGTGTGAAAATTTATCGTCCAATCAACATAAAAAAGTCAGGCAACTTGTTAATGGCAGTGTAAACATATTTCTAAATAACATAAATGACATTAACATTATTTAACATGTTCACATATTTCAAATTTTCAAACAATTCACACAGTCATCCCAATCAACATTTATTCAACAAACAACAATTCTAACACAGATAATAAACTTACTTTTGAATATAAAAATTAATAACTGTTCAAAATTTTAGTGAGAAAGAGTTCTCACCTTTGTCAGGCTTTAATTGACAGTTCGGACCCAATTTTGGCCCAAAATCCAACATGCACTGAAGTTGACAAAATTGATGTCTATGCGAAGCTCTCGATGCCATGATCGCAGCAAATCCTGTTTCGTGCAATTTCGAGTTTGTATCAAAAAGATATGAATTTTCAAAGTTTGTAATAATTAAATAATTAATTAAAATTACCGAAAATAACCAAAATTCAACTTCCTCCAAATTGGGCGAATTTAGTGTCCACGCGAAGCTCTCGTCGTCGTGATCGTTACGGATCTGAAATCGTCAAATTTCAACTTTGCATGAGAGAGATATCGTGTTACAAAGTTTGAATTAATTAAATAATTAAATTATAATCTCTATTTTCTTTCAGATCTGGTCAAACCTGAGCTCGCTACCTTTGACCGCACTTTTCTCCCTCCTTCGACCTCCGATTGACCTGAAACCACCTCCATCCTCTTCGTCTTCGAGAGGCACACCCACGCTCCAAGCCGCCGCCGTTGATGCGTCGGAATTTCGCCAGAAAGCGAAATTCGTCTCGCGGGCCCCACAGGCCACCACCCTCCACCAAAAAAATCTAAGAAAAAATTAGAGTAGCTAGACCTCGCGAAGTCGAAGAACTTTCGCTCATGCCATCACCTGATTCTTCCCCGATCGACGGGAAAAAAATCATTTTGTTTTCTGTTCTTAGTTTTTTTGCTATTTTGCTTCAGTTCAGTTTTTCCCGATTTCCGTGCCCTTCCTTCGACTTTCAGACGAAATGAACAAAGGCAAAGTTGTTCGTTATGTCCTGGTTACGTTTTCTCCAACTGGGCCATTGCCTAATTCTCGACAGTTTGTGAGCTGTACCCCAAAATCCAAAATCATTTTTTTTGTGTTCAAGCTCCGATTCCGGCGAATCTGTGCGACGATAGGTCTTGACTTTTTCGTGGTAGGTAGAGGAGAAGAAGATGAACAAAAGCTAGAAAGAGTTTGGTTTAATTCTGTTCTGATTTGGAGATATAAATTGTTGAAGATTGGCGGTGTTTTGTGTAAAGAAATTTTAGTGGAGGAAGGAGCCGCCATTGAAGAAATGAAGATGAAGGATTAGGTTTAGGCTTAGAAAAGGGTTATGGGCTGCTAATGATATATTATATAGGCATAGGTAAATTTTAATTAAGTCCTTGTTTAATTTAACCCCTTTTTATTAATAACCTTTGTGTTATTAATGTTTTCAAATTTTAGTCCGTTTTAATGTTTTAAAGACCGTACGAATGCATACATTATCCAAATTTGCTGAAAATTGGAACATAACTATTTCTCGACAATATGAATCCAAAGAAACTAGTTTCGTTAAATTCCAAGTCCGTATGAATTATTCATGAATTCTTAAAATTTGAAAATTGACAGTTTTCACTGAAAATTTAATAACGCCCACAAATAGACTCCAAAAATTACAGAAAAAATATTTCTAGTTTTGTTTTGACGATACAGTCCCAACAAAACTAATTTCATTGAATTTGAAGACCATTTGAAAAATGGCTATTTTTAAGGAGTAAATAAATTATATTTAAAATACATATATAAATAAATAAATTCCGAATCTCGAAATATATCAGTGTTTATACTTTTTCAATGCAAAAACATCATTTTGAACTCAATGGAAGTGGTTTCGAGTCCAAATTCATTCGTATGTAAAAAGTAGCGTTTTGGGTCATATATATATATATATATATATATATATATATATTCCCGTATTTTTCTAATATCTTGATTTGGGCATAACTTTTGATTCCCGCTATGAAATTTTAATTTTTCGGATTCTTGGAAAGATATTTTTAAATAGATTCTAATATTTTTGGTTTCGCTAAAATTCGATTTATTTCACATCCTGTACAGCCAGTCAAAGTTAAAATTCAAATTTTCAAACTGTTGTGCTATTTCTATCTCATTTTATAATGTAATTAAAATTTATTCGTTTTGACTTTAATTAAAATAAATTTATAGTCGTTATTATATAAAATAAATTATTTTAAATATTAAAAACCCATTAAAATAAAAAAATTAAATTCGGCCCAAAATTCCGGGTCGTTGCATCTGATCCCCTTGTTTTCCCCTCTTTTCTTCCTCCCCCCCCCCCCCCGGGTTCTCAGGGTGGGACTAGTACTAGAGAAGCTTGATCTCAGATCTCTTTCTCTCTCTTTTGGAAGTGCTTGGATTGCTGAAAGTAAAGTTCATCTCATCTCTTTTATGGCTACTTGTGTTGGGTTTATGCTTTTTATTTTATGTACTCTGAAACAATTTATCAAGATGGTATTAAGTGTGCTTGGTTTATGAAGTTGTTGTAATCAAACTATTTCTCCGCTGCAATAAAAGTTGTTTTAAAAATTTCAAGTACCATTATTTATATCTGTCTTGTTATATTATGTTCTATACACTAAATAGGCTCCATGGAAGTTAATGCATTCCCTTTATGACTGACAATAATGGACGTGGGGTGTTACACATGGTATCAGAGCTAAAGGTTACTAGACCAGATATGAATTTTGTAAAAACTATTTTTCAAAAAGCAATTTATAAAGAAATACTTTCAAAAGTATGTTTTAAGGAAAGTATTTTCAAGAGAAAAGTTTGTTTTAAAAACATAACCCCCAAGAGCCATATGTCCCTCTTTCGAATTCTCCGTTTTGAATCTCTTCATTTTCTGTTCAGCATGTCTGGAATTCCCGAGATACCCGAGGAGATACCGATACCAGGATGATTTAGAAGGTATCTGGAAGCTAGGGCCAATGTCGCAGGCCCAGCAAATGCTCCTCCTCCTTCCCCTGCTCCTCCTCCTCCCTATGTTGATACTTTTGCAAAGATATGCAAAGATTTAAGGGCAATAGGCAAAAAACATTTTCACGGATCAGAGACGTTTGTTGAAGCTCAAAATTGGCTTAAGGAGGTGGAAGATCTATTTGGCATTTTCGAAGTAGAAGATGGAAGGAATGTCCAATTGGCTTCTTGGTTAATGAAAGACGAAGCCTCGTTTTAGTGGGAGGTCACGAACGGAGAGCGTCCGGTGGAGACATGGATGGATTTCAAGCGTAGGTTCGAAACGAAGTTTCTCTCACGAGCCGAAGAGAATTTATATATGGAAAGATTCTTGGCATTGAAGCATGGGGATTTATCAGTAAAGGCGTAGGTAACAAGTTCAATCGGTTGGCAAAATTTGGCTTGGAATTGGTAAACACATCTGAGAAGAAGGCCCTAAGGTTTGTTAAGGGTTTGAATGAGCCACTACATGGGTTATCTATGACCCACATTCCTATGGGAGCTACCTTTGAGAAATTGGTTGACATGGCGCTTATGCATGAGGAAGAGAAAGGTGCAAATGCTAATAAGGCACAGGAGAAGAAAGGAGACCAGAAGAAGCCACAACAGCAAAACAAGAAAGCCGGGAAGAACAATAATGGCAAAGGAAAGAAGTGCTTTAATTGTGGGACACCAGGCCATTTGAGCAAAGACTGTAGGAAAAAGAAGAAGACTAGCTGTTTCCACTATGGAGAGGCAAGTCATCTAGTTAAGGACTGTCCAAAGAAATAGGGGCAAGGGAAAAGAACTTTTGGAGGGCATCTTCAGGTTCTCATGGCACCAGGGCAGGCGAGAGGGCAGATTCAGGCTCTCATGGCACCAGGACAGGAGAGAGGTAGAAACATTTCCGTTGAAAGTTTAGTTTTTTTGTTTGATCATCCTGCTCGTACTTTGTTTGACTCTGGCGCTTCACACTCGTTTGTATCTGCTTCATTAGTTGAAACACTGCACCTAAATACTAGTCTAGTTATGGATCTCATTGTAGTCTCAAATCCTATTGGTGGTTCAGCTCATCTTTCTAAGATTTGTCGGGATTTGAGAGTGTCTATCTTGGGCATTTGGTTTGAATGCAACGCCTTTTTCTTGGCTTCATGGGCTACAGCTTGATTCTAGGTATGATTGGCTAACTAGATACAGTGCCATCCTAGATTGTGAAAGAAGGGTAGTTAGACTACTTACTCGTTGTGGAAAGACCCTTGACATTTCTTGTGACCCTAGAGGTCCGGTATTGCTTACCTACCTAGAATCCCTAGACGGATCCATTGATGAATGAAATCTGTTCGTGTGGTCCGTGAATATAGTGACGTCTTCGATGAAGTTCGAGGTTTACCCCCGAGGCACGAGATAAACTTTCGAATATATCTAGTAGATAATGCAAATCCAGTTGTATTACCAGTGCGCCACATGGCTCCGAGAGAGAGAGAAGAGAACTCAATAAGCAAGTGAAAGAATTGCTTGAGAAGAGGTTCATAAGAAGAAGTATTTTGGAGTGGGGTGCTCCAGTCATTTTTGCTAAAAAGAGCTGATGGTTCACTTAGATTGTGCATGGACTATAGAGAGATGGATAAGATAACAAAGAAGAACAGGCACCCATTGCCGAGGATAAACGATTTATTCGATCAGTTGGTGGGTGCTTTAGTTTTCTTGCAACTGGATTTAGCTACAGGGTTTTATTTGCTAAGGGTGGCTGAAGATAGCATCGATAAGACGGCCTTTAGAACTCCTAACTGTTTTTTTGAGTGGCTCATCATGCCTTTTGGTTTGACGAATGCACCCGCATACTTTGTTGACTTAATGAGTAGGGTGTTTAGGGAGTTTCTACACAAGTTTGTGGTATTCTTTGTAGACGATATTCTGGTTTTCTCTAAAAACAAAGAAGAGCATGCCCTACATCTTAGGGAAGTCTTAGAGACTACGAGCGCATCAGCTAAAAGCTAAGTTCTCCAAGTGCCATTTTTGAAGAAAAGAAGTGAGGTTCTTAGGACACGTGGTCTCTAAGGAAGGCATAGCTGTGGATCCCGCCAAGGTGGTGGCAATCCATGATTGGAAAACTCCTAAGAACGCAACAAAAGTAAGAAGCTTTTTAGGGCTGGCTGGCTATTATAGGAAGTTCATTAAGGACTTCGCGAAGATATCAGCCCCTCTCACTCGATTAACGAAGAAGAACTTGACTTTTTCTTAGGATGTTGACTGTCACGACGCTTTCCAACATCTGAAGAGGGCTTTGATGACCGCTCCAGTTTTACTTTTTCCAGACGGGAGTAAGACATTCATTGTATATACCGGTGCTTGCGGGACAGGGCTTGGCGCAGCTTTAATGCAAGAGGGAAGGGTGATATGCTATGGTGGAAGGCAGTTGAAAGCCCTTGAGAAAAATTACCCTACCCACGACTTAGAGTTAGCGGCCACAGTTTTTGCGCTTAAATCATGGTGTCATTATTTGCTTGGCGAGAGGTTTGAGTTGTATACAGACCATAAGTCGCTAAAGTACTTATTCTCTCAGAAGGACCTAAACTTGAGGCAACAGAGATGGATGGAGTTTTTGGCATCCTATGATTTTGAGATCGCATATACCCCTGACAAGGGTAATGTTGTAGCTGACACCTTAAGTAGAAAGAAGTTAACTTTAAGTCCTTTGTTCATAGAGCGGCAGAGTTTGGGCTATATATCTTCCTTTGACTTCAGACCCTCTGTCGATTATGTATCCGAATTATTGGCATCGCTAGAGGTGCAACCTACACTTTTGGGTCGAGTTGGAGAGGCACAGCGAAATAACTCACAGTTGGTTATTATAGTAGGCAAGCTTATAGTAGCGAAGACCTCGAGTCATCTTGATAGATATGTTATAGATAAGAGAGGTTGGCTATGTAGAGATGGAAGACTTTGCATACCACAAGACGAGAGTTTGAAGAAGGCAATTCTTGAAGACTCACATCGCTCTAAGATGACCATACATCCCGGTGGTGACAGAGTTTTCTTTTGGGCTGGAATGAAGAAAGATGTGGCCGAATTCGTTGCTAGATGCTTAGTGTGCCAACAAGTCAAGGTGGAGCAAAAGAAGCCTGGAGGTTTGCTCCATCCCTTAGAGATTCCGCTTTGGAAATGGGAAAGCGTTTCCATGGATTTTGTAGATCGGTTACCAAGATCAAGGAAGGGTAATACGGCGATCTAGGTAATTGTAGACAAACTTACCAAAAGTGCCCATTTTATTCCCGTTAAAAGTTGAAGGACCGCCGCATGGTTAGCATCTGTTTACCTTCGAGAGATAGTCCGTTTTCATGGCATACCCTCTAGCATTGTGAGCGATAGAGGTCCTATTTTCACGAGTGAATTTTGGAAAAGCGGCGGTTGGAATGCAATTATGCTTAAGTACCGCTTATCATCCTCAGATAGACGACCAGACCGAGAGAGTAAATCAGATTCTAGAAGACCTTCCAAGGCTCTACATCCTAGACTTTGGAGGAACATTGGAAGAACATCTTCCACTAGTGGAGTTCGCTTATAGTAATAGTTTTCAGGCTAGCATTGGCATGGCACTTTTTGAGGCTCTTTATGGACGACCGTCCGATCACCTACTTGTTGGTGGGAATCCACGGACAAGGTTTTGTTTGGACCCGACATGATTAGGGAGACTTCGGAGAAGATAGACCTGATTCGATGGCGACTGAAGACGGCGCAAGACCGACAGAAGTCATATGTTGATAGGAGACGAGCCGATCTTGAATTCAATATTGGGGATATGGTTTTTGTTAAAGTATCACCGTTAAGAAACGTAGTCCGTTTTGGATCAGTAGGGAAGTTGGCACCGAGGTTCGTAGGACCAATTCCAATTACAGAGAGGATTGGACAGATGGCGTAAAGAGTAAAGTTACTAGGGAAGCTCAGCGGAGTTCATGATGTGTTTCACGTTTCGCATTTGCGTAAGTGTTTACATGATACGACGGAAGTGGTAGAGCTGAGCACGCTCGAAGAAGTGGAAGTTGAGCGCAATGCCACAATCAGACGAGCTCCTACACGCATTTTCGGATTGGAGTTCAAAAAGCTTTGCAACAAAGAGGTCAAGTTGGTCAAAGTGCAATGGGGAGATGATCAAAGAGACGCGATTTGGGAGACGAAAGACAAGGTGCATACACTGTACCCTTTCCTTTTTGAGGGTATGTTTTATTTTCTCCTTTTTCTACCGCTTTGTTGATACTTGTCCTATCTTTTAGTATTATCCTTGCGATGGCATCTTCTATCTTTAGTTAGGAAGAACCCAATGGATGCAAACATGTGTTTGAGACATGTTATGTTTGATTGATGCAAATGGATGCAAGTGGTTGCTAGTGGTTGCTCGTGGATGCATGTATACACACATTAGGCACTAGATCGGCTCAATCACCTTTATATTGCATATAAATGTGTGTGTATATTTAAATTAATGGATGTAAAATGGTTGTGTTATCATATGGATGCTGCATTTTGTTGAATGTTTGTGCACACATGTAGAAATAATATGTATCGATAGGATTCTTTTGCATACATAATGGACGCATGGCACTATCATGATTTGCATTAAGGAGGTCAACTGAATCAGTAGACCGCCTGATTTTGCATTAGATAAGGAACATATACACACACTTCTTGCATATGTTCATACAACATTAGAAATCTTGTAAGGACAATGGATGCCTGTGTTTGATGGTTGAGTAGATGGATGATTGGATGTTAGGATATGCATTCTCCTTAACTTGGAGATTTCAGGGACGAAATCCTTTAAGGAGGGGAGAATGTAACACCCAGTAATTTTAAAAATTAAAGTTAAAAAATTAAAAGATACTTAATTTCAAATGTGGGAATTAAGGGAAATGGGTTGCGCCATTGCGTTCGTCTCGGAATTCTGCTTGAGATAGAGTCCGAGTTTGCGTAAAACGGACATCGTATAAAGGAGATATGGACGAACAAAGTTGGGCAGAAGAACTGGAAAAAAACCAGAATGCACTGGCGCACTTGTGAAGTGCGCCAGTACAAAAATGCATTGGCGCACCTGCCAAGTGTGCCCAGGTCGGGCTAAAAGCCTGCACAGATTTCTAGAGTGTTCTGATCCGAATAATGAGTCATTGTTGAGTCACTAGGGCTTAGTTGGCTATCTGAACGGTTCTTGTTATTCCTAGGTTAATCCGACGGCTCTTAGTTAATTGATCTTCTATAAAAAAAACACCCTAAACCCCTAACCCTAATCACACAAATTCATACCAAGAGCAGCCAAGCCATCACTAGAGAACCTAGAGTAGCCGCCATACACTTTCAACCCTAAAGCAAGATAGAGGTTGAATCAAAATCAAATCAAATCTAAATGACAACTAAGTCTACATCAAAGGCGAGCAATTCAATTTCAGAATACAGATTCCAAAAAGACAAGACTATTCTTTTTGATTGCGAGTATGATAGCTTTCACAAAATAATTAATTAATTTAATTAATTTAATTATTATAAGATATAATTCGGATTATGAGAATATGATTTTGAATCATGTGATGTAAATTATATGTATGTTTGTGGTGTTGAATCATATGTTAGTTTATGCAAGTTGGATCATATGTTAGTTCTTATGTGAATCTTATGCAAGTTGAATCATATATCTTATTCAAGTTTGCGAGGATTGGATCATATATTCATGTATGAATCTTATGCAAGTTTGGGTTGTTAAAATATATGTGAGACATGTATATGCATATGCTAGTTTATGTGACATTAACCTTTATGTCTAGATCCATATGCAAGTTTACATCTTTATGTTTAGACCCATATGCAAGTTTACATCTTTATGGTTAGATCTATATGAAGTTTACATCTTTATGTTTAGATCTATATGCAAGTTTACATCTTTTTGTTTAGATCCATATACAAGTTCACACCTTTCTGTTTGGATCTATAGTAGTACATAAGTTATGCAAGTTTATGCCCATTACCTTTGCTAGTTTTGTATCATATGCTAGTTTGAATGAAATTCATATGCAAGTTATTGGCTATGTAATCTTATGTCATGATCCTTAGATCTATTTTATGTGTTATGTGATGTTGTTTTTCTTTTTATAAGTTAGACTATTTACGAGTCTAACATATGTCATATGAAAACGTACGAATAGCATTAGGATGATGGGATAATACTGAATATACATAAATTATGAATTGGCATAAAACGGCCTTAAAAGGCATATAATTAATTAGAGACATCAATTGGCATAATTGGTATTTATGGACATAATTTTAAGAGACTACTATGGATATAAATAAATTAGGAATTTATTGACAAATTTGAATAGGGATAGTAATCCAATTTTGGGTTAAATAAAGATGTGTAATAATTAACCGCCTAAGACACGAGGTTAGACTCTTTTGTGGTGTATGACTGCCCGGATCCGCCTGGCAAATCCCGCAGCCACAAATGCCAGTCTAATGTGAGAGGTCAGAGGCACGAATTAAATGCGTAACAATTGTAAAGACATGAGGTTAGGCTCATTTGCGGTATAAGACTGCCCAGACCCGCCCGGCAGTTCCAGCAACCGCAAATGTCAGCCTAATGTGGGAGGTCTTTACAAGGTTACGGTTCTAGTGAATTAAGTAACATTTAACCAGATAAACATGTGGTGGGACATGGGGGGTTAAGTGGGTGCCTTGGGTGGCATGTGAAATTAAGTGGGTGTCTTGGGTGGCATGTGAAATACGATTAGACGCACTTAACCAAGATTGAAACATGTAAGAAGACATGAATAGGAATGGGGTTAAGTGGGCAAACCTTAGTGGGGACCAAGCATCGGTGGAAGGCTTGTGTCAAGCATTGGGGCCCTTTTCAAACTAGTAACCCATTAAGTATCTTTGTGAGAACGACCCAAGTCGAAGACGGGACACGCTTACTAGATTTGACTGTAAGTGGTCAAAACGGGTTAGCGGTGGCAACGCAAGTCTTACGGGGTCATGTGCATGCGTGGGCCCGGGCTGGTAGGTAAGACGTTGTTGCATCATGTAGATATAATTCGTGCCTCTTTGGTGGTATCGGGTTGCCACTTTGGAGAGTGATACACCCCACTTTGGGACCAACATTGGTATCTACGAGTTAGGGATCCGATCGAATGAGGGTAGTGGGTACAACTAGTGGATATTGGGGCAGACGACACCTATGAAGGCAGTTAGGGGTACACGAAACTACCATTATCATTATTAAGTTCTGTAGGCGGGATCAACTTTTAGGGTGACTAGTGGTGGTGCAGTATAGTAATTATCCTATAGTGATTAGGAACGAGATTAACGCCAGAATATTCCTCTTATTTGCTTTGTCATGCCCACTTGTTTCATGGTCATATCTTATCTTACCAGTTTATGCCTTATCCAAGTTACTTTAATAATTATATTGTTAAAGTTATTATACTCGCCACACTTTATGTTTGAACCTCTTGTTTTTGCCTCTTTTCTTCCTCCCCCCTCGGTTCCAAGGGTGGGACTAGTACTAGTGGAGATTGATCTCGGATCTCTTTCTCTCTCTTTTGGAAGTGCTTGGATTGCTGAAAGTAAAGTTCAGCTCATCTCTTTTATGGCTACTTATGTTGGGGTTTATGATTTTTATTTTATGTACTCTGAAACAATTTATCAAGATAGATATTAAGTGTGCTTGGTTTATGAAGTTGTTGTAATCAAACTATTTCTCCACTGCAATAAAAGTTGTTTTAAAATTTTCAGGTACCATTATTTATATCTGTCTTGTTATATTTTGTTCTATACACTAAATACGCTCCATGGAAGTTAATGCATTAACTTTGTGAGTGACATTAATGGACGAGGGTTGTTACATTATATATTGATAGACATCAGTCGCATAGCGTGGATGGCCAAAGTGGCATGCTAAGATACAAATGATCAAGGCTTTTGTTGAAAAGTAAAATCATGTGGATGATGATCAAAGCACGACTTCGATTAGCATAGCTTTTTATATAGAGCTAATATGCGAGCCACACACCCAGTATGAATCAAAAACGGGATAGTGACTGCAGAGAGTGCATGACGTTTCTTTCTATCTAGGAGTGGCGTCATGGTATGGATTCCAGACATTTTACTTATGTGGATGATGGATTGCGAGGCGCCTCGGATTTGAGTCCCTAGTGGCTCTTGATATGGTCGATGCACTACCAGATTTTATGCCCCATAGGGCGGGGAAACTTGTGTTTAGGAATAACTAATCCACTAAAGTAAGTGTGAACCGGCCCTAAAGGTCCAGGTGCAGTTGTGGCTGAATCCTAAGGCACGGGCTAGAGTGTCTCGAATTGGTGAAGAAGATCCCTTGCCCTGACTCATAGATGGAATCCAATTTCCAATACGTGACTTTTCGGTTTTCGTTGTAAACCTAGTATGGTGGCATAATATATGGCACCTATGTCGTCTCAGATTGATATATTTATATTGAAATTGTTTTTGACACTATGCACTTATAGTAATATCAAAATGATTTGTTTTGAATGTACCAAGTGTTTGGCTATTATATGGGAAAACTCTATCATCCGGCTTGTGTTGCATTATGTGATCGGACCTGAGTCTTATAATAGCTTCATTTTCCAAAAAGCATTGCATTGTTCTATTTTAAACTGATATTCATGTGGAGTAAAAAAAACCGTTCCATGTTATATAGTGTGGTCCTATGATATCCTAACTTTTAAAGTAAATATTTAATACATGTTTTAGTTCTCACACTGGTACCATGACCGACTTGGAGTTTATTGTTTCTACCTAAACTTTGGGTGCCCATATTTTCCACATGGGCAGTCAGTAGTTTTGGTTTTGTAGATTACTTTTCACAGGATCCTAGATTTACAGCTGAAGCAATATTCGGAAAGCTTTGTGTCCGTGTATTTCCTTCAGTTGTGCTAGTTGATATATTTCAGCTGTACATTTTTTTATACATTTTAAATTTCCACTGCAACGTATTTTAAATCTCTGATATTATTTTCTATTGTATATTATTCATTTGAGCTCTAATATCTTGTTCTCTGATATAAATTGTTGTAACTACAATGAAATATTCTGTTGTCTGTCTTCTGATGCATCGTGTTCTCAAAATAATATGGGCTCCTCCGTCTCCTCGGGGATCGGGGAAGTCTAGGTCGTTACAGTTTGGTATCAAAGATTTGGTTTACAAAGCTAGAGAACAAGGCACTTTAGAACAGAACGAAAGAATTCATCAGAGATAGGATAAGTAATATCCTATAAGAATGACTAGTCATAGATAGAGTTAATAATACCCTAGAATGAGTTTGAAGAGCGCTACTTCTAAAAATGAATTTAGTTTTGAAAGTTATATCTTATTATACATATTTGAGTATTTTATTTTAAATTGAAGTTGGACTATCAGATATACGAAGATTTTGCATGTACGCCTAGCTAGCGTTTATACAAGCCTCAAATAAGCTGGATAATATAGAATCACACTCTAGTGGCCCGGAGATGATTCTGATGATAGCTCGAGCATCATCAACATTTGTGTTCGAGTTTTGAAAGTGGGATAACTATATATTTCCAATTGACTGGTGTGAGAACCAAAACATAGTTAGAATCTTTTGTTTGTGATTTGTCATAGAAAAATGATTTTTGAGTATATATAAAGTTATATATTTGAAAAGCTAATCAACTAATTGATTGTTGGTTGTAATAAGTGATTATTAGTTTGATTAATAAAAATATTGGAATGATAAAACCAATAAAAGAATAAATGATAAGTAAAGCCAAATCAAGTCAAATTTTAAACTGAATTGAAAATTGATTGGAACTGCATACATAGACATGTGTGTGCGTATATATGTGTGTGTTTGTGTCAAGCAGTTTAATGGATTCGTTGTTGAGTAGAAAAATATATTGCGTGCCCGACAAACAGGTGCACCTTAATGAGGTGGTTGCATAATTTTATTATTATATAAACTCATGTGAATGAAATTGGGTGTGTTGTGATGGTTGGTCTGTGTGAGATTATAAACCACGCCATAGGATAGCAACAAATAAATTATGAACTACACCGCATGACATAGTACATGAAGACATCATATCATATTCCATATAAGAATTTAAAGCTAATATGACGAGGTTTGGATTACCATACGAGCGAGATGCTTGTATGGCAATGACTGAACTACAGGTTGAACAGAAGACTGATTATTAAGAAATACATGTAACAGTACTTAGGGAAAGAATTAGTAAAAAAACCTACATAGGTCTGGAGATGACAATAATTCATGTCTCTCTTGTTGTTAATTAAGACACATAGATTACTTATTTTCCAACACTGGGCAAGGTAGTGAGATTATGATTTTTACACGTCTCCCTTAAGCATAGATAAGTCACAAAAATTGCGTATGCTTTTTTTGATTTATTGGGTGCCTAATACGATCCAATAAAATTTTCAAATCCTCCCCGTGCAAAGGAGGTTATGGCGAAATTTTTCGAAAATTTAGGGTGTAAGCCAAATATTTAAGAAATTTGAAAATTCTAATGAAACTATAAAGTTGAAGAATGAAAGTTGATTTGGTTAGTTAAACAATTTTCAGCTCTGTTCCTTTTCGAGGATGAAAAGATTTTAAGTGGGGGAGATTATAACGACCCGAAGTTTCCGAACCAATTTAAATAATTTTTATTTTTAGCTATTATAATGGGTTTTGAATATTTAAAATTATTTATTTTAAATAATAACGATTTAAAACTTGTTTAAATCGAAGTTAGAATGCACAAAATTATTTTAATTATAAATAGAGTTTTAAATGGGGCGGTAGTTTGAAAATTCGATTTCTAATTTCAAATGAATGTACAGAATTCAAAATAAATCGAATTTCAGTAAAAACAAGAAACATTTGAATCTATTTAATTATATCTTTCTAAAAAATGTGAAAAATTTAGATTTCAAAATATAAATTGAAAGTTAGGTCTAGTTTATAATTCAAAATAGTCACTATGGAATTTATGTGTATTTTAAATAATTTATAGCCCTTAAAAATAGCCATTTTGCAAATGACCTCCGTTTTCGACGAAACCACTTTTGTTAGATCTGGAATATCAAATTATAGTTAGGTTTCAAATTTCATAATTTTTGGAATTAATACGTGAGCACAGTGAATTTAAATGTGTTTGGTAATTTCAGTTTAAATTTAATCGACTGGAAAAAGGCCATTTTTCAAATGGTCTCCAAGTTTGATGAAATTAGTTTTATTAGGACTGTATAGTCAAAACATAGCTAGAAATAATTTTTCTTTAATATTTGGAGTCAGTATGTGGCCCCGATAAACTAAAACGTATGTTTAAATTCAATATATATTGATTTATATTTTAGTTTTGATAAAAACTGATCTAAATGGTCGAATTGGCTTGCGAAACATATTCCACTATGTCCGGAATGGGGGTATTTAGCTTCGGGCGACATTCGTTGGGCTCGATTGGAGTTCGAATCGATAAACAAGTAAAGATAGGATTAAATAATAATAAATTAAAATAAAATGGTCATAAATACACCTCAAAACCCTAATTTCCTATCCCATATTCAGTAGCCGCCACAAATCAATTGAATGACCAGCGAGCTTCCGAATTTACCCCTTAAAATATCCTTGTCCACTAATCATTTTCGAATTATTTAAATGACAACATTGTTCAGCGTTTTTTGAGCTTCGAATTGGTATGTGGATGATCATCTAACGATCGCCATGGTGGTCTAGGAAATGCTGCAAAGTCGCGGTGTTCGGTTGACTTTCGTGGGTCCTTAGGCATTCGAGTTTCACGAAATCGAGCTAGGAGGCAGGCATCACGTAGGCGAGTGGTTGGCGGAGTCTGATCGTCGGCCGGTGGTGTCTGTCGGGTGCGATGTGGGTGATTTGAGGTCGACGAGGTTTATTTTGATCAGCCTGGAGGAAATCACAATGGAGAGGAAAGGGTTTAAAACCCTTAATTATGTAATTATGTTTATTTAATTATATTTACTTAATTAATTAATGTATTAAACCCATATCTTCTTCATAAGAGGTCCAAATCAAACGATTTCAGTTGCTTTGGATTCGCAGCAACGAACACCACATTTCGGAACTGACCAGAACAGAAACGGAGCACATTAGAATTTTAGGTGAATTTAAACCCAAATTGTTCTGAAATCATCAGTTAAAGACCAATGGAGTGGAAACGAATGTGGGAATTCACCCACTGAAATATTTGTATAGTTATTTGATTTATTTCATGACTATTTGCCAATATTAATTTTTATCTGATGTATGCGACATTGCTGGAGTTCAACACACAAATTCATACAAATCATTTAACGTAGAAGCGATATATGGATATCAGCGACACTCGCATTTCATACTCCGCTGATAGCGAATTGTGACGCTAAAAATGGCATTGGGTAGTTGAGTATTCATTTATATGGATGATGTGGTGAATTGATGTGTTATGATTGTGAGTGTGATTCTGAAATGTTTGATACATTAAAAAAATAATTATAAAATTATTGTAATAGACAAAATGGACAAAAAATATTCATTTATATATTAAACAGTGAAAATTGTTTAGTTTGAAAAATAATGTAGTCCGAATTAGAATTGGTTAAATTTATTAACCAATAATTTATTTAAATTGATTGTTGTTGGTGAAACCCCACGTGGTTATTGGGATGATATTTGACATACACGTATCCCAATATTTAGTTGTTTGTCAATCGATGGGTTGACAGACTATGGTGAGTGCTATTTAATTATTTAACGCTTATACAGTTGTAGAACGCACTTTGGATGATGTTTGAATGTGTAATGATTATTTATCATTATTGTTGAATACACGCGATGTATGAAATCCATATAAATGAAATTATATGGTAATTGATTGAGTCTAATTCCAATTCAGAATTAACGAATATTTTAAAATAAAATTCAGTAAAGAATTAAAATATGATTTTGAAGTCCGATTTTGGATGGACATGAAAAATATTGAAATATATAAGCCGAGTAAGTAGATATTCGCCATTTTTATTCGAACGGTTTTTCTGTTGATTTTATTCATTTTATAATGAATACGAAAAGGAAATGGATTTGCAATTTTGGAAATATTATCATTCTAATATTATAATGATATGGAATATTTAATTTTGATTAAAAATTGAAAATGAAGTTGAAATCATTTTAAAATGAATTTATAAAATATTTATAAACATTTTGAATTGAAATTGATGATGTATATATAAATATAATGTCTTGAATAGAACGCACCACGCAGCGACTACTCACGAATTTCAACCATTAACTTCATATTGATGTCACGGGAGATCCAAGTGTCGGATTCACCTAAAATTGGAACCTTGGGTTCGTATCGAAAAGAGCTTTCCAACAAATGTAAGAGATTTAAATTGGAACGGTTGGATTTCAAATTGTGTCCAAATAAATTTCAGAAAAGGTCGCTATGGATGTAGTTCAGTGGCCGTTATTGGGAACCGACTGTAAAGGCCTTAATAAAATTAGTAAAAATATGGAAAAATTGTGTAAAATCATAATAAATGATTTGGAAAAATTTTGAATGAAAAATTCCAGTTTTGAAAAGAAAAAAAAAATATTTTTATCTAAATGAACCAGTTATTAACTAGAATAATAATCCAACTTTTTTAAATAAATAAATTGGATTGAAAAGGGAGTTATAAAATAACCAAACTTTTCCAACGAATAAATTGAAATGGATTAGAATGAAAATAATCTTTGGAATATTTCAATATTGGATTCTATGATTATACAGATATCGTTGATGAATTTGGAAGATATAGATATCGTTATTCCCAATACGATCATTGGTTTCAGAATTTGATATTGAATATAAGCCAATATAATTTCTATTCAGAGCGTTGTATTTAATATTAAATTGGATTTTGGTGTAAAGTCCTGCCTTTTTTGACCATTTTAAATCGGTAATTAAACCAACTTAAAACGTTCCAAAACAGCGGATCGTTATTTTGCTTACAGAGTTTAAACACAGAATCAACACAGAAAAACAAAAAATAAAGAATAACAAGATATTGAACAACGAAATGAAACTTTTATCTATAAATCAAAGTTTTGATACAACATTTTTCTATACAGCGGTATTAAAATATTAACAAGAAAATATTTACTGGGTTTAACTTCAGAGTGCACCATCTTCGGAACCCCAGCTTTGCTTATCTTCGAATCCTAAGCTGTGATCTTTAAAATCTGTAACGCTCAGGATCTGACCCGAGCATTTCATGCAAAAACAAAAAATGCTCGAGTTAGGATTAATCATAGTTTAAGTAAATTAACTTCAATATGAACTGAAATAAAGTAATTACTCCTATCACCGATAAAGGAAAGAGTTGTGATATCCATTCATATTAGTTTTATCTATTTCTGGGAACGAACGGTATCAGGTGTTTGTGAGTGTCACGTGTATATAATATACACCTGTACACCGCCTCAACGTCTGAACCGAATATAGGCGGTAGATAAGTGATCCTAGAAGCTTACATATACACGTGTGTGTGTGTGTCCAGACTCAGCTAATATGCTTGCAAAAGCAAGTACGAATCAACTAGCCAAAATTTTGTAGTTACAAGGCTCAATCCAAGAAGCGTTTGTACTGCACGTTGAACTCAAGTGCATAAGGAAAGAATACAAGCTTCAAAAATATTGGACAGGGCTCAAGAATTTAATACAAGGCATGGGATGCATGACAGAATGAGTCAATATATACAGGCAGCATATATTTGATGAGACAAACGCATTTCAACAAGGAATATAAAAGGGGGTTATTTATTTATGATACACCTATCCATATTTAAAATGAAATAGTAACCAAATTTGGTCATGACTCACCTATCATGAGCAATGCTGAACCAGATAGGGTGAGACAAAACAAAAAGGCAATGCATACAGACCTTATAAGACCCACCCATAAATACATCCAAAGTAGCATAACAAGACAACGACTTCAGTTGGTTAAGTAGGACCAATGAATTTGTATATTTAAAATTTTCAAGAATGGTGCAAACAGGATATCCATCATCCTCTATAAATGTAATAATATGTGTTGATAGTTCACATAACACTAAAAATTTTCCCTACCTCATTCTATTAAACAATATATATACATGAGGGTTCATTGGTTTCATTGCATATAGCAGTATGGATCATTTAAATGCATATAGTAATACGGACTGTTTTAAATGCATATAGTATTTACCATAATTTAAGGGTGTTGCTATGGTCATGAAAAAAAACACATATTCACTAGAATACAAGGGAGATTCTATGGTCATGCTTTAATCCGTTTAGTCTCAGGTGCAGGCCCGAAGCAACTATCTACTAACAAAGTTTCTAAATATGACAGTATACTCGTGTGTATGAATTCCTCTAAATCAGGCTGTATGGATATTCAGAGTTTTCTAAACAAGTCATTTACTCACCATTGTATATAAAGACAAAATGGAACAAATCAGACACGTATATTACTTGAATAAGTCAGGGAACAACAATACTCATATAGGGAACAAAGTCAAATAACAAGTGTTTTCATGATACAAAAGCAGCGCGCACATGAGTTAGAAACAAATGGACACAAATTTTCTTTTTGGAAACACATAAGAAGAGAAGGATTTGTCATTTATTCTCAAAGCTGCATGAATACATGTTATGATCTGAGCGTTCATATATACGTAAGAACGTATTTATGCAGTTCAAAACAGGGTTCACATGTGCAGTTGCATATACGCGGTCAAACACACACACAGGAGGTTCAGTTTCAAAATTATATGTGCAGACCATCATATACAAGGGCATTTTTCCATCGTACTTCATTAAGATACATGACAAGGAGCAAATCACAGATTAAAGTGGTTTGGTTTAATTCATAAAATACCAATGTGACGACCGCCCATAACCCCTGCACTAAACAAGAGGAATAATGCGCTGAAAGGCGTGCCAGGCTGCTATGGACGATCATCATAGTAAGTGAACACATCGAAACCTGTCGTAGAACTCACAGCGCAAGGATAAAATATAATAGAACATATACAACAGGTGATAGTAATGAGGTATCATATAGCAAAATTTTGAAACTCTTTCAACATCCAGAAAGATTATCCAACTGATATCCAAGTTTGTACATAAGGCCTCACTACAGCTCTCAAGCAACTCAAACAGCGGAAACAGAAATACTAGATAGAATAAAACTGGTATGCTAGCCTCCTGCCCGTCATCACTCAACTTCCTCGTATCACTAAGCTCCATTACCTGTAACCTACTACTTAGTCTGCCCATCCACAACCGGATGAACAGCCCAAGGTAATAAGAGGAGACATAAAACCTTGAGTCAGACAATAGTCTTAGTGAGCGATAATACAGCTAACAAACTTCAACAAGAAAGCATATGAGAATGGGTAAATGAACAACTTATCTACCCACATCACCAGAGAAGAACTCAACCTCCCCACATCGGACAGTGATAGCCTTTACCAAGCATTTCAACCATTAATCCATAGAAACCAGAACAACCATTTATCCATGGAAAACAGAAACAACCAGCAATAGCAATCATGGCATCGAGATTATATATATCTCATGTAAATCATCCTAGTCGAATTCAACATCCCTCGAATACAAGCCCCAGAGGCCGAAACCAATATCAGACAAGCACTCAAGGAACATCTACTTCGATGTTGGATAACCCACGTGAGATGGCACAAGCAAAACATCCAGCATTCATGACAGACTCTGGCTATCACCGCCAATCCTGCTTCGAAATCATCACTATCGTATGACGGCCAACCTTGCCATATGTCAAGGGCTAATGGTAACCCCAGTTCTAGCATGAACTCCATATGCCCAACCTTGGCAGTGTCCAACCTTGACACTAGGCCTTTCCCCAACCAGAAAGACCCAGGGTACTCGACCAACAACCGGTCTTTTGGGCCTTTCAACGATACCCATCGTACCCCTGCTTTGAGCCTGCTAGAACTTACGACAACGATGACTTCTCGGCCTTCGCATCTCTAATCGTCCAACCTTGACGATGTTTCATAGCTCAAGCAACCTTCTCGAGCAGCCATTATCCACCAACTCACGACCTTTGAGTTGTCTCCGCATTCGTTGTTCCACCTTGATCAACGAACACATTCATCACTTCGAGTCTTCCTACTTGAATCACCTCGAAGACAAAAACCGACCAGAACCTTGCTCCAGAATGACCAGCCAAAAACCGACCAGCCTTGCTCCAGAACGACCCGCCAAAAACCGACCAGCCTTGCTCCAGAACGACCCGCCTCCATGCTGCTTTGGATCGACTCGACCTCCTTGGGACCGACCAGCTTTGGATCGACCTAGTCAAGACCGACCAGATTTTGCTCCACCCGACCGACCAGCTCCTTCAGAGCGACCAGGATTTGCTTCCAGTAAAACCAACCAGAATGCCACCATCTGAAACCAACCAGAATGCCACCATCTGAAACCGACCAGAATGCCACCATCTGAAACCGACCAGAAACACCTCTGCTCCTTCTAGACCGACCAACTTAAACCGACCAGCTCCCTGACTTGCTTCCCAAGCCATACTATGACCGACCACCTCATTCCAGACTGACCCGACCAACTCCAGGACGACCAGAAACCTGCACATCTCCAATTCGACTCCGATTTCGACCAAAACTTCGCCAAACGACGAATCCGACGAAACCATCTTATCCGAATCATCCAGACGCAATCACAAACATGTTATGCATCCAACAATATCATCAATCTAACAATTTCCATCAAAACACATAAATTTCCCAAAACATGATAAGTGAATCATATGAACATAAAAAAGGATCTAACTTGCATAATCTTGAGAAAAATCATAAAATTAACCATTTAAATTATCTAGATCAGATCCTTAGATGATTCATATATAAAATGGACTTAGCATGGTGTGGATCTAAGGAAAATAACATGGAAATGATGAAATTAACATCCTAAAACCCATATACTTGCATGAATCCGAATGAGAGATGTAAATCACTCACCAATTATCCAAATCCAAGAAAAAGCAATGAAAACGCAATCCGGACAGCGAACACTTCGAATCAAACTCTTCAATCCGATGAATTCGCCCTTGAGACGATGTAGATCTAGCCTCTTATGGTGTAGATCTTCGATTTCCCTCCTTGGATTTTGGAATTTTAATGGTGGAAAGATATTAGAGGAAGAAGGAGATAAAAGCCTCCCCATAAGAGAATGGAAAATGCCAACCTTTCTCCATACCCCTTACCCCCTATTTATGGTCTCCACCCACCCTCTAATGGGCCTTCTCCAAATCAGCCCATTAGCCTTCCAAAACCTGAACAGCCAACTGAAAAACCTTAAAACAGCGATTTCTCCCAAACCGCTGAACCAAATCCTTAATGTAACCACTCTACGGAAAGAGAATCATCAATTCCTTTCCAATGGCACAGGTCTCACCCTCTGATTCGACCTGAGTCAAAAGTTATGCCCTGTACAAGACTGACAGGGGCAAAATGGTCACAAACAAAATCGGTAAAATTTATGGACATGTCTCACATCTCCATAAGCAACATACTAAAAGATGAGAATGATCCAACCCTCAGGGAATAAAATAAAATTATTTTATGATCTTCCGATACATAGAATGCGGGCTGTTACAGCCAAAATACAGTAAAGTAGAACCAAAAGCATCTTGTTGAATGACTCTGCACTTAGACAAGATTAGTACATGGATAGTTGACATAATTATTAATAAAAGAAATAAAAAGTAAATCATCAGATCATTTGTAGTTAAGAACTTGAGGTGTCCAAGAACATTTGATTTCCAACTAACTGAAAAATCAACAATCCATAGCTTATGTATAAAAGGTGCAAAGTTCACAAAAGGTGGTTTAATAATATAGTGAGTCTAATATGTTTGCTCTTTTATACTTCATTTTTTTCCATGGAGGACTATGCCAGGAAATCTTATTGTGACTGCAGTTGATCATGGTTCATTGAACTTACTCGTTACTATAAGAAAAAACATAACCAAAATATGAAGAACTGACCACACATTTCAGTGTAATAGTTGGACGAGGCCAGCTGACCCAATAGTTGCAACATATAACTACAAATTCTGTCCTGCATTTGATTTTTTTACCATGTATTCTTGTTCTTTACTTTTTATTCACCCTTGTGTCCACATTGGTTGTATCTTAATAGTGATTACATAGGAATTTGTGTTGCAAATTCAGCTTTGGAAGGTGACAAAATCTTTAAATTAAATGTTAATGTTGGTTTATACAAGGTGAGTTGCAACAGATCCGTTAATTTTAATTATTCACATTGCTCACTAGTAATTTATTTAAAAAATTGATGCGGGATTATATTAATGTATCAGGACTTTAGAAAATAAGAAGAAACATAGGGCATGATATGTTTGTATATAATGAAGATATTGTTTAACCCATCATTACTTAAAAACAATGATATCCTTTAAAGCATGTGCAGTCTGTGCACAGGATATAAACTCGCAAATAATGAAACATATACTGACAGACAATGTTGTCAAATTGGAATATGATTATTATTATATGATATAATAAGATATGCATCACATATGGTTTCTGCAATTAGTAATGTAAAATTAGTATTTTATTCTATAAAAGGTTTATACATATTTTTTTGTTTTAATAAGCTTGAATTTTACAACTGAATTGATTACTGTGTAATATGTTGAAGCTTATCCATTAAAACGGGATTTCAAGGGAAACTATGGTCTAGTTAACCTATCAATTTTGTAAACCCCACATTTCAAATTGGATTCACTGATTTCATTCGTAATGGATTCAAGTATACTTTGAAAACTGGCCGCACCAATACGTATAATAGTCTAGTGTCATTCATGTATAAACTAGCTCATTCACATAAATATTCAGAGTCATAGATGAAAACAACGCCCACTGTAAACACACATGCAAGTGTATACAAAGTATCCATACAAAATGGGTATTCATGTTTGCAAAAATGCAACAGAGAATAACATATAATTATGTCCAATAGTTTATCAATTCAGATCCTATTGATTCAGCTACCAAAGGTTGCAAAAACGGACAATCATACGACTATATAACCCAAACACAACAAAGAGATTCAAGTGACAAGTAGTTGAATACGATAACAAACAAAACAGACCAAAACTAACTATTTTATTTTTACTGAAATCAATTTACTTGAAATTGACATTAATCGTGAGTGAGATGCTCACCTTACGACAGTGGAAAGAAGGCATAGCCGACAAAGAGAGCAGCAGTGACGGCTCACAAACCATTGACTCGAAGCACGGCGGCGGCACTGGTGGAGCGGCAGCTTCAATTGGTGGCAACAATTTCTAATTTGAGTAGCGGTGGAGTTAGGGTTTTCGAGTGGAAAGGTTCGAATTTGATTTTGGGGCAGACTAGATTTTTTAATTGGGGATCTGGACTTTGCAGAAGGCCATTAACATTGAGAAGGGAAACTGATTTGGTTGGAGAAAATTGAAGAAGAGAGAAATGTTTTTTCCTGAGTCGAATTGAGGAAATGAGGGTTCAATTTATAAAAGAAGGAACCGTGGATGCCAAAGCAAAGAAATGCGTATTTTAACTGAGGAAGGTAATATCTAGGGAAGCAACATACGGGAAGAGATTTATTTATTTGTACCCCATAAAAATCAAATCCTACTGCAATTTATTGCTATGTTTTAAATTTTTGTATTATCATAAATAAACTCCAATCACACGAAATCGAACGTGCTGCTACGTCTCGATGTTCTGAATCCAATAAAATTTGTTTGATCAATCTCCGGTTCCGTGTGCACGACGTTATTCAATTTATTTGTCGGTTCATGTTTAAATTTTGTCTGCTGCAACAATAACTCTGTTTGGCTTTACATTTTGATACTTTAAACTTCAATTCTTTATATATACATACATATCCAAGTCAATTCCTATATAGTTAAACAAATAAAATTTCCAATTTATTTACTGTCAATATCGTTTTATTTATTTATTTTCAAATTCAACCATTCCTATACTTCCATTGAATTCAAATATACAACCAAATGCAAATTAATATTCAACAATGAATATTTCATTCTCAACTACCCATTCGGAATTGAATTCATATACAAATCATATATTCGATTTTACATTTCTAAATTCAGTATCAATATAAAATTGGTTACTCATAATTAAATCTTTAATAAATTTCATTTCCAATTGTCAAAATTTCTGGGACGTTACAATCTTCCCCCTTTAAAACTTTTCGTCCTCGAAAAGGAGAGATCATTAGATTTATACCACTGTATATTTCAAATTTTCATATTTGTGTGAAATTCTTCCAGAAATAATTTAAATATCGATATTTAAGTCATTGATTTCCTTTATTTTGTCATATCCAATTAACTCGAGAAACCAAATTCCTTTACAAAACCAATCCCTTCTTAAATTTCAAATTCTGCGTAAATTAGATTGATGCATCTCGAATTATTCTAAATTTCTATATAACCCCATCTATCAATATTCACTATTCATCATCCCACTTATTCCTTACAATCCAAGTTCAATCAAAACTCTTTCATTCAGTCCATTTAATTTTTCCAACACTCATCGAAGAGTGTAATAACATTCAAGTCACAAATTATCGACTTGAAATTTCCAAAACCCGAAATCTTCTATAAAAATCTTTATACGTAACACAAAATTCATGCAAAAATATCCGTATTATTGTTTCAAAGCTAAGGATTTGAAAATACTTCAAAATTCTCTTTGCTAACTTATTAAATTAGGTATATTATAATTTCAAATTATTGTTTTGATAACTCGAAGCTTGACAAGTCTATTGTCGTTCTCACAGATGTTAGGCATACGCTAGCCAGGCGTATGACCAAAATCTCCAAGTACTAAATATCCTTGCTTCAACTCCTAGTGAAAAATATTTCAAAAATTCCTTTATAAATAGATAAGGGAAATACCAATATGATATTGATATGTTGGATGTTCATGAATCGCAGATACACAATGGTTTCGTCCGGATCCCCCCAGAAAATATCTGTATCCATAGGAATTCAATTCCTTGCGAATTTCATCATGGACAGATCAACAGAAGACATTTTAAGAAACAAAAGAAAATATGATGTCATTGAGCATTGGTTGCTCCCTCTCAGGGTCACGAAACAAATTTCCAGGCTATGAGAATGAATCAAGTCACAAGGATTAACCAAGTTACGAAGACAATCAAGTCACGAAGACAAACTGCTGCATTAAACAGGTGGCTCCATTCTACCTTCAGTAACCCTAGTGGTTACATTTCATTCACTTGTAGATATATCATTGGACCACATGCACATAACAGTTACGCCTGGGTCCCCTAGGAAACATCCATACCCGTAAGCTTTTGCAGCTCTGCGGATTACGCCCTTATAATTCGACTGTAGATCGCAGCAGTCACAATGTTTACGTTTGGTTCCCCCAAGAAACATCCGTCCGCCGTAGGTTATCTGCAGCCCTGCGAATTACGCTACACGGTCGTATTCCAATGACTCCAAATCCCAGCGATCACAATTGTTACATCTGATTTCCTCAGGAAACATCCGACCGCTGTAGGCAATCTGCAGCCCTGCGAATTGCGCTAGCAGTCATGCTAATTGGCAACTCATGTGTTTTATGTCCGGACATCCTACTGCCACAAGCAGCATATCTCATTTAAGCTCGAAATTCATAGAGAAGGTACTTCCCTTATCTTGATTTGAAAACATATGATACTATATACATATATTACTTTATTTCACACTTCACATAAAACATACTTATGTCAACTTACATAAGATTTTCCTTTCCAAATTTTTTTTTAAACACCTTATTCTTATATAAATCTCATTTTTATATAATTCCATTATATAAGATTTCATCTCAGATCAATTAATTTCCAAATCAATAGTTTCCAATTTCACTAAATTTTTATATTTTTTCCTATATAATTTCTCGGAACTTCTGTATCCAATATCGGAAATCAAATATCCTCAAATTCCATTCCAATTTTAGCTTTGATCTCTTATCCCATTCAAATATTTAACAACTTCTCGAACTCGAATTTATGAACCTATTGCCACAAACCAATTTCCTTTGGATTTTCCAATTATTTTGTTCATTTGCTTAACTCAAATCCTTATGCTCCCAAAATCTCAGAATTTTCCACATTTTCTCATTCATGAATAATTACTCTTTCATATTCTCATCCTTCGACCATCAATTAGTAAGTGAAAAATTCCCTAAGTGTCAACCCCAAAGGCCGAAACCAACATCAGATCAACACTCAGACAATTATTCAACTTAACTAATCTCCAGTCAGTTTCAAAATTTTCTCAACTCCACTTATTAATTTCTTATCATTCATCCCTTACGAAATCCTTGGATTCAAATTTCAAATCCACTTCTCGTACGTCCTACCACTCTTCGTTCTCGTCATGCAACTTTTTATTCTTCAATTCTCTCCATTATGATTTATCGAACCTCGTTCGCCTCTCATGATCGTTTGAAAAACATTTTCAATTTTTATAATTCTAGAAAATCTCTTACCATTATTAGTAAATGTTCACAATTCTTTATTTTCTATAGAAAATATATTTTATTCTCGGGGGAAACATTTCTAATTTCGTTAGTTCGATTAAAACAGACGTTGAATAAAACGTTGTTATTGCCACTTATTGTTGACACTCATTAGCCCACTTCACTTAACCAACTCTTGCTATCAAATTTTATCCATTTCTTAGTCAATAATGAAGTCAGTCAAGTTGGGGTATATTTACCTCTCAGACCTTAACTGAACAACATCATTAACTTTGAAATAGATAAATTTCAAAACTTTTAATACTAACAATCATTTATTCTCGTAACTTCTGAATTCCAGTTAAGAATTCACTTCTTTTATGAAAATCATCGATAATAATTCACACCTTCAAAATATTAAATTCTAAAATATGCTTTATTCATTTATTTAAGTATGTAAACAATTTATTACTAATATATTAAATTTTAATTAAAACAAAAGGCAAATAATATTTTCCTGAAATTCGATATAACTGTCTTTCATAAATAACTTCCTCTCAAATAATCTATTATTCGATACCATATTCCGAACTTCGGAAAATCTCATTTGATTTATATTCTGAACTTCAGAATAATTTTGCCGTATTGGGTCCACTCCAATTCCTTTACCCTTAGTTTTATTTGCAACATTATTTCTTCCTAACGTTATTTACTTCTAAAAAGTAAATAATATTTCTTTCTCGAAATCTGAACTCATCACATCAAATTAATTTTGATTTCATTTAAATATAGGTTCAAATCTTTTAAAATCTTCATTAATATTTTGCTTTACTTATAACTCTCGTTTATACTTTACTTCTTATTGATCAGTTCACAAGTTCACAACTTTCTATTGAAATCATATATTCGATTATATACTATCGGTTTGAAACCAATTATAATTTAGTGAATATTAGGCACACATCCCTAAAACGAAACTTAATTAGGCTCACATCCGGTCATAAACTTATTGTAAATTTAGTCCCTATTTTTCAAAAACATATAAAAAAATATAAAAAATATTAAAAAACCATGTAAATTCGTATTTAATTAAAACAATTAATCGTGAAAAAAATCAGATCAAAAAACATTGAAAACAACGTCGAAATCACGAAATACAGAAAATCAACGAAATGCAGTAAATTGCATCAAAACATGCATATAAATCGATTAGTTGCATACATGTATGCATTTATTTCAAATCTGCGTCAAAACTGCAGTATAAATGCATACATGTATGCACATATTGTTAAAACATGCATCTGCCGATGCATTTATTTAAAAACTGCATACCTACGTGCAACTTATTCACGTTTGCATGTATTTTGACATATATGCACACATGTATGCAGTTATATAGAAAAACTGCATACATGTATGCAATTTTTCAAACAGGCGTGCATAAATATATGCATGTGTATTCGAATAGTTGCATAAATGTATGCAACTATTCGTAAAAGTTGCATACATTTATGCAACTTTTTTTTTTTTAATTTCTGTGGACTTTCGAGAATATTTATAGATTTTAGATTTTTTTTTTTTAAGTGATAGCGCCTGAAAATTTGGACAGAAAACGAAAGAGACGGAGGTATGGAAAGTGGCAGGCGGAAGATTCCAGGCGGCAGCTAAAATAGGGGGCGGGTTTACAGAGAAAACATTAATTACAGAGATGTATTGTGAATTTAAAACTTGCAAATAGTTGCATACATGTATGCAACTTTTGCCAATAGTTGCATACATGTATGCAAGTATTTCTGAAGCTGTTTTAGTTGAAAATGTATGCAGAAACTTGCATACATGTGTGCAACTATTTGAAATACTTGCACACATGTATGCAAGTATTTACATGTGAAAATAAAATGTGTGCAGAAACTTGCATACATGTATGCAACTATTTTAAATACTTGCACACATGTATGCAAGTATTGCATGTAAAAATATAACAGAGAAATACTTGCACAGATGAATGCAAGTATTCCAAATATATGCATGATTTGATGCAAATTACTGCATTTTTCGTTGTTTTCTGTATTTTTTTGATTTTGATGCATGTTTTGATTTTATTATGATCTGAATTTTTGGGCGAGTACATGTTTAATTTAAATACGAATTATCGTGATTTTTTAATATTTTTTTCATATTTTTTTGATGACTTTTCAGAAAATAGGGACCTAATTTACAATAAGTTTATGACCGGGTTTTTTTTATATTTTGAAACTTAATAGGGACCTCTAAAAAACGCACCCTATAATTTATCTACCCAAGTTCCGAATAATCAAATAAATTAGTAATACAATTTGACACCATCAAATTCAAGTTATATCCTTTTCAATTTTATTTATATTTCAAACATCGAAGTGAAATTCATCGTTTCATTCTTGGAACAATTTCAAGTTTCTCTTTTTATTCAAATTCTCATCTGAATTCTTATTTCCAATAAATTTCAATTTTCTTTAATTGCTAAAACACATAATTAGAGAAATCGATTCATTTATTCTCATATACTTATTTTCCTTAGGTACCATTCAATATTGGATTCGAGATTCAAATCCCAGTGGGTCTTACAAAAAATTAGCTCTCGCAAATCTGGATTTGAAGACTTCTGAAGACCGGGGCTTCCGAAAAATTTTAAATTTCAAAATAAATTTTGTTTCCACTGTATTAATTTAAAAATACTTTAATATTTTCAAAATAATTTTTATCAAAATAATTTTCCTTTCCAAATGAAATTTCACTTTCAAAATTTACATTCCAAAACCTTTTTATTTCCAAAATTCATTTTTTTTCCTAGTGCCGGTCCTGTTCATTTAAACTCGATAAGTTATGCTTTGATTAAGCCAAAGCTCTGATACCACTTGCAACGTCCCGCCTTTTTTTGACCGTTTTAAATCAATAATTAAACCAACTAAAAACGTTCCAAAACTACGGATCGCTATTTAGCTTACAGAGTTTAAACACAAAATCAGCACAGAAAAACACAAAATAAAGAATAACACAGTATTGAACAACAAAATGAAACATTCATCTATGAATCAGAGTTTTGATACAACATTTTTCTATACAGTGGTATTAAAATACTAACAAGAAAATATTTACTGGGTTTAACTTCAGAGTGCGCCGTCTTCGGAACCCCTTCTTTGCCGATCTTCGAACCCTAAGCTGTGATCTTTAAAATCTGTAACGCTCGGGATCTGACCTGAGCGTTTCATGCAAAACCACAAAACACTCGAGTCAGGATTAAGCATAGTTCAAGTAAATTAACTTCAATATAAACTAAAATAAAGTAGTTACTCCTATCACCGAGAAAATAAACAGTCGTGATATCCATTCATATTAATATTTATCTATTTCGGGGAACGAACAGTATCAGGTGTTTGCGACTGTACACGTGTATATAATATACACATGTACACCGCCTCAACATCTGAACCAAATATAGGCGGTAGCTTAAGAGATCCTAGAAGCTTACATATACATGTGTGTTTGTATACACACACGTGTACCGCCTCAGCATCCTAAACTCAGCAAATATGCTTGTAAAACGCAAGTACGAATCAACTAGCCAAAATTTTGTAGTTACAAGGCTCAATCTAGAAGCGTGTGTACCGCACCTTCAACTCAAGTGCATAAGGCAAGAATACAAGCTTCAGAAATAATGGACATGGTTCAAGAATTTAATACAAGGCATGG
This sequence comes from Allium sativum, assembly GCA_030737875.1. Classification (NCBI taxonomy): domain Eukaryota; kingdom Viridiplantae; phylum Streptophyta; class Magnoliopsida; order Asparagales; family Amaryllidaceae; genus Allium; species Allium sativum. Next base: position 566,307,940 of record CM060923.1, on the reverse strand, counting down.
GATGCATGACAGAATGAGTCAATATATACATGCATCATATATTTGATGAGACAACAGCATTCAACAAGGAATATAAAAGGGGGTTATTACTTTATGATACACCTATCCATATTTAAAATGAAATAGTAACCAAATTTGGTCATGACTCACCTATCATGAGCAATGCCAAACTAGATAGGGTGAAACAAAACAAAAAGGCAATGCATACAGACCTTATAAGACCCACCCTTAATTACATTCAAAGTAGCATAACAAGACAACAACTTCAGGTGGTTAGGTAGGACCAATGAATTTGTATATTTAAAATTTTAAAGAATGGTGCTAACAGGATATCCACCATCCTCTACAAATGTAATAATATGTGTTGACAGTTTACATAACACTAAAAAAATTCCCTGTCTCATTCTATCAAATAGTATATACGTGAGGGTTCATTGTTTTAATTGCATATAGCAGTATGGATCATTTAAATGCATATAGTAATACAGACTGTTTTAAATGCATATAGTATTTAACAAAATTTAAGGGTGTTGCTATGGTTATGGAAAAAAACACATATTCACCGGAATATAAGGGAGCTGCTATGGTCAAGCTTTAATCCGTTTAGTCTCAGGTACAGGCCTGAAGCAACTATCCACAAACAAAGTTTCTAAAATATGACAGTATGCTCAAGTGTATGAATTCCTCTAAATCAGGCTGTATGGATATTCAGAGTTTTTTAAACAAGGCATTTACTCACCATTGTATATAAGGACAAAATGGAACAAATTAGGCATGTATATTACTTGAATAATTCAGGCAACAATAGTACTCATATAGGGAACAAAGCCAAATAACAAGTGTTTTCATGATATAAAACATCACACACATGAGTTACAAACAAATGGACACAAATTTCCTTTTTGGCAACACATAAGAAGAGGAGGATTTGTCATTTGTTCTCAAAGATGCATGAATACATGTTATGATCTCTGTGTTCATATATACGTAAGAGCGCATTTATGCAGTTCAAAATAGGGTTCACATGCGCAGTTGCATATACGCGGTCATACACACACACAAGGGGTTCAGTTTCAAAATTATATGTGTAGACCATCATACACAAGGGCATTTTTCCATCATACTTCATTAAGATACATAAGAAGGAGCAAATCACAGGTTTAAGTGGTTTGGTTTAATTCATAAAATACCGAAATACATTAAAGTAGAGCCAAAAGCATCTTATTGAATGACTCTGCACTTAGATGAGATTAGTACATGGATAGTTGACATAATTATTAATAAAAGAAATAAAAAGTAAATCATTAGATCATTTGTAGTTAAGAACTTGAGGTGTCCAAGAACATTTGATTTCCAACTAACTGAAAAATCAACAATCCATAGCTTATGTATAAATGGTGCAGAGTTCACAAAAGGTGGTTTAATAATATAGTGAGTCTAATATGTTTGCTCTTTTATACTTCATTTTTTTCCACGGAGGCCTATGCCCGGAAGTCTTACTGTGACTGCAGTTGATCGTGGTTCATTGAACTTGCTCGTTACTATAAGAAAAAACTTGACCGAAATACGAAGAACTAAGCATACATTTCAGTGTAACAGTTGGACGAGCCCAGCTAACCCAATAGTTGCAACATATAACTACAAATTCCATATGCATTTGATATTTTTACCATGTGTTCTTATTCTTTACTTTTTATTCACCCTTGTGTCCATGTTGGTTGTATCTTAATAATGATTACATAGGAATTTGCATTGCAAATTCATCTTAGGAAGGTGACAAATTCTTTAAATTAAATGTTAATGTTGGCTTATACAAGGTGAGTTGCAACAGATCCATTAATTCTAATTATTCACATTGCTCACTAGTAATTTATTTAAAAAAAATGATGCGGGATTATTTTAATGTATCTGGACCTTAGAAAATAAGAAGAAACATAGAGTATGATATGTTTGTATATAATGAAGATGTTGTTGAACCCATCATAACTTAAAAACAATGATATCCTTTGAAGCATGTGCAGTTTGTGCATAGGATATGAATCGCAAATAATGAAACATACACTGACAGACAATGTAGTCAAATTGGAATATGATATTATTATATGATATAATAAGATCTACATCACATATGGTTTCTGCAATTAGTAATGCAAAATTAGTATTTTATTCTATAAAAAGTTTATACATATTTTTTAATTTAATAAGCGTGAATTTTACTACTGAATTGATCACTGTATAATATGTTGAAGCTTATCCATTAAAATGGGATTTCAAGGGAAACTATGGTCTAGTTAACCTATCAATTTTGTAAACCCCACATGTCAAATTGGATTCACCGATTTCATTCGTAATGGATTCAAGTATACTTTGAAAACTGGCCACTCCAATATGTATATTAGTCTAGTGTCATTCATGTATAAACAAGCTCATTTACATAAATATCCACAGTCATGCATGAAAACAACGCCCACTGTAAACGCACATGCAAGTGTATACAAAGTATTCATACAAAATGGGTATTCAAGTTTGCAAAAATGCAACAGAGGATAACATATTATTGGCCCAATAGTTCATCAATTTAACTCCTGTTGATTCAGCTACCAAAGGTTGCAAAAACGGACAATCATAGGACTATATCACCCAAACACAACAACAAAATTCAAGTGGAAAGTAGCTGAATACGATAATAAACAAAAAAACCAAAACTAACTATTTTATTTTTACTGAAATCAATTTACTTGAAATTGAGATTAATCGTCAGTGAGATGCTCACCTTACGACAGTGGAAAGAAGGCATAGCCGGCAGAGAGAGCAGTAGTGACGGCTCACAAACCATCGACTCGAAGCATGGCGGCAGCTCAGGTGGAGCGGCGGCTTCAATTGGTGGCAACATATTCTAATTTGAGTAGCGGTGGAGTTAGGGTTTTCGAGTGGAAAGGTACGAATTTGATTTTGGGAAAGGCTGGATTTTTAATTGGGGATCTGGACTTCGTAGAAGGCCTTAACATTGAGAAGGGAAACTGATTTGGCTGAAGAAAATTGAAGAAGGGAGAAATGTTTTTTCCTGAGTCGAATTGAGGAAAGGAGGGTTCAATTTATAAATGAACGAACCGTGGATGCCAAAGCAAAGAAATGCGTATTTTAACTGAGGAAGGTAATATCTAGGGAAGAAACATACGAGAAGAGATATATTTATTAGTACCCCATAAAATTCAAATCCTACCGCAATTGTAACAAACCGCATTCTATACATCGGAGGATCGTAGAATATTTATTTCTTTCTCATATGAGGTCGTATGGTCATGTAGAGTTGGGAAACGACTATTGAGGTCATCTCCCACGTTCATGATTTTTCCCGATTTTTAAATGACCGTTTTGCCCCTAACTGGTCTTGTTTTGGCCATAACTTTTGATTGGAAAGGAATTTTGACCTGAAACCACTTCCATTGGCTTCGGATGATGGTTTACCTTTTTGTAGAGTGGTCACATGTGGAAAACGGGCTTACCGTTTGGGAGAAATGGCTGAAATAAGGTTTGGAAGGAGAAAAACTGCTTAACCGGGCCAAATAGAGTGATTAGTGAATGGGCCCATAACCTAATTCGGGATTAGGGTTATGGTAAGGCTGAAAAGAGTTAGAGTTTCATTCCATTTCAGTTTTCTAGCCTCCACTTACCTCTTAGAAACACTAAAAATGGCTTCCAACCTCTAAATCACCTCCAAACCACTTTCTAATTAAGGATTAAACTTAGCAACATCAAATCAAAGGAGATATTCACCAAATCAAGATTAGAGCTGCTGTTTTGCATTTTTATTCGCGCCCAAAAAGAGATTTATTTCAGATCTATGGTTTATTTGTGGCTAAGGTGAGTGATTAGCTTGCTTTTACACAAATTATAGCTAATTAGTGTTGATTAGTGTTAATTAGCGTTTTTAAACGTAAACAAAATCTGGAAAAATATTTATAAATTCTTAAATGATGTTTTAGACCTCTGTTAGAAACTTAGGTTAATTTGGTTAAGTTTTGCTAATCCTCTCATTAATTATGCTTGAACATGCTTACGGGAAATATGGGGTTTTGGCTATGTTTGATTCATTTTAACCTATCATATTGTTGTTTTGATGTTTGAGGTCACTTCTATTTGTTGCTATGACTTTGTGGTATGCTTTGTGATTGATTAGAATAGCTAGAGTGGTCGAAAACGCTGTCAAATGGCGTAAACAACTCGCTGGACA